>JAODKM010000001.1:41342689-41370484 GCA_026780845.1 Petrocephalus sullivani
AGGTAACTTCCCTCCTCACCTTCAACCCTCCTGTCAACCCTCTTGCCCCCCTCCCCCCGGCCCCCCACCCCCCTCCCCCCCCCCCCCCCTTCTGCCTACACTTCTGCCTATACTTTGGAAATGATGTCCTAGGAGAATAATCTGGAGGGCTGCCCTGGTTCTAGGGCATACCTGGCTCACTGTGAGTGAGCCAGTAATCTCCAAGAAGCATGGGGAGCTGTTGGCATGAAGACACATGCATATCCATCCGTTACAGCCTCCCAGTTCTAACCAAGCAGACCTGATTCTCCCAGGATAACTGCTGTTCAAAGGCATCTTCAACAAGACACTGGTTTCCACTCTTCTGCACCATCACCTGCAGGCCATCAACATCCTCTTCAGCCACTAGTTCTTTCTCTGCCAGAGAAAGAGAGAATCATGGTGGATTTCACCATGATTATGGGGCTCTGATTGAGAACTGCTCTGTTACCCTTGTCGCCATATGCTTATGGCCTTGGAACATATTTGTATCGCCACCATCTTCACCAAATCAAACCTGAACACTATCTATATCTCATGTGAATTTATGAAGAGGATAATGAGCAGTAGGGTTTGCTGCTAAGGTGGATGTCAGTAGATTTTCTTAAATGTGTCACTTGATACGCGCAATAGTCTACCTATTGCAATGGAACTGGCTTAATGTTTCTTTAATTAAGCTTTCAGGTTCTTTAAGATAGCAGAAGACAATTTCACAGAGTGAAGACTGCAGTTCACTTCTCGGGTATCGCAAGCATTCTGTGATTTGAGGTAACCCCTAAACCATTTGAGTTAACCCCTAAACTTTCCTGACCCAATCCTTGGGGACCCCCCAGACAGTCCACATTTTTGCTCCCACCCAGTTACCAGCCAATCAAGAACACAGAATACCTGGTACGGGTGTGGAGGGAGTGGGGACAATAATACTCCCCCATCAGTATCTCTTTCTGGCAGAATATGCCCAAAACTCCCTGTCCACACTGCTGTATGCTTCGCCCCCTTCCCATGTGTTCTATGCTAGCAGCCCCTTAAGGCCACATGGGAGATGGAAACATCGGTTTGATTGAGTGGAATGGAGAAAGGCTCGCATTCGGCTCTGGAGAGCTATTGAATCCCAGTTCAGTTTTCCATCTGAGAAATCAATCTCCCTCAAGAGTTGCCCCCATTCAAGATCATAAAAGATATTAACCCTGTTACTTATCACTCGCAGCTGTCGCTGCAATATCGGATTTCATCTATATTCCGCATATGGCTGCTCAACATGCAGAGGGCAGAGGGGGTGCCCGGGTGCCCCGCCCTTTCGCCTCAACCAATGGAAATTGCCCCCCTGTTGATGTACCAAGAGGCCTTTTTTCGGTAACCTACGATCAAGCAAAGTCTCCTAAGGGGGACCCCCACACTCTCCCCCCAAAGCGGGAAAAAGTCGAGCACCTGCCTGTGGAAAAGTCTGTGCACGTCGCTGCTACTCAAACCAATTTTCTACAGTCCGATGAAGCTACCTTCCATCCCTGCTAACCGCCACCCCCCACCCTCACATAATCAGCCTGTGCCTGGTTGGACTCCAGGATTCACCGGTCCCTACCCTTGACATCGTAGACCCTTCACTCATTAAAGATTCCGCTGTGCTCCCCCCCAACCCTCCTTCCCACCTACTGAAAAGGACCTCTGGAGCCACTTGTGGATGTTACATTCGGCTAAACGTCCATCTGACCAGGTCCAATCAGTCCCCAGTTCACTTCCCCAGAATACTAAAGCACACTTGTTGTACATCAACATTTCCAAGATGTAAAAGCACTTGGTTTCCCGTAATTGATTTGCGAAGAACTGAGTCTCTCTTCATACTGAGCATTTGTTTCATTATCTACTGTTCGTGTTTCACTCCTTATCATAATCAGGATATAGTTATTTGTCCTGTATCAACTTTTGTGACTGTGTTTCGACAATGGATTTTAGACACAATTTGGGTATCTTTCCCTTTGTTTGCTTTTACGCCATTTTCAACCATTTGGCTGTAATGATTATAGAAACAAATTTGTTAGTTCTCTTGTAACTTGGCCAACTCCCTATCTGGTCACTGCATGTGAGTTTCTTAAGATTTCTTGTTTTTCCAGTAGGATCTTGTTATTAAGCTGTCTAAAATGTTAAAACATGGTGTCTGTATCATTTACATAAATAACTTTGCAAGGTACAGTCATTTTGATGGCTGTGATGCATCCAATAATTGAAAGGTAAATTTATACTGTGGCTTCAGTCATCTTCATTACTTTTAACAGTGGCATAAAAGTAAAATTGAGAACGCTGAGTGGAGGAAATATGTTTACAGTTGTATCCCAAATGTCTCCATTTATCAGTATAAATATGATCTTGGTCCACACAATTTAGTAGTCTCATATGTCTATGTGATCCAGAGCTTAATGATTTGATTAGATTTTGTAGAAAATAAACATATCACTTGCATTTAGACTGATTTTATATAAGTGTGATGAATGGTTGAGAAATTAATGATAAGTTGATTTTAGCTGCAATTAGTGGCTCCATAAATTACAGATAGCGATGGTCAAAGTGGACATCCGTGCGTAGGCCCTCCCTGTAGAATGAAACCCTGTGATATGACACCATTGGAAATGCACGAGGCCGCGGCTGAATTGTTATGCTGTTTTCATTCAGTGAATGAATGATTTTCCAAAACTAAAAATTTTGTCAAATTGTGTAAACTGAAATTTCCAGAAAAAAAATGTCCCCCTCTTTTTCTAATGATGCTGCAATTGTGTTATTGTTTGGCTTAGAAATGAAACAGATGGTTTGTGTTGCTTGAGTAGTGTCTTCCATTAATGAAGACTGTGTGATCAGTGTTGAAGGATGTAATGACAGCTGTGTTGATAAAATGTTGCTGATGATCTGTATTAATTAATGAGGGTGGTTGATGGTGCATAGAGTTGGGTTGTCATCTGGATTAAGTAGTACTGAGATCAAAGGTGTATTATGTAGTTGGATGTATCAAGAGTCGCTTATCTCATCGTTCAGCTATTCTCATGAACAGTGATGAAATATTTAGCCTAAAGTTCTCAACCATCTCAGGACTGGGAGTCCTGTTGTTTAATGTGCTGTGATCTGCTGCTTTTAATAGTTCCTAATGCTTCACTTTAAGTTGTGCAGTTTGGGAAGAGTTGGTTTTTTATTGTGGATTCTATGGAACAGGTTTAAGGTGGTGTTTTCCTGTTTCTATCAAAGATGTTTGAGATTTGTATACTAAACGTTTTTATCTTCGGCTGTTTCGGTCTTAGTTTGGGTGAATTTGAGTCTTTTAATACTTTGCTGCAGTCCCTTTGCGGTCTCCCGTGTCTACAGAATAGTGTCATCTCAGCTATCTTCTCTGCAGTTGTTAGTAGATCACCTAATACTTTCTCAATCAAGTAATTTTTAAAAGTGAACCCAGAAATACGTACCTTCACCTGAGAACCAGGAGGAGCAGCTTAAATATCCAAGGATTTGTTTTGCACAATGCTCTGGTGTAGAACAGCTGCAATTGCAGCACATTTCATCCCAACTGAACTGAGGCTTTTAATAAAACCTAATTAATATACATTTCCGTAGAAGGTTATGATAGTGGAACATCCTGTAATAGTTTCTGTACTGGCTGCAGTGTTATAGTACATAATTTCTGTGTTCTGGATTGCTCTCATTTAAAAAAGCCGGTTGTTACCTGCCCATCAGGTGCATTAATGAATTTATGACCTGCAACAGACAGCAGAATTTTGGAGCTCCTTCGTTGTGCGTAGATGTTTCTGACTCACTCGTAATACCCTGCCCTCCATGCGGCTTCCTAAGAAATGGGCACTGAAGGCTTTCTTCCTAGAACTGTTTATTCAGCTTGAGTGATCATCTCCTGACAATTACATTTCATGACGCGTGATCATGAGGGTGGACCTACACCAAGGGAGCATCTTTGAAGTACCTTGCTCAAGAGTGCTTCATTGGATTTGAACCTATTAAGCACTTGCAAAGAGGCACATCTTCTCACTCCATGGACTCGGAGTAGATAGGGAGGATAGCTGTAATACAATTATCTCATTCAAAATAAACCTAACAAAGATGAGTTTTAGTGACAGCTGTATTTTATCTGAATAACTTTCTGCAAATAGAAAAAAAAATCAAACAATGAATGGAAAAATTCAGAAACAAAATGTAAATTGCCCCAGTAAAATGAAGGGATTTGTGTATAATGTTCTAATAGATATAAATACATTGTACATTATAGATGGTTGACCTGCAATGAACTTGCATCCCGCCCAGGGTGTACCCAGTCTTCTGCCCTATGTTGCCTGGGATAGGTGCCAACCTCCCCCCCCTGCCGAGAGTGAACAGGGTAAACAGCTGCCACTCCTGAATACTTGAGCACTTGGTGTATCTCTGTGGGCCCGGACTCCATCCCTGTCATCGAAAGGTCGCTGGTTCTGATCCCTGGCAGAGTGGTTATTCCTTCGGGTCCTTGAGTAAGCCAAGCCCCTACCCCTGTCGCTCTAGGGACTCGTTGGCCCTGGTCTCTAACTTGCATGTCATTTTGGGTTAAAGCGCTGTATCAGAATTGTTTTCATCCTCATAAACTGTTAAATATGAACTATCTACATTGTGCACACTGGACCAAAAGCACTATACTAGATCTTGGAGCAATGAGATACTCATGGCAATATTGTTTCTATTTAATTAATGGGCAAGCCTTCTAACCTCCTTCCCAAATTTGTGGGGTTGCGGTCATACATCATGGATAGTGGACATAGACTGTCTGTAGTGATCCAGCAGTCCTCATCTGGCTTTGCCTTGTTGCTAAGCTACTGTGTGTATTCTGTGTGACAGATATAAATATCAGATCTAAATGACATATCACAGGAGAAGCGGCCATAATTCATACTGGAGGTTCTGCACTAAGCATTCAGTAATTATATTTGGGTAATGATTTGTTAGAATCATCATATTATTAACATGTAAATATACTAGCAAATGCATCCACATCTACATATGCAAATAAAAACTGGAAGCAGGCGAGCCAGGAAGGGCTACCTCTGCGCACACACATCCACACACACGCGGTGCGTCTGCTGGCTAGTCTGTCCTTGTAGAGTGTCACATAGCTGCATACAAAACGCATTTGAACATGACAGACTTGTTCATAATCACACTATTAAGTACAGGTTCCCACTGTGGAACGAATTATGGTATTTCCTGCAGTGACGTGACGTTTCGATTGATTCATAATTCACTGGTACACTAGTAAAGAAATTCCGTTATTCATTCTGCTGCAGATGTCACATGATTCTGATAACAAGCTGATTCGTCTTGACACCAGTTAAATTAACTAGGGTTCTTTAACGAAACTGATATAATTTTTTTACCTTCTGTAAAAAAAAAGACATCTAAAAATAGTTCTTTAAATGCCATGATCAGTAAATCCAGACTATTTTAATTTTTAATTCATGTGTGAATAGATTGAGCTTGTGTGGCGAATTGAATTACTATCCGTGACGTGCTGTGCGTGAGTATGTACGTATAAGCTACAATTTTGAAAATATTCCTTTTGTTAAGCCATACAGAGTGATTCTTCTGAAGAAAAGAATGGAATGATGGGGAGGGAACAGAGAAAAGGCAGAAAATGCTTTTCTGCTATAAGAGGATGCCTGGGGGTAGCCTCCCTACGCCACCTCAATAGTGAGGATCTACCCATCGCAAAATGGATTTGCTGATTCACAGCTTGTTCCCCAGATCCAACATCCCAGCCTTCATTGATAAGCTGGAAATGGTGCAGCTGCAGCGGGGACCTGCGGTTGCTAGGTAACCCCACCTCATTCGGAATCTCCCGAAAGTTACAAAGCACATTGATGGTAGGCTTTCCGTACAGGTGTCTGCGTGACCTCCTGCTGTTCTTATTGTGATGGGGGTCAAATCTATAAATGTCTTGCTAAGAACCCAAGGAGGACATACAAGACATCTGGCCCTGCATATCTTAGAGCAATGTTTCCCAATCCGGCCCTGCACATTTTTGGGGTTACCCTCATTTAACACACCTGATTCAACTCACTGTGCTAATTACCACACAGCACTTGAACCAATAATTTGTGATGGAACAGGGAAAGAATTAAGCTACACAGGACTCCGGCCCCCCAGGACTGGCATTTGAGACCCCTGGTATACATATTTATTCCCTCCCAGCTCCTGTTTTTTTTTGCTTGTTTGTTCATATATATGTATTTTTTTATGACTCACTTTAGCCTTTATCTTTGAATGACCCTGATTAGCCAATGAATAGCCAGTGTAGCCAGCCTGCTGTGCATTGATTGGAGCGTTGATTGATTGTTGCTATAAATAGATAACAGGCCTCACCAAAAATCAAAGGCTATATAACATGCAGCATTGTTTCCTTTTGAACCGACCGCCCCCTCAGGCATGCAAAGTAATGTCTTATTTGATTATCATTTTGTTTTTCTTTATGATGCTGTGAACTATCCAGCTATCCATCCAAGTAATAATGATCTACCTATGGATATATGTTAAATTAGCTGACGTTGGTTCTGGTGGACACGAGTTAAACATGAGCTAGGTGAATTAATATAGAATAGATCAAGCAATTATTTGTATCGACATTTTTTGTTTCTAGTTGTTTTTTGTTTATTCAAGTCCAGCCCTTTAGCAAAAACGATGGCACTGGCTCTTATTTATATTGTCCTGAGATTATTTCACTTGATAAACCACTAGGGTGAATTTAGAAGCCCTACTTTCCTTTCAGGCTATGGTAAAAATCATTTTTCGTAGGACACTGGGTGAATGCAAATTCAGTCTGGGTTCTCTAATTTATTAATGTCTTTTTCAACAAGCTAAACTTGCATCTGTGTTCTCCTTTTATGATCCATCTGTGTACTGGTACTGAAACATCACAACTGAAAAAAAAGAAGAAAAACATTCGGACTAGCTGTTGATCCCCCTGCGCACCAGTGAGCCCTGGGCACCCTAACCCCATCCCTGGTGCGCCTGTTAGCCTTCCTTGCCGTTTTGGAGATGCTTTGAGCCAGTTGGCTAGCCATCACAATTTGGGCAAGTTAAAGTCACTCGGACTGTTACGCTTTCTCGTCTTTTCTGGTTCCATTGCATACATTTCTAGAAGCGACTGCTCACTTGCCTAATAAATAATGACACCCTTAACAGGTGGTGTTGAGATAATAAATGGTATTCACTGCACCCCGCCATGGTTTTAATGTTCTGCCTGACCGGAGTATACTTCATGGAGTAGGCTGCTTATGTTTATTTGCTAGATATATTTATGTTTTTTTTTTCTTTTTTTAGCACTTGTCTCTTCTATTATCTCGTAAGTAAAATATTTATATTTTAAAAATATTTTAAAAAAAAAATATTTATATTTAATCTCTGTCTGCAATTATTATTTTTATTTTAAGCAAAGATTAAAGTAAACTGAACATGGTACACTGCAATTTCAAGAACTGGCATGAAAGTAACTTTATGTGAATGAGGTATTTTTATATGGACCAATAAAAATGCATATAAATCGAAAGCAATACTGTTGAAACGGAAGTGTGATGACTTAGACTTTGTGTTTGTATTAATCTTATCATATAAAACAGAGAGAATGTAGCACAGAATGTAGGTACGTCTCTCGTCTTCCGCCTGGGAAAATTCTTAAGACTTATTTTGTGCTTGTGGCGTCCCTCTAGTGGATGTACTGTGATACAACAGTCTTCAAGTATTTTTCCTCTTCATGTACATTGAAGCAAAATGTACATGTATTAGGAGGGGGGATTTGTAGCAGCTTATAAAATATATATTTGCATTATATGGCAACTTTTAATGTACATAATGCTAAAAATATATATCTGTGTAACATTTACTAACGGGTTAATTTTCTGACATTGCTTTTTCATGGTCTAATGCTTCCTGCAAAGCATTGTACCAGTTAGTACGTCAATAAGACGAAATATACAAGACAAGTATAGCATCTGACGCTAAATTACAATAAATAACAAACAAAGAATATTCAGTAGCACTACTTTGAGAACCTGGGTAATAATTGTAGCACGATTTTGTGTAGCAGGAATTATTCTAGCTTTGAAAGGTTATTTACACAGCCTTTATATGTCATTTTTCAGACTGTATAAACAACCCCATGGCACAACATAGTTTTGTAGATCTGGGCACGATATCCCAGCTTGAATGTGAATGTGCTATACTGTAGCTGAAGTAATTAATTTTGTATCTGTATACATTAAATTTTGTGGATCATTTACGGCATTTTTAAATGAAATGCTTCACGCAGCCCATCCTTCCTCGAGGCTGAGAGAGGCTAATATAGCTCATCAAGCTTGATTTGCCATTTGCCACAAAGGACAAACAAAACGATGTGTGAGGAGATATATTTGCATGTCTTGTTGCCCCCAGTGCAGTGGTTAGCACTGTTACCTCACACCTCCGGGACCGGGGTTCAAGTCTCCTCCCAGGTTCCATGTCTGTGGAGTTTGCATGCTCTCCACGTGTTGCCGTGGGGTTTCCTCCGGGTACTCCGGTTTCCCCCCACAGTCCAAAAACATGCTGAGGCTTATTGGAGTTACCAAATTGCCCGCAGGTGTGCATGTGTGAGTGAATGCTGTGTGAGTGTGCCCTGCAATGGGCTGGCCCCCCATCCTGGCTTGTTCTCCGCCTCGTGCCAGTAACTTCCGGCATAGGCTCCAGACCCCCCCGCAACCCGGAAGGATAAGCGGTTTCAGAAGATAGATGGATGTTGCACCCAGCTTTAAGTGCATTGGGTTAGTATGGACACCATCAGTGAATCATCAGTCTTTAGAGTATAAGGCATTGTTTGATTTCAGTTTAAACCCTTCTTCAGCACAAAAGAAGTAGCTTCTATTAAGTTATTTCAATAGCCTTATGTCTCTCTTCCGTCTGTCCATCCATCCATCCATCCATCCATCTCCTAACTGCTTATTCTCTGTGGCTTTCCAAATGTCTTTTATTTCTCTTTATCATCAAATCCACAATTATTGCTTGGCTGTGCATTATATCTGTGTGCTTTGCTTAGAATATTGTATATGGTGCAGATGATTGTAGTTAAAAAAAAAAAAATCCAGCTCTGTTGCATTCCTGGCCTGCTGTGTGCAGAATTACCGTTTATATCCCTGCGCTAATGGGGTTATCTGTCTCCCCAACATTGCCTTCTGCTTGCTAGGCATAGTTTATTTCCTACCCAACCCCCGCCCCCCCCGCCCACTCTCGGCTAATAAAAGTTTCTTGATTAGGTTACTGCTGGTAGGCTTTCTGACATTGACCCCTCCGGACCAAATTGTGCAGGATGTCAGCGATTCTGTGGAGAGGGACTGAGGATACAGCCTTTTGCCCTTCAGATGCAGACAAACCAGTATAAAAAGCTAATAATCTACTGCACACAATCTCATAAGCATTACAGTACTTGTAGTGTTTCCAGGGGTTTGTCTGAGCTCGGCATAATCAGGCCCTGCTCAGAAACCCGGTAGGCCGCCACACGGATCTTTAGTTTTTCCCATCCAGCAGAACCTTCTGGGAATGTTATTTTGCATTCTTGTGCATCCTTCAATAAAATGAAAGTTGGATTAAAGAATAATAAATTCACATACTTTTGTACGATAGAAGAGCAGTACTTTATTCATCCCTGTGGGGAAAGTTCTGTAGTGTTTGTTTGTTCTATCTTGTTCCCCATGACAGACACAGACGTCTGTGTGTGTGTGTGTGTGTGTGTGTGTGTGTGTGTATATATATATATATACAGGTGTCAGGGCTGAGGGCCAGCCAGCATCTAACACTGCTGAAGATCTTGGGGTTGTGAGCCTTGCCAGTGGAGGCATGATTACTCTGCCACCTACTGGATTCATACCCATGAACTCCCCAGTATAAATGTGGCCCCTGTGTCTGCTGACCTGAACACCTCTTCTGACTGAAGTAGTTTTATAGCTGAGGTGTTATTTCATGCTCAGTGCTCACCGTGAACCAGGGAGTACTTAGGATTTCCTCTCTTTGCCCACTGATAAATTTAACCACCCAGGTATTTTAAAACCACTCACTCTCTCCTGCTTAAGAGCCACATAGCCATTTTTTTTAGATCAGCTATTTTGGTATGAAAACAACTAACTGAATATGCTCTACTTTTCATGAAATATTTGTTCTGGCTTTAGCGTAAAATCTACACTTTGCAACTTCAACCAGATTCTAGAAATCTTTCATATTATATGTAAGCTATATCCTTATGTGATGCTTAACAGTGAACATAATTGTATTCAAGTATTTTTGAATGTGGAACCTCAAGCCTCGTTTAAGGAGCTATGGAAGCGCAGGCAGTCCCCATCTTTCACTGTTGCCGAAGTCAAATTTGTAGGTAGGTCGGAAAAATAATAAAACAGTACATACAATGAAAATTATACAGTACCTCGAGCCAACAAACTACTGAAAGCTTTGATGAACGTCACAACATTGTGCGTTCATTCATTATTACGAATCATTGTATTTAACCCAAATTGTTTTTATAATAAGCTTTATAGTAGTCTGTTTGTAAGTATGAATTGTTTGTAAATCAGACGTTCTTAATCCAGATTTAAGGCAGAATACGGCACAAGGCCAAAGGATGACCTGAACTGGATGCCCGTCCACAACTATTGCTATTGGCAATTAAAATATGACAATTAGCCTAGCTGCAGGTCTTTGGGTCATGGAAACAAGTTCTTGCGTTCAAGGGGATCATGAAAACTCACACACACACATACACAGTGCATAGGAAAGCCTAACCCCTAACTCCTGTCTAATTGACACTATGGAAGCTATTTCCCAAAGTTCCCAAAGTCATAAGAAACAGCAAAATGACACCAGAAAAAGGCAACTCAATAATCAAGGGTTATAAGGACTTCCTAGAAATCCTACATCAAGATGATATACTAGTACAGTATTGTAAGTTACGACGGAAAGGTCTGGTGATGATTGGGTATTAATAAGGATTAGCGGCATACTTATTCCATTCTTTAATCAACCTTGTTCTCGGTTCCAGACTTGTTTGGTTTGATGTAGAGCTGTAGACATGTCTGTTGGTTCCTGTGGCTGACACCGTGGCTGTTTAAGGCTGGTCACCCCCTAATGGGATCACTATCTTGACTCCGGTCATTATTAACTATGGTTAAAGAAAATCTTTAACCAGAAATTACTCTGGACTTTGAACATGTTTCGAAAATAGGTTTTAAATGGATTTTCTCATTTGCATTTTGGAGACTTAGTATTATCCATAATTAGATGTGGAAAACATGGTGCATCAATTTAAAAGTTCCTATCATAAACCTGAGCATTTAAATGTTACTTTTTACTTTTTTACTGCATGATTTTTTTCCCTGATGAGCTATTATCCCATTTGTCCAAAATCTAGTTTTAAGTTAAGAAACACTAAGAAAAAACATAGTTCATATGTTTATTGACTTGATATAAGCAGACATGCTGTCGGTCAAAAAAAAAAACACACACCTATTTCATATAATTTCTGCTGAACTATGATGGTTAGCATTAAACTATGCTGCCTTTCCTCATTAGTTTTAGATCCATGATATTCTGCATTATGTGATGTGCTTCCTGTATTCTTCCTCTGTGCCTGTCAGACCTGTTACTCAGTCAACACCCCTGTGGCCCTTATCACACAGTTACATGTCATTCCACTTACTCTCAAACAATTGAAAACTTCTTATAATACAGATATGGATAGTTTTGCTTCCAGAGTTATAATCAGAAATTTGATCCAGGTATAGTCACTTCAATGTTCTCTTGTACCCAATCTGTGTTCTCTTGTACCTAATCTGTGTTAACACATAAGCCTGATCTCAGACTTGATGTAAACTATCATAGTTTTGGGCCAGGTAGGCACATTTAATTGTGAATTAGTCATATGTGATTTATTGTAGTCACATTCAGGCTTTTATGATGGACCAAACCCACCCTGGAGCTGGCCTTGGACCAGATTCTATAACAAACTGGTATTGATACCTGTGGAGAAATATATCAGGAGAACCTTGTAGATACCATTCCCTCTTATACTAATGCCACCTCAACACCATGCTCCGCACCTTATACTACTGTTTACATTTTAGGTTCATTTTTACATAAGCGCATATCTGCGGACATGCATCTGTCCATCCACCTTCTAATGCTTCTAGTCCATCCTCCAGCAGGGGCTTGTGGGGGGGTCTGGTGACTATCCCAGGCTGTCTAGGGAGCAGGGCCCAAGCTGGATGGCCTATGCCTCTAGAACCATTCGGAAGCATCTCTCACAAGGATCACTGACTAATCGCCACACGTTTTCTTTGCTCCATTTTTAATCAGTTTAACATTCTGTCAGATAATTTGGTTACCTCTAAAAGTCAGGCTAAATGTCACCCATGCCCTGGGAACTGTTTACAATCTATTTCTAATGCAATTTATTGTGTAACCACTTTAAAACATGGCCAGACTGCCAGGATAATTCTACATTATTAGTGATTAGTTATTTATCTGAATTTTTCTTAAATGTATGCTATATCATATTATATATATATTATATATTTATTGTATATTATAATATTATTTGAAATATTTTTAGCAGTTCAGCCTAGTCAGTCATTGCGCATGATCTGACATGAGTCTTGTATTGTAATTGTGCTTAATTGTGGCTGTATTGTAACATTAATGCTTCTGTGCTGGATCTGATTGTGTTTAATTATGTCCACTGCAGGTGGGCCTAACTTAGCAAGTCCATTTTAATAAGAGCCCAGTATGTGGGACTGATATGATAACAGTAGCATCATGCTGTTAGACATTATTGAATGAGGCACTGTTTACTGTTGACAAACAAACTAACATTGTGCTATCTGACACCATGACCTAACATAATGAGCACGTTGACCTCGTTTGTCCTGACAACTGAAAGTCAGTTGACAGCCTTTGTGAGGTAATCTGTGATTAGTTAGCCACTTTCATTTGGGGCCTTAAACGCTTCCGGAGTATGAAAATCACCTCATTTGTGTGCCGTTTTGGACAAAAGCATCTGCCAAATACATAAACGTAACTGTAAAATCAGTCAGAGTGTGGAAGGCCCTAGTCTATTCAGTTCACTGGATTTATGTATCTCTTCTTATGTAAGCTGGAGAGAGAACAAGAACATTGTATATTTTAATACATATGACAATAAACTTTAACTATTGAAAGATGGAAAATGATTCTATTAACAGTCTATCCTTCTTCCATGCCCATTTTATCTAAGGACACACATGGCGCAAGGCAGGGGAGAACCTGGATGACCTATAAGCATATGAAACCAGTTACTCTATACCTACTCATTATTCCCCAAGATTCCTCTGCATGGTCGGATAAAGACCGACATATACTGTATGAGCGTTTTACAGTACTGTGTAGATGCTGTGGTGCATACACTGTTCCTTCATGATTTTCCGAGATGACTAACCCGCAGACACACAGACAAACAAATTCAGAAGCGGTTCATGAACACCAGAGATGAGATGAAACGCCTTCCGCGATCTCCCTTGTCACCATATCTAAACAACCTTCATAGCAAGTGTCTGAGTGCGGCATCTGAATTAAATTGGCATTTTGTTCATCCATGAAATAACTGGAGGCTTTTATTCGTGATGAATGTTCCAGTATCCTTGTACACACAGGTCAGTGCTCGTATGATGGCCTTCAAAGAGGGGCTGTTTTTGAAGGCAAAGACTGGTACTTGTTCTTATTAGGGCCTCTATGTCAATATACTGTTAGGTGATTCCATTATGTTATTCAGCCCCTGTGTATGTGTATGTATATAATCTATATATAGTTCATATTTATACATAATGATATCAGAAAATATCAGAACACCTCCAGAATGTACTGTGTTGTAGACGTATTACAAAATAGATTAAACTTTTTTTTTTTTTGGGTTGCCCGACAAAGGCCCATAATAAAAACACGCATTGATTGGGCTATGTGCTTCTTATTGTAGTCATGCTGAAAGGTGAATGGCTGCCATAGTTCAAGGCTGTGTGTGCTCTGGGACCGACCTCACCGTATTCTGGCTTTGATCACCTTTCTCCCATGACCAGCTTCCCAGTCCCAGCTTATAAGAAGCACCCCCACAGCACAATTCTGTCACCACTGTGCTTCGCTGTCGTGGTGGTATAAGCCAGCTGATGAGTGGCACCTTGATCTTGCCAGACGTTCATTTCCATTTTTGGCCCATCAGACCAGAGACTGTTTTCCTTACGCTCTGGGTCTTTTAAATTTGGCAAATCTGTTAAACTCCTGGCACGCTCTGATTTGCCTCTATCTCAGGAGAAGGTTTAGGAGTGGCTCTAAGAAGGGTCTTGCTAGCTCCAGACCTGTGAAGATTTAATGCATTATCAATTATTTATACCCGTTTCCCAGATCTTCAGTGAGAGCAATCACAGGGCTTTCACAGGGAAAACTAATTCATGGAAACGTATTAATTTTTCCTCATTACTTATTAACTTTGTCATTCCGTTAAAGACACAAAGCACATCTGAAATATGACTTGATTGTAATGCTTCCTTCTGTTCTGTTGGTAGTTATATCCTGATAATCCTTTCTTTATCCGGGCATTATAGACTTATAAAACTGGGCAATGAAGAGATTGCTTTCAACTTAAGGCGTAATGTGATGTACGCTTTAACAATGACAATGACTTCAAGTATCTTAGATATGGAGGAGAGCAGTTGTTTAACAAAAAAGTGCATAGTGTTTTTGAAAAATTAACTTGAGAGGCCATAAGTGTATGATTAGTGTACTGTAAATGTATTCCTATAACATTGCTGGATAAACACAACATGTTTTTGCCTTTCCATTATGGGTATTATGTCCTGCTCTGTGCCTGTGTGGTTTGCATGGCCTCACTGTGTCACACAGATTTTCTCCAGGTACTCAAGTTTTCTCCCACAGTCCAAAGCTCTTATGCTAACTGGCATCTTTATGTTGCCCAAGAAGGATAATTCTGCGTGTAGGTATATGTGTGTATCTCTAGCAGCGCCCCTGACAACAAACTTAGAGGGGAAAAAGTGGAATGATTTATGAATGCACTGTACATGTATTTATGAGTGTGTATATATATATATATATATATATATATATATATACAGTGCATACATTCCTATCTTTATGGGGACTCTCCATTCATTCCTATGGGCATAAACCTAGTTCCAACTATGTGTCCCTTAACCTCTACCCAGCCCTAACCTTAACCATAAGCAACCAAACAAACCACACGACTTTGGGCATTTTTAGTTTTTTCTTATTGCAGCTGCAGATTTTTATAAAATTAAGGTTATTCTTGTGGGGGCTGAAAAAGTGTCCCCACAAGGTAAATAGTGACAAGATGTAATAATTACAAATCCACATAGACGCACACAGAGTACATTTATAGAGATATAGAGATATATAAAGAGTTATAAGTGCAGGCATGTGCACAAAGTGGAAAAAGCACAGTACAAATAATTAATTAAGGGGAACTGTATATGCGATTAACATGGGGGGAGTCTGGTGCTCTCTGCTTAAAGGTGAAATGCTGTCCTGACATGCTATAGTTTGTAGGGCCTGATGGCAGAAAAGATCCGCAGTAGCAGTTTCTCAGCACGCCGTGGAGGAATGAAGATGATCCAATGCACCCCGTGGAGTAATTGGGCAGAATCGTTCTTTTGCCACCTTCGCTCTGCAGCTGCATTCAGTGGGTCCAGGAACTGCTAAGTTTGCTTAGGTGGCCGGCGTTGCGTAATGTGATGCTGCTTGCCTAGCAGGGCGCAGTGTAGAGAAGTACGCTGGCCACTGTGGCCAGGTGAAACATCCTCAGCAGGTTGCTACACACATCTAAAGACCTGAGACCTGATTTGTCTTCTCCAGCCTTTCTGGGAGAGCACCACTCTAGACCTGTCCATTGTGTTATTCAAGTGATCCTTCAGGTACTTGTAACACGCACACACCCTCCCCCAGGACAGTGATTGGTCTCAGGGGCTCCTTTCAATGCCAGAAGTCAGCCACCCACTCATTTGACTTGCTGATGCTGGTCTGTGGGTCTTTCTCCCTGCAGCATAACACACCTAGTCCCCTGTCCTCTAACTCATCTTCATTGCTGATGCATCCTGCAATGGAGGAGCTGCCTGTGAACTTCTGCAGACAGGTAGACAGGACGGTTGCCTGAGATGCCCCGGCGTTGCTCGTCACTATCTGCAGCACACAGTCCAGGAGCCTCAGAAACTGTCATCTGTTGGTCAGGTAGTCCATGATCTAGGGGACTGTGGGGGCATCACGCTGCATTGTGCCAAGCTTGTGCCTGATTCAGAGAATGGGATGGCGCTAACAAGCCGACACCCCTTCTGCTGATGCACTGAGGCTTGATTGTGGGAGGGCTGGACTGGCACTGAGAGTCAAACCTTCTGAAAAGCAGATTCAGCCCATTAGGTCTGTCAGTGCTGCCTTCCATCATTATATCTGCAGCCTCCTTGTGGCCACCGATGGTCACCATCCCATTCCACACTTCCATTATAGCTTGTGCTCCAACTCATACCTGTAGCTTTTTCGATAGCACTTTACTTTAGGCGACAAAAATGCCAGTTACTACTGAAGTACAAAACATGGACAAATATAGTCCCTACTTAAGATAATAGATGGGTCATGATCCATTGCTGAACAAGCATGACATCAGTATTTCACTTGTGTTATTCATTATTTGTTTCCTTAATTGTCCCTTAGTAGTTCACTGAGATTTACAGAATATACAGAAATAGTAAGAAATATACTAACTGCTTGGGATAAATGTGTCACAATTCATTAACGATGAACAAATATGAGATCAGTATTTTAAATGTGTTATTCATTAATTGTTCAGTACATCCTTCAGTGGTTCCTTCAGTGGTACACAAAGGTTTACAGAATTAACAGATATAGTAACAAATATAGTACTTGCTCGAGATAAAACATGCGTCACGATTCACTAATGATGAACAAACATGAGATCACTTAGTTCCCAGCACTTCATTTATGGTTAATTAATACATACTGCAAGTAACAGCATAGTCCTACATTATTTGTCACCCCGAGTAAAGTGTTACTGCATCTTCTTTTCCTGACGGAGCCGGATGGTCAGTCAGGCCTCCACACACTTGGTCTGCAGACCTGATGGTCCTCTTCTTATTCAGGTCTTTCGTGATCTGCAGTTTGTTATTTGGAAAGTGGTTCGCCGTTTTTGTGGCCACTGTCTGTTTCAGAACGGAAGCGGATGCAATCTGATACAGTGGTCGAGTCCCTCGATGTCCTAACCATGTGACTGATGGGGCACGTTTAAAAATGTTTCCTTTTTTCTACATATTAAATCGAAAGCTATTAATATATTCTATTTAATAAAAGGACCTCATTCAAAAGACAAACTAAACTCTATCCTGCAGGCACTATGGACATTCTTTTTTTTTTATTGTGAGAGGCTGCTGACATTTTAAGGCTTTGATTAAACCCGTAAGCTGCTAAAAAACATCATTATTCTGTGGCGAGTAAACCCTTACTCTATTCCCAATTAAATTGGGTGGTGTCTGTGACCTCTAAAGTGCTACATGATTTGATTTAAGCTATTGAAGCTATAGATCTTACTTCTGTTTTGTGCTTGTGCCAAAATAGTGCTGACTCCATTTAAAAAATGTATGTCCTCACTAAAACTAATAGGAGAAAAGGCCCCAGAGAAGGTAAGAGAGTCATAAATATGAACTGAGAGACTTTGTTTTTAGGTGGAAGTTTCCATTGAGAAAAATGAATTTTCTGATGATAATGCAAATTATGAAACATTGATGACAGTAGATTTTTTTAAGGCTTTGCATTATCCTTCCAGAGCTATCTGATGTCTGCTGTTTTAGAATGCTTTATTGTTCTTTTCGGTATTGCGGTAATAACTTATTATTGTCAGATTGTTGTCTTATGCAGGAAAGAAATCAAATATCCAGAAATATCCAGAAACATTCCCCATTTATTCACACAGGAGAGCCCCAAACAGGGCCAAATGATTCACAGACTGGAATGGACACAACCCATATTGGTCACTTTCAATACTGTAATGAATCGATCACACCTCCTTTCAGTTCCTAGGATTATAGACTCGCGGGGTTCGTGCTATTCAGTCTGTGGCCCCAAGGTTATGGAACGGTCTCCCAATGTCACTTAGATCTGCTCCATCAATTGAAACATTTAAGAAGCAACTCAAAACACATATGTTTGAGAAGCCATTTGGGTGGCCTTACTGTAGGTTATTGTTTAACTCATACCTTTAGATGTCTATGTATTCTTGTAGTGTATCGCATATATGTATATGTGTTTGTATACATCTATATATGGGTGTATGTGTATTTATTTGTACACGTAAGCAAATATCTATATTTATATTATTATTATTTTATTTATTTACTTTCTCTTCCTTTGTCATGTCTGCTATATTCCTATCTACTTTCTGTGTTTTGCCCATGGCCATTTTAGTTTTTCTTTTCATTTTTATTTACTCATTCATCTATGTTTTTCTCTATCCTCTACTATCGGCCTGGGTTTGGTTGTTTGCACTTTTTTAGCATACTTATGTTGTTCAGCGCTTTGTGACTTCTGTCTGGGAAAAGTGCTCGATAAATACATTTTACTTGCTTACATGCTTACTAATGATTATGGACCACACATTTCGTTTACTATGGATGAATTAATGTTGTGCTCTTGCTCTGAATAATAAGCTGTAATGTGAGCAGTCCACTCTGAACTTCATGAGAAGGTTCATTAAAGAAGGGGCAGCGTGATGGGTCAGTGATTAGTTTGCATGTTCTCCCCATGTTGTTGTGGGGTTTCCTCTAGGTACTTCCACCCCACAAATCCAAAAACATGTCCCATCCTGGATCATTCCCCACTTTGTGTCCATAGCTTCTAGGATTGGCTTTGGACCCCCACAACCCTGAATAGGACATGCAGGTATACGGAATTGATGGATGGATGGGTGGGTAGGTTCTTTAAAATTCCAGTTTAACATGTCTGGTGGTAGTTCGTGGGGAATTATTTCAAGTTATATGTTCTGTATGTTCTGTTGCTTTGAATGTGGTTCATCCAATGTGGTTAGGTGGTTTTGTTTCATGACACAACCTCTAAGTATCGTTAAGAACGGGTATTTCTTTGACTTCTCTGACAAATTAATTTGACCAATTTGGGGTGGCCTGCCGGCTAACAATGTTACTTGCTAGTACAGCCTTCACACTATAAATGAGGACGAATCAAGCCAATTGTGTGCAGCTCCCATCACTGTCGCCTTCCTGCCCTGAACTTAATATGACTTCACAATGGAATCGCACACGTTCAGAAGGAAAAGGCTTCTAGGTAGGTGCACAACCTTCGCTTTTACAAGAGATTTATTGTTATAATTACCAATCACAGTACAAATTTCATATTGTTATGCCTTCTTTTAACACTGTTAATAGTTAAATATAGATGTACAGTCAGTACATTGCATGCTTGTTTTTATAAAGCTATATGTCTACTTATTGTTGTTCATATTCTCAGAATAGGTTTATCTCGAAATATATGATTCAAATTGTCAACCACTCATTGTGTAGTGTTCATCGCATGCACTTGCAACATCTCTGTGTTATTTAAAATGCTTAGATCTTAGGTCTTGGACACGGACACCACAATACATGCAAGATTAACTTGAATTTTCAAATCACATTCAAATTGTTTATCCCATTCCATAACATATGACATAATAAAATACAATAAAAAAAACTTATATACCTTTGGTCATCCAGTGCTACATTACTTGATATAAACTATATGCTATAGATGATTTGAAAAAGCGCATTTAATATTATACATGGCTCGTAAAATCCTCACTTTTTTGTCAGCTGTGTACAATTTTGAAGAAATATTAAAAATGTTTTTTATACGGATTTATTGTTAGGGTAATGGTGTCCGCTACTGGCGGGAATTATAACTACAACGCTACGGCCAGTTACGTTCTGCAAAGCGTTTCAGCACTGAGAACTCAAAAGTGGACCCGAGATTGTGTTAAATTATTTCGGAATTTAAAGTACATACAACGATGGTTATGAATTGTGTAAAAAGTATTGGCACGAATAATTAGGCCTATTAATAAAAAATTTAGGCACTGATATTGGAAACACGTTAATGCAGCCCTCAATATGGCTTTATGTAAGATTTAAATTTACTGTCAATGTGATTTTATATGAAGTTAAATAGATATATGATTAAACTTTACACACAGCTTGATTTATAAGGTAATTTGCATGAACGACGCGGTGAATATGATTACATTATTATTTTTATTATTATCATTAGCGGCAGTAGTAGTAGTGGTGGTAGTAAATACGTTGCATCTCATTTTTCAGCGCCTAATAATGAACTTTCCTTGGTTTTATAGTGGTAGACTAATATATGAAATAAAATATGATGACTGTGTTAATAGAAGATCGGGAAGACCAAAGTGCTCGACGAAACGCAACCATGTAGTGTTGTTTAATCACACACCTGCTAGCAGATAATTTGGGCACTATAGAGTACGCGCACCACTAGGTCCTGCTGTGATTTTTCGAAAGGCGCACTTTTTATGACTTACAAACGGTAGATGGCTCTCTCGAGTTTTTCCGTTTCGCCTTTGAACATTTCCAGTGATTATAATCTAAATTAGAATCCACCTTCCCTTCGATGTATCACCGGGTGTAGTGTGAAGGTCACCCGGTTTGTTTCAGTTATCTCTGAAATGAAAATGAATATAATATAAATATGGGAAACAAAAGGAGACGTAGAGATGCCTCTTATTACGCATCGTGATTAACCTACTTAGACCGCAGCCCTAAATATGTTACACAGTTAATTTTAACTGCTGTGAGTTCGCTTGGCTTAGCCTAAACACTGACCCAGCGCAGTGTATAATGCTTTAACACGGCATACGTGGGCACTGCCCCTGCTTCTGAAATATGTGGTTAACTTCGATTGTCGGGAGAAATGTCCGTTCAAATGCATACAAGCTGTCATGTTTTATGACCGATATGTGTATCAGATCGGCCAGTCTGTAATGGGTGCGGTGTTTAATGACCTTTCATTCAGCAGTATGCAAGCGAATGGCCATCCCCGCGGGTTCTTCGGGCTGTGATGAATAATATGAGAGGCATGCGATTGTTCTTGATTCGTGTGATTATGCACGTATCGAACTGAGCCTTTCTTCTGTTAACATTGTCGACTTCTTTTACGACGTTGTTTATATTTTATCAGAACACAGATCAGTGTGTTTAGATAATATAATAATAAATAATAATAATAATTATAATAATAAGTCTGCGTTCTGCTACTGTAAAAGTTAAGTGTGGCTTTATATAAGATGTAATTTTGCGTTAAATATACATATGGAACATAATACCTCGGATGCATGTTAAAGATTTAAAAGAGATCTTGTAATTAAAGGCCGGCATCGGTGTGCGGTGATTATGACCCGGTCAGCCCGGTGCACGGCGCCGCGCGTCCTTACCGACGCCCAGCGCTGTCCGCCTCGGTCCCGGCCGGCGCTCTCCCCTTACCGTCACGTTTGCCTGGGGGCGGTAGCCTTGCACAGCTGAGGCTGGCTTACAAGTGTCGAATTTTACTACCCGCTCGCATCATAACCAGAGTGCAATGCATGAAACTAAATATTTCTATTTTTTTTTAGCTGCGATTAACCGAAGATCGGCTGTTATCCCCCCTCCCCCCCCCCCAACCGAAACCGTGGCAAAGGAGGAGTAAGTCGCTAAGACTTGTTGATATGCAGGATGCATTGATTTATAAACTGAGACGGAAAGCTGGTGTCTCCTTTCTGTAGCGCGGGAGTCGGTGCAATACATGGGAAATGTTATGCATGGCAAAGGAATTGTGTGCAAGCTCGCTGGACCTGCTGCCTCCGTTACCTACCGAATAGTTCCATGATGCCGGGTTAAAAACGAAAATCGTACGGGTTTGTCACTTGGGGCACCCTCTTAAGTTTATTATTTTCTCTTGTATCCTGCTGCCACGCTGGACGGACGTCATCCTTACCAAAACCATTAATTTCCTGTTTTATTACAATTTCATTTGTGTTTTCTTGGGGGGGAGGAAAGACATACATTGTATTAAGTTAGCGAAGCGTAAATGACGGCGTGCCAGATGATGGTTTCCAGCGATGCTGGGATTCCAGTCTTACCTATGGCTTGTCGCGATGACGGACACTGTCAGGATGAATTAAGGCACCGGCTTCCAGTCATCCATTTTACCGAGGGTGACACGCAGTGATAAACTTGACTATGAGAGCAGAAACAAGCGACGTAATTTGACAGCCCCACCTGGAAGACGAGCGGACGTCCTTCACGGGGGGAAAAATACACATTAAAAACCTTTTCTGGTTCTGTTAGCACCAAAACTGCACACTTAAGGGCTGGAAACCCCGAAACCTCTTGATTGATAAGGACAGCGGAGGAAGCAAAAGTAGCAGACAATATGGGATTTAAAATACGCTCTTCTTTGTAGTTCCCGTTTGCCATCAATGGAAAAGGATCCTGCTACAATAAAAGCGCAGAAAAACAACGTGAAGGTCTAAGTAATTCTCTGCCATCTCCTTGCTTTTTTATGTTTCTGAGGACTCAGCTTATGGGGTGTTTCCCGCTGAAGATTAATATCAACAGTGTTCAGACCGGGTGGCACTGGAAGGGCTTGGAAGTATGAAAACACATCGCCTGAAATCGCATTTAAAATGCACTCTTCGGACTTTATCGGAAGGAAATTATCCGCTTAACTGATAGATCAAAAAGGTCATTTAGGCAAAATGGGACAGTAGTGAAGCAGCCGAGCGGAGGTGGCTGTTTGTGTCGAGCGGTTTTGTTTGAGGCGGCGGACAGCTGTGCTTTTTCGGAGACATGGCAGCGGCGATCGCCAGCGGTTTGATCCGGCAGAAGAGGCAGGCTCGGGAGCAGCATATAGACCGGCCCTCCACTCACAGGCGGAGGAAGAGCCCCAGCAAGAATAAGGGGCTCTGCAACGGCAATCTGGTCGATATCTTCTCCAAAGTGAGAATCTTCGGTCTCAGGAAAAGAAGACTACGGAGACAAGGTGTGACCATCAGTACTTTAAGTAACGGGGCACAAATAGTATAGTAAATTAATAAAGGCAATAATACAGCAATTTATTGTGCTTCCTTTTGATGCTCATCGATGAACGATATAACGCGTTTTATTACCTGGTTAGGCTATATGTCCTTGGGCCATTTAGGGTGCACGTTTCACAGAACAGTACGATATAGTTTCCCTAACAGAGAAATCCAGTGGTTTGCAAGAATAATTGCAAAAGTGAGTTTGTGTAATATAGGAAGAGATTGTTAAAGAATAATAAATTGCATTTCTAGATGAAATGGCTTATTTTGTTAGTATTACTAGAACTTGGGGTAGTAGTAGTAGTAGTTACCTGAACATTCTTAGTCATAAATGCTAAAAATGAGTCTTAAATAAAATCCCTAGCCACCTGCAAATATATTACTTAAGTTCTTTGAGTTGATTTCTGTTAACGATTCTTATAGCATTATTTTTCCAGTGTTAGCTATCGTTTTAACTACGATATTTATGATTTTTAAGGCTTTGAATGGAAGTTCTGCCCACAGTACATTATAGTCAAATGTTGCCAAGGTCTGTCTTTCTAAGTGAAATATATGTACTGATGAACACTTGGGCATAAGAAATGTTATCTGTTTTTGAGATTGTATCAGATATGCAGCAGGTGTTTTACATGTTGCAGAAACGATACTTATTATGTTATTATTCTTGTTGCATAATGGTGTTGATGTTGCCGTGGATCTTATTACACTTATGAAATACATATGGGGTTGTAGTATAAAATGATTTACACCACTGTTTTCGTTCCTGGTTCAAATTCACTTGAACTTGGAGGAGTACTGGGTGATGGCAAGCAATCTTACAGATTGTTCTCCTAGAACTGCCTTTTGTTCTTGGTTTGTTAATATCAGTTGGGAGGGCTGCTTGAGAGACATTAACCAGATGTAATGCTGATTGTACATCTGACAGTGACGAGGCAGACAGCTGCTGATTACGTTCGCATACTAATGTTTGCTTTGTTGCAAGATGACTAAACTACAAGAAGTGCATTCTTTCATTTCACAGTTACATGTTATTATTAATGCCCGAAACTGTCACAAAACCCTGAAAAAGATGCCATTTATCATATTTAATGCAATACTTCACGTGTTACTCTAGTGCAGTACTAGAACAGATGATAATGTAATATACTCTTTAGATAAAACATTTCTTCATTTGGTAATTATAGTAGACTTGTATATATTGGTGAAAATAGGAGACTTGGTGTGATATGTTATATTTATCAATAATAATATTTTATGTCATATATACCTTGGTTCTAGTTACAGATGCCAGAAGGGTTTTATGCACAATTAAATTAAAAGTAAAAAATACAGGAAATATATTGAGAAACTCAAGTGATGAATCATCCTGTCAATGTGTTGATAAACGTACAAATGCGTAACAGCCATTTTAGTTCAACCAGTGACTATTACTGCCCTCTACTTAATGGTGCATAGAATTTTGTTTTGAATGATTTTAGGGCTCTATAGCTAACACATTTAAAGATTAAGTTTGCAATTTTAATTGGTATATATTTTTTTTGGTACAAATGGTGTAGGGGTCTAATTATATTGGAAGTGTAGGTTCAAAGGATTGTTTTAAGTTGACAGTGGGCCTTCTGGGATTCTGAATTTGAATAATCAATTTGTATGAGGATTCATTCTTAAATAAATTTTAATAAAAAAGCAGAAACTAAAGAGTGGTCATACAGTATGTACTAAGGAATATTTATGATTCCAGTGATGACCCCCAAAGGCAATTTTATGCAAATATACCTGGATTCAGCATTTATAGGCAGGGATTGTATTTGTATTTGGGGCCCCAAAAGATATTCTGTCATGGGGCCCAAAGTCTCTAGTGGTGTACCTGTGTGTAGGATATTACATCAGTGTGAAAGAAAGGTGTCTTTGATCTGAAGAAAAATGTATTAAAAGTAGGCCTGGCACATGTATCATTGCTGAACTCCTCTCAAAGCTAAAATAATCAGAGCTTTTACATTTCTGTTATTTTCAGCAAAGAATCAGATAACGTTACTCAGTCAAATGCAGATCTCACAGTAACACTGTCCAGAATATGCCATTAATGGTCTTATACCTAGTTAATGCTGTACTGACTGAATATAATAGATTGCCCAGCTGTTCTCCTAGAACTGGAAATACAATTTCTTTTTGAATATTGCATTGCACTTTGTGTGTGGTACTGCACGGGCCTTTCGCTTTATGATCTCAGGCGCTGATACTGGAAAAATGTTTCACTGTTAATCGGTTTGCTTGTAAATTGCTGTATATGGCATATTACACTGCTGAAAGGAACTGTCTGTCTGGTGAATTATGACACTCTGTTGAAAGGATACAGCAGTTCTTTTTTCTTTTAATCTGTAGGCTTCTAAAAAATTGTATTTAATATTTTGCAGTTATTGGGGGTCATGTAAAGGAAACCGAAATTGCAGCTGGATTCTCTAGACTCGGTATTCTGAGGAAAGCTGTGAAGGCTTAAGTATCAAAATGTGCACCATGCTGTTTTTGTTCCAAATTATGGAGCCATAATCAAAAGGCACTACCATAACCAGCATACACACCTAAGTGTACTGCATTGAAATGGAACGAGAATTATCCGAAATAACACTAGACTTTATATGTTAGAACGGCAATCGAGAAAAAAATGCAAGAGAGGAATGTAAAGCAGACTCTGTGTTGATAAATATCAGATATGTAAATGCAGGAGTATCTCCATGGAAACAGGAAGGTGATGGAGGTGTTTTTCCTTTGTAGACTGGAAAAGCCCCTCTTGTATTCCAGAAACGGCGAAAGTGGGTCAGTCCCATCTTATGTTTATGTCTGCGCTGTGTGCAGTGAAGCATGTCCTTTATGTCTGATGGTGAGCTTTGGGAGTCTGTATGTGGTTACGGGGGAGGGGGGGGTCCTATATCAACCCCAGTCCCCTTCTATGCTGCAGGAAGAGAACTCGTACTGTTGAGTGCACACAAACACGCAAACAGGAAAGTGCTTGGAGTGCGCACTATTGATACTATGGGTGTGGCGTCTAGGGTGATGCAGACGATCGCGTTTCTTTCTCGGTAACCTGGAAACGCAGATGGCATACGCGTGTGTTAGGTATATATGTAATATCCAGCTATTTGGTCTGAACATTTTCAAGTGCTTATATGTATACAGGATCTATAGGAAATCCCCTTAGCTGTGGGTAAGCATTTAAAAAAATTTTTTAACAGCAGCAAGAATGTGCCATGATTGTGATAATAGATTCAATATGCACCAAATAGTGTGATTAAATGAAATAAAATTAATTGTAAAAGACTTATATCATTTGTGTTAATTCGGTTTAATGTTGTGCACAAAATATAGTTGAGGACCAAGGAGATATCGGAAGAATATTGAATTGAATGTTCAAGACCACATTTTATTTATCTTGAACTGGCAGAGTCTGTGTTACAATTAGCACATTTAATCCGTTAGGGAATGATGACAGGAATTAATCTCACCGCTTCTGATCACGCGATAAGTGAAATCCACCCTACAGCTTAGCCGGTTGTTACTCACCCAAGCAGACAGTGCATGCATTATTTGAGTTTAAGAAATTCAAATAAACATCATATTGTACACTTCAAGTTTTTCATTCATCCAAACATAAACTCAGGATAACCTCTGCAACCACTATTGTTAACATTCAAGTAATATAATCATCCATCCATCCATTCATCAGTCCATCTTCCAACTGCTTATTTTAGTCAGGGTTGTGGGGTGGCCTGGAGCCTGGAGCCTAATCTAAGTTATATTGCATTGTTATATTCTTAATTTATGATCTTATACTTTTAAGGTTTTAAATTCAGTCATGATTATGTAGGTCAGTCTGTCTAAAACCTGTTTATACATACACAAAGCATCATATTCATGCTACAGATAAGGTAGAAAATGTAAGTCAAAGGCATAATAGATTCTAATGCGAATTCGATTTGAGTCTTATTTACATCATGCATAACTCCTTCTGCATTCTCATTTGCAAACCTACTATAGACTGGTCAGTCATAACGTTTAAACTACCGACAGATGAAGTGAATAATACTGATTATTCTGTTACAATGGCACCTGTCTAGGGTGCCATTATACTTTAGGCATGGGAACAGTCAGTTTCTTGAACTTGATGTGTTGGAAGCAGGAAAACGGGGCCAGTGTGAGGATCTAAGCGACTTTGACAAGGGCCGTATTGTGATGGTCAGACTACTAGATCTCCAAAACGGCAGGTCTTGTGTGGTGTTCCTGATACGCAGAGGTCAGTACCTGCCAAAAGTGAACCGGCGCTGGGGTCATGGGTGCCCAAGGCTCACTGATGCGAGTGGGATGCGAAGGTCAGCCTGTCTGGTCTGATCCCACAGGAGAGCTGCTGTAGCACAAAATGCTGGCTATAATAGAAAGGTGTCCGAACACACAGTGCATTGCCGCTTGCTGTGCATCGGGCGGCTTAGCTGCAGACCGGTTGGCTGGGTGTGTGCCTCATTTACCTGGGGAAGAGATGGTACCAGGATGCACTATGGGAAGAAGGCAAGGCAGCCCAC
>JAODKM010000001.1:41370584-41388229 GCA_026780845.1 Petrocephalus sullivani
GGCTGGGTGTGTGCCTCATTTACCTGGGGAAGAGATGGTACCAGGATGCACTATGGGAAGAAGGCAAGGCAGCCCACCCGCGTGATGCTCTAGGCAATGTTGTGCAGGGAAAACGTGGGTCCTGGCATTTACTTTGACACGGATCACCTACCTAAACACTGCTGTAGAAGCACACCCCTTCATGGCAACGGTATCCCCCAAAGGCAGTGGCCTCTTTCAGCAGGATAATGCACCCTGCCACACTGCAAAAATTGTTCAGGAATGGTTTGAGGGACGCGAAAGAGTGTTCAAGGTGTTGACTTGATTTCCGATTTCCCCAGATCTCAATCGGATCGAGCATCTGTGGAATGTGCTGGATAAACAAGATCCATGGAGGCCCCACCTTGCAACTCGGGGCTTGAAGGACCTGTTGTTAACGTCTTGGTGTCAGATAATACAGGACACCTTTAGAGGTCTTTTAGAGTCCATGCCTGGGCAGGTCAGAGCTGTTTTGGCAGCATGAGGGGGGGCTGCACAATATTAGCCTTGTGGTTTTAATTTTATGGCTGATCAGAGTATGTGCTCACCTCTGGAATAATGACACCTGTTTAATTTGCTTTCAGTACCTTTCTTCCATTTAACTTTCCTCCTTTGATGTTTGGGCTTCATCAGGCTAGGCCTCAGCTCAGGGTACTACACCAGTCAAGAATAAAGGTGCTTGCTTTGTAGATTAAAAAGCAAGAGACCATCCAAAGGGAATCACTTTTGTCATGTGGCTTTAGTGGCACAGGACTGGTTTTGCTGGAGACCTGCCAGTGACACTGATGGTTTGGCACTTTTTGGCATTTCAGTGTTGAAAGGACACTACTTATGTTTAGAGTTAGACCCACTGACTCAGTAAGCAGTTTCTTTCTTGGCACTGTCATTTTGGCTTTTAAAGCTTGATACAGATTTGGCAGTTTGAATCTATGTTTGTTTAATGACTTGAGATGCAAAGGCGACTTAACCTATTAGCAAGATTACTTCAGTGCTTTGCATGAAGACATGGATGCACATAAAACGGAATTGTATTAATTCAAAGAGCTACAAATCTTTTTATTTTTAGGAATTTTATTTGGTTGGTGCAACTGCATTTCCAAAAAAGTTGGGATGCTGTGTAAAATGTAAATAAAAACAGAATGCAGAGAAGTACAAAAATGCTCAATTTGAATTTGATGCCAGCAGCATGTGGCATGTCTACCACTGTGCTACATCTCCTCTTCTTTTAATGACGCTCTATAAACGTTTTGGAACTGAGGAGACCAGATCCTTTCATTTGAAAGTGGAACGTTGTCCCATTCTTGCCTGATATAGGATTTCAGCTGCTCAACAGTTCGGGGTCTCCTTTGTCATATTTTTAGTTTCATGTTGCCCATAATTTTTTCAATGTGTGGCAGGTCTGGACTGCAGGCAGGCCAGTCTAGCACCCAGACTCTTCTACTACAGCGTTATGCTGTTGTAATACGTGCAGAATGCGGTGTGGCATTGTCTTGCTGAAATATACAAGGCCTACGTTGTCTGCACGCGTTCAAAAACCCTGTCATTCAGCATTAATGCTGCCTTGCCAGATGTGCAAGCTACCAAAGCCATGGCCACTAATGCAGCCCCATACAGTCACAAATGTTGGCTTCTTAACAGTCTGCTGATAACAAGCTGGATGGTCCCCCTCCTCTTTAGCCCGGAGGATGCGGCATCTATGATTTCCAAAAAGATTTAGAAATTAGAAATTCATCAGACCATAGGACATAGTTTTCCATTTCGTCCATTTTGCCTCAGTCCATCTTAAATGAGCTTGGGCCCAGACAAATCAGGGGCATTTCAGGACCATGTCTAGGTTTATGGTTTCTTCTGCATGGCAGAGTCTCATCCTGCATTTGTAGATGCAGCTACAAACTGTGCTCACAGACAGTGGCTTTCGGAAGTGATCCTGAGCCCATGCGGTGATTTCCACTATAGAATCGTGTCCATTTTTAATGCAATGCCACCTGCTGACTCAAAGGTTACAGCTATCTAATATGTGTTTTCGGCCTTGTCCCTTACATACAGAGCTACAGAGATATTACGTACCGTAGATGATGAAATTCCCAAATTCCATGCAGTACTACGTTGAGGAACATTATTCTTAATTTTTTGCACTATTTGCCCACGCAGTCTTTCAGAGTGGTGAGTCTCTCCACATTTTCACTGCACAGAGTGATGAGCCTCTCCACATCCTCACTGCACAGAGTGGTGAGTCTCTCCACATCCTCACTGCACAGAGTGGTGAGCCTCTCCACATCCTCACTGCACAGAGTGGTGAGCCTCTCCACATCCTCACTGCACAGAGTGGTGAGCCTCTCCACATCCTCACTGCACAGAGTGGTGAGCATCTCCACATCTTCACTGCACCGAGACTCTGCCTGTCTGGGAGGCTCTTTTTATACCCAATCATCTTACTGACCTGTTGCCAATTAACCTAATTAGCTGTGAGGTATTCAACCAGGTGTTTTGTTTTATCATTGCACTTTTTCCAGTCTTTGGTTGTCCCTGTACCAACTTTTTTCTGTTAGCATTAAATTAAATTTAAATTAAATTTAAAACTGAAACTGAGCATATATGTTTCATAAACGGACATTTCTAACATGTTGTCCTTGTTGTGTTCGCGGTTAAATATGGGTTCATACGATTTGCATTCTGTTTGTACATTTTACACAGCGTCCCAGCTTTTTCGGAAACGGGGTTGTAAATGCTACTTAAATGATCATTTCTGACATTTTCAAGCCATTTCATAACCCTGTTTTGGGACCAGCATACATAATTGTATGTATTTCTATTTACTGCCCTGTACATGTAGTATCTGGATATAAATTCTATATATTTTGATTAAATATTGTTTTGCATCACTTACCTGCACTGGAATTCCATCCAAGCTGCAGCCCAGCCTTGAATTGGCTTAGATGAATCGATTGTCTCTTTGTTGCCCCTAGTATGTGCAAGAATGTGTCCTGTGATGGACCGGTATCTGAACTAGGGAACTCTTTTTGCTTCATGGGATACATTCCAAGTTGACTACAGCCCTATAATAGATAAGCCATTACCTGAACCAAAATGAACATTTTTTACATTTACTGCATTCCCTGTTTCTGTGTACATCCCTGTGAACTTTGTGCATTGTGAAACTCGTGTTCTGTTCTCCTCCGTGTTCTGTTCTCAATTTCTTGGTAAACAAATAAATGCTCCATCTCTCTGCTTGAATCTGAACTTCATAAAGAAGTTCTATTCTGTGTGTAAATTAGTACATGTGTTCCTCACATCACTACCAAACGCATGTTTGTCCTGCATCACCTGCTAGCCATGTGATAGCTTCCGATGATGGTTGGTGCACCATTTTCTTTGGACATTCAAAGATCATATCCAAGGAGACATGTCTTCGTTACACCCAGTTTAGATTTAATTAGGCCAGAGGGAAGTTGTCTGATGAAGGCACAGGTGTGTGTGTGTGTGTGTGTGTGTATATATATATATATATATGTATAGACCTAGATTTGAGTATGGTCTGTAGGGACAGATCAATGCTATAGCAGTGTTGTATGTGTTTAGGAGGCCGGGGGGGTTGGGCTGATTTGGTCCCTACCAATGTCACAACCAAAATTACGCTCTTGATTAAAAGTTATATTTTGGTTTAAAAAATTAACAATCTTGTTGAATCTCGAGTCCCTTGCAGGTACTTTTCACCTTTCAGTGCCGTCACTTTTGCATTTTTAATACTGAGTCCAAGTGTTATTGCCGAATTTCCAGCGCCTAACCCTTGCGATAGTAAAGGAGTCACTGTAAAAATCTGGTTCTTATTCGTTAGATTTACATACATTTGTTAATCATTCTGCACTCATAATTTATGTCAATCAATAATATTTAATCCTAATATTGTTTAAATGTACATCACTGCACTAAATTAGAAAAGGTATACCTTTTGTACTGCGTCAAATTAGAAGTAAAAGTAAAATTAGTTTCAGATACATTTTTTATACATAGCCCCATCACAAGTCTCTCTCGCTCTCTCTCTCTCTCTCTCTCTCTATATATATATATATATATATATATATATATATGTGTGTGTGTGTGTCATTTTTATTCACTTTATTCACATTCAGTTTCATTCATTCAGGATGATACAGAAACCATTTGTATGTTAAAGCCAGTTGTTTGTTTTGAGTGCTATTCAAATGAATCTGGAGGAGATCAGCGATAGGGTGGCCATGTGGGAGATGTGGGCTTTGAAATGGCTCCCCAGATCCTTCATTTGGTGGGTGGCTGGCTGTGCATTTCACAGCGTAGAAGACAGCTCTGGCGGCCATCTGCGGAGCCTCGCGATGAGCTTCTCACCAGCCTTTCATGTGGGTTGGCTGTCTTAAAACGTCTTACTTAATCATGGGCAGTCGACCCAGTGTAGGGCTTTCAAAGAGAATGTGAGCCACTGTAAGTAAAGTTCTCTCAAGCAATGTTACATAATTTTTAAAATTAATGTTGGATGAGTTGTGTGCAATTCTTATTATTTTGCGGGGCTTTACCCTGCTTGTTCTACTAGTATTGTAATTGCCTTTACCTTTTTGAAAGCTATTCATAGTTGGTAAGATTTATGCTCCTGAGCTCCTGAGTTTTACACCCCAGTATTATCAATCCAGGATGGATAAATATTGGTAATTCTTAACATTATATCATTCAAGATTGGTGTGCATTAGTCCTAAGTAACTATTTGTCAAAGTGATTAAAAAATGTGATAAACATTTAAATTGTAAAATATTATAGCCACAGATTATTTGAAATGCAGGCACCAGCATATTATTAATGAATATTGATTAAAACTCATATTCATATTGAATATTCATACTGAATGTATAAAATGGTAAAATCCCCAGCACGGTGATTGCACGTTTTAATGTTTGAAGGCTTTACGCTGAACAATGTTTTGAAACCAGGTTAAATCTGACATCAACATTAATATGACAGGTTTCTCAAAGATGCAAAGTGTGAGCCTCAGTCCCCTGACTTCTAAGATTGATTTATTAAAAATTGATTAAAAAAAATTGCCTGGTAAACTAAATCAGCCTCTGGCAACTGATAAACACTGATGTATACATGGTTCAGAACAGGACCCCTCGTCAGTCGTGGCTGACTTGGTGCTTTAAATGTACCCTCAGGGTTTTCCCAAATTTGGTGGGCTTGACGATCCTTTCTTTCTATCCAAATTATCGGAGTCATTTCAAAATTATCTGCGATTGCCTTAGTTGTAAACAATCAGTTTTTTAATGTGGTTTGTAAGGCAACAGTCAGTATATAAAGTCAGACTAAATCCTTTAAAATAAAAATGTACACTCTTGATGTTCCTACATTTCCTTCGGGTTAAATGACGTGTATATCTTAATTTTACTGATCTGTTATAAACTCCCTATTCTGATAGATGTGTTTATATGTAGCCTTTTACTGAACATTTTTGTTCAAGAATTCTATGTGTTTTAGTATTAATTTGGGAAAAAATATTGTTTATAAGAATTGTCTGAATGTTGTCTAAGGTTAGTATGCCTACCGCTATGGTAAACCACGAGGAGTAATGGTCTCCCTCTTTTCTGTTGCATACCGGTAGGGGGTGCTCTCGAGTTTCTCAGGAGTACCATTGTAGCATCTGTAAAATCCAAATCTGTCTGAAATTTCTGAAAGCGGGTAATTAAAATGAACTTGCGATCTCTTCTCTTAAAGCCAGTAATCATACAAGTATCGCGTAATATAAAACAACAATTTCGCAGTAGCTTTGGTAATATTTGACATGAAGTGGATGACTTTTGTAACGTGTAAAGCCAACAGCTTTTATTTAATCTAATCTCATGTAATAGTTTACAATTCCTTCTTTCAGATCCCCAGCTCAAGGGTATAGTGACCAGGTTATACTGCAGACAGGGATACTACTTGCAGATGAACACAGATGGATCTCTGGATGGGACCAAGGATGACAGCAGTAATTCTTGTAAGTTTTTTTTGCTTTTCCTTCTTATTTACCATCCTCATTAAACAATGAAAATGTAAATACTTATGTGTATTTCAAATACGCAAGACCAACATGCTGTGCCATGTATTGATGTGCTGCAGTCAAACATAACTGTAAGGATATATATATATATATATAGAGAGAGAGAGAGAGAGAGAGACAAAGAGAGAGCGATAAATATGATGGCATACATAAAGACACTACAATAAAAAAACTATAAACTGTAAAATGTTTGGTGGCTGTCATAAATGCTGACATAAGGAACTCCTTCCCTATGTCAGCATTTATGGCAGCTACAAAACTTTTATAAATGCTTATGACAAGTCATGTTGGCTGTAATGAAGGGCTTACGCTGGTGTCATGTAGCTGTCATAGAGGAAGTAAAGTTTTACCAAATACTTACATGTTTCTTGTTCTCTGATGACCAAAATTACTTGAAAAAGTACCTAAAGGCGGTACAAGAAATATCGGTATATTGGGGTTTAGTAGATACCTATAAATGTGGCTAGAGAGTTTTTGCATTTAAATCATTTGCACAGCAACTAATCGATTATAACAGAATCACTTGGTTACAGTTGTAATTATTTTCATGTTATTGTGAACGCACAAATGCTAGGACAATTACATATCCTTTGGTGCTGGTATGTCTCTTGTATCATTCACCACATTGCATGAAACAAAGACAGTGGCCTGCATTATTCACAGGTGTCCAACCTGGACTCTGGAGTAAGACTGCCTTACCTTATATTATGTGTTACCTGTATTTAGTTATTGTTGGTGTAGAAATTTATATCTGTAATTGTTTTTTGGAAAACAGCTTTACAGTGAACAATGGGAACCAGCCCATTACTATCTGTTCAAAACAATATCATATATTTTTATTCAGCTAGCGTAGGCACACATGCTTGCACTTACCAGGTTAATACAGGTTGGCTCATTATAATTCAAATTAGCCATGCAAATCTGCTTAATTTTCCTGTCAGCTTGACTGTTCATTAAAACAAAAAAACAACGCCATTACATAACATATTCAAAGGGTACGGCTAGCATCAGCAATATATATTTTCAGTTCTGCTTTTTTGTGTTTATAGCGTTGTTCAACCTCATCCCTGTGGGCCTTCGCGTTGTCGCCATCCAGTCCGTAAAGACGGGGTTATACATCGCCATGAATGGAGAAGGCCACCTCTACACATCAGTGAGTAATCATGAGTGTCTCCGCTCTCGCTGCTAGTGTAAGATAAAGGGATAGTTTGTAGTATATATTTGGGGGCCAGACACACATTTGGTGTTTGGTTGGCTTTTTGTGCCATACATACATCAAAAAAATACTTTCACATATAGTTTCCACGTATCATACTTTCAAGAAGACTGGTGTGTGAGTGTGTGTTGTCACCCCATCCTGGGTCGCTCCCTGCCTTGAGTCCGTGGCCCCCGAAATAGGGTCCGAACCCCCCCGTGACCCTGGGTAGGACGAGCGGTGTCAGAAAATGGATGGAGGGAGTACTCAAAATGTGATGTGTGATTACTATTGACATTTAGCAGAATCTTAAGTTCTACTCACTTTAGTAATGAAACTGAGTCTTTCTGGAGCAAACTGAGTTTTTCTGGGTGTTAAGAAGCTCAGATGCACTTCCTGACTGAGGTTCAATCATCAGTATGTGGAAGTGACTCACATGCAGGAGACCTTTTTTGCTACAGTAAATCATTTAGGTGTAATTTATGATGTCCTAACACACAGGGTAAGGCCCAGGCCTCATGCAGGAAACTGGGCCGGAGGATGAGAGGCAAACTTCCTTTGGTTTCCAAGCTCAGAATCACCCTCCATATCCACCTCCAAACATTTCACTTCAGAATGTTCAGGAGCACAGTATTATTCCCCCAATTGTGTAATGTAAATTTTTATAAAACACTGACAGTTAGGATGCTTTCATACTGTATATGTTGATGGAAAGGGGGGAGGCTTAATGACATTAATAAAATCAATAGGAGATTATGCTGTGAGGAGGAGTGACCTAGAAGATTTAATGGCTTAGTAGGATGTGCCAAACCATATTTAGTTATGTTGATGTAGTCCAGTTTTCAAAATTGGTAAGTGTTCTGGTGTTTCATATAGGGTTAGTGTTTCATATATATGACGAGATATTCTTTATGCCCCTAATATAATGTTTTAGTGCTTTATTTCAGCGTATTTACCAGTATTGATCACACTTGAGAAAAAGATATTTTCATTGTGGTAAAATGTTGACCATATGACGGTAAAGGTTTTTGGCTGAGGCCCCTGGACTTTAGCCCGCGTTAGCCTACGTGTTAAAGTGCCCCTGATGATGGGCACTGTGGATTTGTGCCATCTCATTAACTGGTATCATATCCAGGGTGTATTCCTGCCCTGTCTTTTTTGGGAAAGCTCAAGCCTCCCTTACAACACTGTCCAAGAAAAGGGGTTGAAATAAGGATTGACTTAGAGAGTAAATGCATTTCTCATGCATGGTTGGGTTTTGCCTTAATGCAGATACAAATATCAGTGGACTAATGCCAATTTTTATTACGTTTTCGCTCTATTGGACACCTGATAATATACCAAGCCATTTTTTTTTCACTTGTCATAAACACTCAAACTCAGTCTTCGATGCTATTGCGTAATGGGTGACAGCAGCTTTTCATTTGAATGTGTGGAATGCTTAGCTCCAGACTCACTGTGCACCTACAAAGGATAAGCAGTATGGAAACTGGAGGGATCGTTGGGTTTTACTTAGATTTTGTACAACATTTAGTCATTATACCGTTGTCTGATTGTATAGCGCTAAGCAGTTCCATAATTATACAATAGAGTTTATCTATTACTAACAAACTGAGTGATTTACATGTTGAAACAGGATTTTAGCATTACTATGAATTAATAATATTAATCCATCCATCTTTTAAATGCTTATCCTGGTCGTCATAAGGTATGGGGCAGGGTATGACCTGGACAAAATGCCAGTCTATCACATACATTCACGCAGTTGTACACTCTGGGAAATTTAGTTGACATTTAGCTTGTGGAAACCCATAGTACTTGGACATGAAAAATCCAGGTACACAGAGTGGCAGGATTCAAATCAAATACAATTCAAATCCCCAGTCTTGCACATATGAGATTTCTACTACCATAGCTAGTTATTTAATTACATAATGCCTTCCACCTCTATGTTGAGTGCGAAAAACAAACATTTACATTTGCATACTGTAAAAGGTGGGTTTTCAAGGCTTAATATTTGCATAACAAGTTCAGTTGTTTGTGGTGCATAGTGCCTTGACACATTTTCCGTCCCCAACAGGTAATCATCGATTAAAAAGAATTAAAGTCTTTCTGTGAGAATAACTTCACAGGTAATATGTGTATCTCATGTGAGGTTACAGCATATCTTGGAAGTAAAAGTAACGAGACAGTGTGACATACAATAACATCGGAATTTCTGTAGTCATTGCCAGTGCATGAGGAGCCCCAGTGGGAGTCTACCGATCAAGCAATCCTGGCACAAATAAAGAAATTATTCAGCTACAACACTTTCTTGGAGACCTATACGCAGGCAGTCCCCCAGTTAAGAACGACCGACTGATGGACAACTCATACTGAAGAACTGACTTCCATAAAGCCTATTCTATTAAAAATTTGAGTCAAATAGTTTGTCATAACAATAGTTTGTCATAACGAACACACGTAATACTTTGTGACGCTCATGAAAACATTGCGTGGCTTGAGCAGTTTGTCGCACTGAGGTACGGTATGTAGTTACTTTTATTATTACTGTATTATTGTTAAAATTCATAGATTTAAAGTCAGATTTAGGGAATGGATCTCATTTGTAAGCTGGGGACTGCCTGTATATGCCTGTCTATGAACAATTGTTTTAATAAAACAATTGAGCTTTATTGAGTTAAAGTTAAAGTTTCTCTTGGTTTCTTTCTTTGTAGCATATCTGTTCATCCCTTCCTCCTCTAACCATTTATCCTGGTCAGGGTCACACGAGGCCTAGATCTCACCCCCCTGCGGTGTAGGACACGAGGCTGTGGTACACACTAGTCAGGATGCATGTTCCGTAATTATTAACATAGATTCCGGCTGTAAGAGTGATTCATATTCTGATTCATTTAATTGTCTTCTTACTCATTTTTCTATCCATAGCATGTTTAACCTACTATTTCATGTGATGCAGTGGAAATGGAAAGATTATCCGTCCAATAAACCTTTAACTCTGTAATTGTATTGTAAAAAAAGAAGTTTTTTTTCATTTGTTTTCCTCTCATGCTGTTTTTGACATCTGCAGTACAGTGCAATCGGATTTTAGATCCATCCATCTTTCGACCGCTAAGTCAGTGCAGCTCTGTGGGGAACCTGCAGACTTTTCCAGAAGGCATCAGAGTATGATTCTGGGAAACACCCCAGCTGGGATACCAGTCCTTCATAGCGCACACACACAATTGCATAACATGGGGAGCACAGGCAAACTCCACACGTATTGAGATTTTAGATGTCCGTATTAAAATCTCATCTCAGTGTATAACAGTCATATATCATTTTTTTCTGTGATTCCAACATTGTGCTTATAAATGGATAGAGAAACAAATATGAAACAAATAATTTATTTATATGGAATTAGGTACCAACATAATAGTTGTGTGTATATGAATTTATTTTTTTGTGCGAATGTTATGTATAAATATATAAATATTTATACAATGGCTGCTCTAATACTTTTAAAGAACTTATGACTATTTTCGCACATGAGGACAAGCGTATTAGCAGAAATGCATGAAGTATAGAATGGTATGTGCAATTTGAAGATTATTATTATTCAATAGAATAGATGCAATTGTTTAAATAGGATGATCAAATTTTAAGGCCATTTGGCTATTTTGGCCTTGGTGTACTTACATTTTATATTTAGCTTTTTCCTGTATAAATGATATGTTCTAAAAGAATGCAGGCATATGTTAACTGAGAATGCTTTGCCGTGTGACAGACCTCATATACAATACATTTTGTTCTTGTGTCTCCAGGATATTATCATCATAACTGATAAACAGGGTGGCTGTAATAGACTAATAAAACTGTAGCTATTTATCACATATACTGGAGCAGAAAATATTTCTGAGAAATCTGGAAAAAGCCTGAATGCAGATAAACTGCTGCTTTTTTTGCTACAGTAAATCATTTAGGTGTAATTTATGATGTCCTAACACACAGGGTAAGGCCCAGGCCTCACTGGATGTGTGGTGTGTGCGTCACGGCTCCAGAAAGCATTGATTTCCATTGCGGCGCCCATGTTAACACATTAAAGCAGCCGCACGGCCTGTGAGAGACGCGCGGCTCACGCCTTGCGGCAACAACGCCTCATCTAGAGAGTCGGAGTAGTGCCAATTTCTCACGCGTGCAGTAAGAAGTTCTCGGCAAAAATGTAAAAGATCTGTTGATAGTCATATTGACATCATAACAGCAAAATTATGTAAATGACACATTTCGCTATAGTTCCCATGTTTATGCTACATATCATAGACAGGAAAAAAATATAAGTATTATTTATTTTAACCATTTTGGCAATTGCATGTTATTAAAGGAGAAATTAGAGGCTACATGTGTACTAAGCAGTCCCAGCAGAACGCCAGTGTAGGATATAATTATATTATGTCGATAAGGTAACAATGTTAGGTGAAGCACAGCAGTTTTCTGGTTTGCTGATATTATTACATATTATACAATTATTACTACTACTACTACTACTACCAAACACTTTTTAACCTTTGTCAAAATTAAACGTAAATTAAATATATTATTAATCATATTATATATTAATTTATATTATATATTAATTATACTATATAATGAATTGAAATCAAACATTATGTTAGTGATGGCCATTAGGAAAGGTAAACTCAATGTAGAAAAAACAGGGCATGCAATATCGGTGTCAGGGCAGCAACACAGGCGGTGTGAGCAAACGCGCAGCTCCGGGCCGCGGCGGCTCCGGGCCCCGGAAGCTCCGGGCCACGCCAGCTAGGCGCTGTTCACACCACGCATCTTGGGCCTAAGATTATAAAAATGTCGATTGCTGTTGATTTATTCTTAAAAACCAACTAGCCTAGTGTGAATGTTTTGTTAATCTTACCCTCAAAAAACATAGTATCATTACCATTCCCTCTCCTGGCAGTCACTCTAAACATGTCAATAAGGAGACAGTTTACCTGCCGATCCTGAATGCAGGCCAAGGTGCCTGTTTCGTTTTAGAAAGAGGCATTTACAGTGCAAGAACATTTTTAGAATGGAAAACGATTTTCTGCATCAGTCTTTGTTTGAGTAGGCTCCTCAAGTGTCTGGTAGAATTGGCAAAGATCAAGGCTGTTTTGTTCCTGACTGGAAATTTGATCTTACATGTTATTATTTTCCCTGCGGGCCATCTCCTCTTAAAAGCAGCACGTTGAGAGGAGGGCAGAATGGTTTCCTTTTCTGTGACTCACTAGTGGCCTTATGTTAAATTGTGGTACTTGGCTAAAAATATGACTGTCAAACTCACCACGCCGCTAACAGGAGAACCTCTGCCTATGGCAGGGGGGTAGGGGCTGAGGCTGGTCATGCTGTTTTGTTTATTTGTTTTCAGTTGTAGTATGGACTAGTCTAATTTATGTTTTATTTAAAATCATTTACTCTTTATAGTAATGCATATTTTCAATTGCTTTTGTGAACATTTAACGTTTAACATGCCATATTTAATGTTCACAAATTGCCCTTGCATATTTTTCCAACTTTTATTGTCGTCTTTACTTTAATTCTGGTGAAAAATAACACTAGCATCAATGCCTATAATGTCTTATCAAGTTAACAATTCATTATATCCTTTTTACAGACCTTTATTTTGTTCCTGTGCATATATGCACAGAGAAAGAAAGATCATGTGAAATGCAGGAATAACCCCTCACCTATGGCACATTTGCTGCTGAATATGGAGAATGGAAACCCTGCAAATTTTCCCATAAATTTCAGAAATAGTGCAGTTTAGTCCTAATTGGTCGCCAACGCGTTAATTAAGAGCTACTACTAACTCACAGGGAGCCAATGAGAAGCTCCCATCAGTTATGCTAAATTCATTTTTTAATTCTTATTATTTATTTTGCCGACCTGGACGGGAAAGGTGAACCAATGCAGTCTTTTACTGTCTACCCCCCCCCCCCCACCCCACAGCCCATTTATTTACAAACTGTAAATAAGGCTTTGTTAGTAACACATGTTGTTCTGCAATTGAAATACAAAGTGTAGTGTCCTTAATACCACACAGCTGCTTCCTCATCACGGCATCTATTCTCGAGAGGCTTGTCGCGATATTTTATCAGGGTTGGCAGCAGGTAATGTCTCTGGCCTGCTGGTGATTAATCAGTTTCACACTTTGGTGCTTTTCGGCTGGAGTTTGCTTTGCATGCGGGACGGTAGAATGGGGTGATTGCCTGGCACCTACAATGACTGTTTCACACACCATTGATGCTCTACAGGTGTGGAAGCCACTGCACTGGCACTCAAACCTGTTGGCACTTTACTCGTACAAAAAATGCGTAAATGTCCTCAATTATGACTCAGCGCGATATGGTGACGCCGGAGCCGTGTGCGAAAGCGAAATCATCATCCCACAAGCCGTTTTCTTACGAATCCATGGAAATGACCAGGAAGGGTGAGTTCCCATTACCACGTATTGTATCATCATCTGTGTACTGAGTCATGGCAGCCACAAGACAGGCAGTCAGGCTGCACGCCTCCCCGATTTAACAGCCGCTTAATTTCCGGCATCATTAATCGAAGCACCTGGAGCAGCCGTGGCTCTGAAATCGGATGGATAGCCATGCGATTTTCAGCGAGTTGCTGGGCCGTTTTCTGGTCCAGATGTGTGACGCAGGGGCGGGGATTTTATCGTTTATCCACAGTCCATTACAGATGCCTCTGGAAGAACCTGCAGTCAGTTACACTCCCGGGCATCATGGGTAAACTGTAGGTGATGTGTAGTGACAATGATACAGCTGAGTGTAACACCGTGATGCAACTCTGCCACCAGAGAGAATATTCAGCAGTAGATTGTGTTTGACGGGGGAGGGGGGTGTGCGAGGGGTGTACTTTTGCCCTATTTAAAGTGTCTTCCTTTAAAGATTCGGATTGCCCCTTTTGTACCTTTGAACACCTGCCTATCAAAAAGTCTCTGCACAGCCCAGGTGTTTCATATGACATCACGTGTACCTTTGAGTAGACCAATATATGAGTTGGCCCCAAAAACTATTTTTTGGCGAAGGAATCAGCCCCAGAGGTGTAAGAGGGGGTCGAGCTTCCACCCTACCATGGCACACAAACACATTTACATCTTAGGGATTTCTTCAGCTTTCAAGATCACACTGACCGGATCAGGAAATGCCCACAAGGCTTTGCAAAGGACAAGGATGATGCTTAAAGGAGATTTCAACCTGGATGGTGAACATTTTTATTCAACCTCCCTTTACATTTCCCATTTTGAATGCCAGCCTGGACTAGTGCATATTTTTCTCCAAGAAAAAGATGATATTCTCCCATTTCATTCCATATTATATCATTTAGTGTAACATCTTTACTGTAAAATGTAGTGTAACTAAATTTTCAGTATAATACAGCATACAGTGACGCATATAATACTTTTACTGGTAAATTCTAAAATAAATAAAGTCCTTTTCACTATTTAAGCCAGACTGGTGATACATATTTCTTAGGCTTTAAATTTATATAGTTCAAACTCAGTTACCAGATGAATTTGACACTGCTATTACTCTTTATAAAAAAATACAAAGGCTTGTTTTGGTAAGAATTAAAATTGCTTTGGTGAGGTGTAGCAGTTTCACAGCTGGCTCCAAGGCTTGGTTCTATTGCTGTTTGCTTTGATCTGGTGTATATAATGTCTTTCAGTTCTGTGACAAGTCAGGACCCCAATTTGAGGCTTTTTTAATGATCAGATCCTGAGCTGTAGCACCAGCCTGGGACTGCGGATGCAAATTGTGATCTAGGTTATGCGGCATATGGGATAGTGATTTTGGCAGGTAGTCCCACTTTAATGCTGAGCCAGGGTGGGTGAGGATGAAGATGACTCATTCTGCATGTTGTTGACCAGGAATCCTGCATCAGGAGAGACCCTTTTAAAAGATCAGCCTGTATGCTAACTCAGTCAGCTGTATGTTGACAGTACTTTCAGTTAGAGGTGGATACCAAGTAAAAATCCTGAGATTTTGTCTCAACCAACCAGTTGAGTACTTTTGTGACTCTGACTCTTCGTGATCAGCTGGTTGGTTGAAACCTAAGCTTTTACTTTCTGGACCTGGACTGTCCATCACTACATACAGTACTTTCCCCATGCCATCAATTGTACACTTTCTACCCTTCTTTCTACCTCATTTCATGTTCAATGTCGCTGCAAAATTTCTGCAAAAATACTCAGAAAATGGACATAAGGTGAACCTTTGTTAAATTATCCTAAAATCTCTCCCGATACACGTTGTGACTTAAACCAGCTTTAGACTCACGGTGCTGGATGCAGGGGGAGATGCTAATGACTGTAAACTGGACAGGCCAGATCATTAGTTATCTGTGACACCTGAGCTCAGGCCAGACCATATGACAGTTCCACTGTGTTAGCCCTTAATTGCCACTTGAAATAATCCTTGAAATGAACAGCTGTCCTTGAGTTTGCACGGCTAAGGTGGAGAGCTGGATTTCCGAGCATCTGCTGTAATCATTACTAGCTCACCTGAGGTAACGAGGCACTGAGCTACCACTCTTTGGATAATGATCTGCCTTTAAAGTCTCACAGTTAATTTTGCATGCCAGACCAAATCTTAATTTTAAAGAACAAGAGACTCGATAGTAGAGATCTAGTGTTTGCTTGACAGTTGTGCATTTGTTGAGATTTTGTTTTTGCATAACTCTGAATTACTTGATGATGTTTAGATGACTCTTAGATTTCTTTAGTCATGTGTATGTGGGCAAAATGGAAATAATGTTTGCACAAATATGGGTGCACCTGGTTCTGCAAAATGGCCTCATATTCTTTGGCCATTATAAGACCCTGTCGAGTTATCACCCGAGCCTACAAAATGGCTGCCCATACGAAACGGCGTTGTGGATTGTGGGGACATTGTGAGGCCATCTTTCCCCAGTGATAAACCATCTGCATGTAATAAATTGGATGAAAGATGGCCAATCAGACCATATTACCTTTTTGCCTTGCTTGCGGGTCCAGGTTCTGTGCCCATTACAACAGGTTAATGCATATTTGTCGATCTGGCTTTGGATACAAGTGGGTTCCGTACGGCAATCGTGCCAATACTTCTTGCTTTGAGAAGCTCTTGGAATTTCGTTTTTGCTTGGAGACTGGGACACAGAGGTGCTGATTCAGTTCTGTGGTCACTTCTGAGACATTTAGCGACAGTCCTTGGTTCCTGCTCTTTCTCTTTGTTCATGTTTAATTTAGCAGGTTTTTTGACCAAGTCTCCTGCATTTAAGACACCATTTTGGCTCTTCGGGGCGCTGTGAGTCGGCATGCCTTGCTTTGAAAACTCGCATATACTGTAAATGAGCTGATTGTCATTCTTATTATATAGATACTTACTGCTAACTGATATTTAACTTGATATGATTCACCTTTGTAGCTGCACTTCTAATTCCAATTTATTTGCTTTAAAGTCCTCTTAATGTGGTGTTTCAGTGTTTTGTGCAGGCCCATATATTGGCAGATAATGTTCTTTTTCACTGACAGATGCGGAATGCTGCGAGTGTTCATTTGTGTAAGTCTAAATGACCACGTTTAGGTACATGTAATTATCAGTTCTGACATAAACCTGCTTCATCAACATTTTCAGCTTTGTCACTTGATATGACCTTCTTCTAGTGCATTAGGAGTACAGCTCCCAGAATCTAGCGTTTTCTCTCATGGATTAAATAGCCTTTATGCAAACTGCAATAAGCAGTTTCTTTTGGCGGATTCTGGGTATGTGTCCCCCCCCACTGCCATCTACCTGTAAACTGCATGTGTCTTCACTTCCCACCCTCCACTTTGGAAGTGCTGCACCTACTTTTTCCTAATCCAGAGAGGAGGAGGAGATGGAAGAGGGTTATTACAGCTGCCTGAAAAGCGGCTTTGGCCCAAGGTCGATTATGACATTCCAAGTGGACGCATGATGCATGGAATGGACACAGATGGGATTGCGCTGTTACAAAGAAGGGGAAACACAGTAATGACACTTTTGTTGTTCATGCAGCTGAATTTCCTAGCGGTGGATAGTCCAGGTCCAGAAATTAAAAATCCAGACCAAGGTTTTGTTTCAACCAACCAGTTGAGTCCTCTGTGACTGTGACTCTTTAAACTCTTGAAACAAAATCTTGGCCAGGATTTCACTTTCTGGACCTTGACTATCCACGTGTGGAATTTCCTCTTTGGAACCAAGCTGGATTTCAGTAGCTGTTATGATCCATATGACAAAATATGTATTTTTATGGCTGAGAGGGAAACTGAAAAGATTCCAGATCTGTGAACTGAATCATCCATCCATCCGTCCATCCATCCATCCATCCATC
>JAODKM010000001.1:41388329-41404695 GCA_026780845.1 Petrocephalus sullivani
TGAGAGGGAAACTGAAAAGATTCCAGATCTGTGAACTGAATCATCCATCCATCCGTCCATCCATCCATCCATCCATCTAGATTCTCACCACTTTTCTTTGGCAGGGTTGCAGGGGGGTAAAGTTTATGGCACTAGGTTGGGATACACCTGGCAGAGCTGCCAGGAGAACTGCACTTTTATCAAATACGCTGGACAGAGAGCATTTCTTTAATTGTTTGTTTGTTATTTAAATAGTCATATTGCCTATGAGGAGTTTGTAATGTGTCATTATGGCAGCAGGGTGTAAATGGGTATATATGTGCATTACTTGTTAGCATGAGAGAGAGCTTAATTTCCAGGTGTTTCCTACATTTAATTTGCTAGCTGAGATGCCAAACTAAACTGTCCGCTTAGCTGTTCTCACCAGCCGCCCATTCCTTAAGTTTGCCAGGGACAGAGCTTCTGCCAGGAAAATAAGGTTGGTTTGCAGTCATGGGTCCAGCTCCTGCATCACAGTCCTTCACTGCTTTACTTGCAATCTCAGACTTTTAAAATTAGTACCTGGATTACCATTCAGAGCTAAAGGTTCAATTCTGTATTCATCCAAAGAGTTCTACAGTTAAATTCCACTGCAGATATTACTTCAGTGGTACAATGGCTATATTTATAGAGTATGTGCAAAAATTCAGTAAGGAATTAGATCTTGTTGGAACTTGACTAAAACATATGGATGAAATTCTACACCTGATACCCCTGAGACAACTCGCCCCAAAACTGCAACTGCACGTGGTGACAGGGTGCAGAAACTGCAGCGATAGGGGGCAGCAGAGGGTAGAAAGCAGCAATCTGAAATTTGAAAGCATCTTTTTCAGACTTACCATGAACATTTTACAGGTTAGTGGTTCTCAAGCTGTGGGCCGTGCAAAGTTTTTCTGAATATTTTAAAACAAAGCATATATGTTTTTTACATTTCCAGCCCACCCACTTGGCAAATTTAATTGGTAGCTGTCCGGTCGCTGGATGGCAAAATTTATTGTGGGAGAATTTAATTAAAGTTGGACTTTCTTAAAGTAAGGACTTTTTTGAGAAGTACAGGGCGGTATTATATCTGTTACACAGCGGTATGTCTGGCAAAACATGAAAGAGCCGTATAGATCTGTTGAACCTGATTACATTAAGAGAAGCCACACAGAGAGCTCCAGGGGTGTCGGGTAGATGGCCTGACCCACAGAGCTTTGCGCTTAATGAGGATTTTTTTGGAGAAATGGAGAGAGTGTGTAGGGTAGGCTTGGGTGGTATTACAGTAATATATATGTTATGCTGCAAGGGTGGGCAATCTTATCCAGAAAGGGCTGTTGTGTGTGCGGGTTTTTGCTGCAACTCCCTAATTAGGTTACTAATTAGAGGACTGATTGGCAGAAAAGTCCTCACACCTGGGTTTGAACAGCTGAGCTAAAGGTTATCCCAGAAACCTGCATACACACCGGTCCTTTGCGGATAAGATTGCCCACCCCTGTTATACTGCATCATTTTCGTATACAGATTTCATGCCCTGTACCAGTGTGCCATTTTTTTTCTTGCTTTTTTTCGCAAGTTAGGTAAAAACAGTATAGCTAGTGGTAATTTTTAAATTTCATCGCAATGGAGCTGTATGTGTTGTCTGTATGACATGGTTGTTAGTTATACCATTGGTGTGTCTGTTACACTTACTGTTATATCATGGAAAATGTTAGTCATAGAGCAACTGAGAAATAAATTGAATATAAATATTTTGGCATTAGAGAATATAAATAATGCAAATGACATTTTAAGACATGGGCATGAAAACATTCACAGAGAAATACAATTAAGCACCTAATTGGTGGAAAAACGACATGCAAATTGGCATCTAAGTGGAATGTGTAATAAATGAGTAGGTGTAGTTCAGAGCTATGTGTTGTGACAGTCGGAACATTCCGGTAAAAATACATTTATTGGCTTTGATATGTCCAGTTGATCCATCCAGAAATTGTACATATTATAAAGGTTGGGGCATGGGAGGAGTAGGGATTACATGGGTGAGTTAGCGTGTGAGGGCTGTCCAGGGAATACATTGTCGTTGTATAGTATTTCAATATTAGTTTAAGACTGAAGAGGCCATGAATATGAAATCCCATCTAGGTACAGGCAACCCAGAATGTAAAGAGAAAAGTATTGAAGCACACCCACACTCTGGATATGTGTGCTGGCTTCATCGCCGTGTTTTGCTTGGCTAAACCTTCCGGTTTCCCTTGCTGTCTCAAATTCCTTAGTGTCTGGAAGAGGTAATACTGCCTCCATGCAGGTATGAGTATATGTGTATAACCTTATAATTTAATAAGCGTGGTCTACATGCTCAACACACCCTGGTAGACTATGGTAGCCACCTTTTAGATCCTCATGCAACCAGAAACCTGTAAATTAGCCTCAGAGTATGGCACGTTTTCCCAAGGAGACAACAAAGAGACGAAATTCCTTGAGTCAGACAGTCTCACTTTACCACATGACCACCACATGTGCTCAGTGAAGCAAAATGATTTGTTTATAGCCCAGAAAAAATATATGTGTTACAATTGTGAATTCACACTTCTGCCATAATGAGGGGTATATTAAAAAAAATGCAAAAAACAATAGAAAATAAAATATTCAGAATTATATTTTTCAGATATCATATATATATATATATATATATATATATTTGAACCCCTGCTGATTTTGTAAGTTTGCCCACTAACAAAGAAATGATCAGTCTATAATTTCAATGGTAGGTTTATATGAACAGTGAAAGACAGAACAATAAAAAAAAAAATTCAAAAAATGCATTTTACAAAAGTTATAAATTAATTCACATAATCATGAATGAAATTATTGTACATACAGGTAACGAGCTGACATTGGGAGCCGTCTCAACTCGTTACCTGTATAAAAGACACCTGTCCATAGAAGCAATCAATCTATCCAGATTCCAAACTCTGCAATATGGCCAAGACCAAAGAGCTTTCTAAGGATGTCAGGGACAAGCTTGTGGACCTACAAAAGGCTGGAATGGGCTACAAGACCATCGGCAAGCAGCTGGGTGAGAAGGTGACAGCAGTTGGTGCGATTATTCGCAAATGGAAGAACCATAAAATAACTGCCAATCTCCATTGGTCTGGAGCTCCACGCAAGGTCTCACCACGTGGAGTTTCAATGATAATGAGAACGGCGTGGAACCAGCCCAGAACTACTCGGGGGGGAACTTGTCAATGATCTCAAGGCAGCTGGGACCATAGTCACCAAGAAAACAGTTGGTTACACACTACGCCGTGAAATCCTGCAGTGCCCGCAAGGTCCCCATGCTCAAGAAAGCACATGTACAGGCCCGTTTAAAGTCTGCCACTGAACATCTAAATGATTCAGAGGAGGACTGGGTGAAAGTGTTGTGGTCTGATGAGACCAAAATCGAGCTCTTTGGTATCAACTCAACCCGCCGTGTTTGAAGGAGGACGAATGCTGCCTCTGACTCCAAGAACACAGTCCCCACTGTCAAACATGGAGGTGGAAACATTACGCTTTGGGGGTGTTTTTCTGCCAAGGGGACAGGACAACTGCACCGCATCAAAGGGAGAATGGATGGGGCCATGTACTGTCAAATCTCAGCCAGGGCATTGAAAATGGGTCGTGGGTGGGTATGACAATGATCCAAAACACATGGCCAAGGCAACAAAGGATTGGCTCAAGAAGAAGCATATTAAGGTCTTGGAGTGGCCGAGTCAGTCTCCAGACCTTAATCCCATAGAAAATCTGTGGAGGGACCTGAAGGTTTGAGTTGCCAAACATCAGCCATGAAACTCGGAGAGGATTTGCAAAGAGGAGTGGGACAAAACCCCCCCTGAGATGTGTGCAAAACTTGTGGCCAACTACAAGACACGTCTGACCTCTGTGCAAGCATGTTTTGCAAAGGGATCAAATACTCATTTCATTCATGAAAATGCAAATTAATTTAGGCCTATAACTTTTTTTGAAATGTATAGACTGATCATTTCTTTGTTAGTGGGCAAACTTACAAAATCAGCAGGGGTTCAAATATTTTTTTCTCTGACTGTATAGGATATTTGAAAAATTATTCTGAATATTTTATTTTTCAGTTTCAACCTATTTTCGTCATATTTGTTGGCTAAATATGCAAGTGAAATATAGTTACTGAGATAAACACAATTCATTTCAAGTTTTAGTTAATAAGACAGATTTCATAGATGTTGAGCAAAACAACAGATAAAGATTTGATAATATAATTTTTCAATGCACACTCTCTTGTATAGTTATACTTCTGTTTTCAATGTCAGTCAAATCCCCTGGCTAGTTATACCTGAACTGCAAATGCACTATGGATCATGGTTGAACTGCGAGTGAATGAAAGGGGTATTCATAACTGCTGCTACTTGTAACACATCCTTGCATTTAATATATGGATTCCTTCTTCCCTTTTACCCACAATGCAATAAACGCAAAATGTATGAGAAGGTAAAAATGCACTCGGACTGGATTCATGCATATCTTTTTAGCACGCTTAAAAATGTACAGTGCCTGAAACTGCAAATGGGGAGCAAATCAATGTCGATTTAAGAGTGCAGGAAAGACACAGAAACGGACGCCCATCACCTCAGTCGTGATTAAAGTGGAAACTAATGGGACTGGCAAATAATCAACATGTTTTTATTTTGCAGGAACTCTTCACGCCAGAATGTAAGTTCAAAGAGTCGGTATTTGAGAACTACTACGTGATCTACTCGTCCATGTTGTACAGACAGCAGGAGTCAGGCAGAGCTTGGTTCCTGGGGCTCAATAAAGAGGGCCAACCCATGAAAGGAAATCGCGTAAAGAAAACCAAACCAGCTGCTCATTTTCTGCCCAAGCCATTAGAAGGTAAAGCTATAAGATCATGGTGGCACTGCCTTCCATGTACCTACCTGTCTGTCTGTCATCTATTCTCTGATTAATATAAATGATACACGATGGAAGAAACAGCAGTACTTCACACTGCAGTGCAAAGCCCTACTAAGCATTAGGCAAAAAGCATTAATAGGAATTTAACAGAATGATCAGCATTGTTATCCCAATGCATACGGCCCAGGAAGGGCTACCTCTGCACACACGCATATCCACACACATACCTTGCTTCTACTATTTAGTCTGTCCTTGTAGGGTGTCACATAGTTGCATTCAAAATGCATTCGAACATGACAGCCTGGCTTATAATCACGCTATTAAGTATAGCCTCCCACTGTAAGATGAATTATGGTTGTTGCTGCCGTGACATGTCATTTATATTGATTCATAATTCACTGCTACGCTTGTAAAATGTGTTCCTGCATAAGTACGCTGTCAAATACTGATGGTTCACAACAGTGTTATGGCTGCTGGTTCCCTCCCCAAGCTTTACAGTATGTGTAGCCATTATTTAAACATGAAATAATGAATGAAGCACTGTTTTCACCTGAAAAGTACATTTTACAATATACATTTATTTCAAAGTAAAAACAAGATAGCTAAGCACTAGGTCAGGATTGCCAAACTCTCTCGCACTTCCAGATTCTAACGCTCATGCAAGAAATCTTGGCAAATCTATATTATTTTATTATCAACCTAAAATTGGCTATATCAAATGTGTCGGGGTAGATTGCAAATCCTACAGAGTGTTTACAAGGTAATGAACTTGTTACATACATGTAAATGCATGAGCATTTATTGTCTCAAATTGAAAATCTCATGCCAGCTAGCTGACCAGAGTTAGCAACCCTGCTATCTGTGATTTATTTTTGATGTATTTGGTACCATGTCTATTTAGTATGGACAAGTGTTTCTCAATCATGCTCCAGGAGAACCACCTGCCAGAAAGCTTTCGGTCAGACCCACACTGCTTACTGCAATCTACCAGCTTCATTATTAGGCCATTAAGCAACACCTGATGCTAATTAAGGTCAGGCTGAAGCGAAAAATCTCCTGGCAGGTGGTACTCGAGGAGCAGGATTGAGAAACACTGTTATAGATTAAAACTATGTCTAATAAGTACATAACAAAAAAAATTAACTCATAATAAAAAACACAGATGTATACTTTCATTTGTAATTTTCACTGGGTAAACAAAATGCTGAGTGTAGGTGTGAAGGATGTACCTCTGTCCCTTATTATCTCTTTTATAGGTGTGCTGCAGCAACTATTAAATTCTTATGTGTCCGTGGCACACAGTACAGGCGATGTTGTGAGTTTAATGAGGTGCTATAACTTGGTTGTAACGTGTTATTTCTGTCCCCGTTTCCCTCTGTGTGTTCCCTGCAGTCGCTATGTACAGGGAACCGTCGTTGCATGATGTTGGAGAAACCGTCCAGAAAGCAGGAGTGCCTCCCAGTAAAAGCACAAGCGAGCCTGCAGTGATGAACGGCGGAAAAGCGGTCAGCAAGCCCCCCAAAATGACATAGCCGGGCCTGTGGAGCTAATGCTGACACTTTGGAATGGTTTCTCCCTTCCAGACAGACTTCCTAACAGTCGCGGGTCAGGTCCAGGCAAATCTCCCAGCTCACCTCGTTCTAACGTGTCTCGTCACTAGTGGATCGGTCCAGACGTCCAAGTCCAAGTAACCTGCGAGGAGAGACAACTGGATAGATTCACATTGAATGCCCTACCAGAAATGGAATGCCTTTTCAATTTGCTCTGTAACTGTGACAATCCATAATAACGATATAACTCCCAGTCCCAAGTGGAACCTCGCCTCCTGTTTACATGTAGTTTCCCATTTGAGCCTGTCTACAGCAGAATCCATATTATTCAAATATATTTTCTATTCCACAGTACACTATCTATGATCTGGGTAAAATGCTTTTACAAAATATGGACTGTGATCCTTAAATATGTTCCTTTCCCCTTCCATACCTCTCACTCTTCTCATACTTATTTTTTTTTTTTGTGTTTTACGCTAAATATTTTTCATTCCTGCTCATATACACTAACTCACATGCAAAATCATAATCGCAAACATATACTGTACAACGTAATAGAATTCCATAGGTTCCGTTATAAAAGATAACGTAATTTTTTTCAGTGTTTCACTATTGATCTCACTTATTAAGAGAAGCTGCGGGCTGGTCAAATTGCTCCAAGATTGGTGTTAGGGAAGCGTTAAATATGCCTATGGCATCCACAGCAAAGGGCGCCGTCTTGAAGGGAGTGTTTCATAAGTGGTGTATACATATCACATCCCTAATTCCCTTGCGGAGACGTTAGCCTCGCCCGATAAACAGGAACCTGTGTTCTGTTTTCCTTACTCTCCATTTAGAGCGAGGGCTCTAGGAAATATCTATAGGCCTTGTAGGCCCATTGTAGATCCCAGCCCATTTACCACACGCTGACTTCTCGGAACAACGGGCTATGCTTGTGGCAGCTGAACGGGCCCAGCAGCAGCCATTTACGAAACGTCTACTTTAGTCAACGTGGAAAACGGCTGGATGTAAGTAGATGCCATTACTACTGGCTGCATCCTTATTTTGTTCAGCAAAGCATGGGCAAGGTTAGTGTCGTGTTACATCCTTGCAGCGGCAATGCAAGAGATAGCTTATATTATAATGTTTCACTGTATAAGATTAAACCGAGACCTAATTTTTAATGACTAGCCATTACGATGTATATGAGAGGATTTACCTAGCTCAGCATGCAGAGTGGAGTACTTCTCATATTGGCCTAGTATGTGCCTGTGCTGACCTCTAACCCAACATGCAAAAACATGTACCCAGTCATGGCTGGGTTAAGGGGTGCCTCACCATCAGTCCACATTCAGTAAGAATAGTAGCATATTCAATTGACTTCATATTTTGTCCGGTTTGCTTATGGTATTAATCTTTAATTTTCTCAGTTTGAAAATTTTATACATTAGTAACAAAGATGTCTTAAAAGAAAGTGAGGATATCTAACATTTTTTTCACTGTGACTACAGATTTATTCCAGAATCAGCAGATAATTCTCGACTTTTTGAATAATCTCTGACAAGTCTGAATAGACCCCATGCTTATTTCTTATTCACTTTTAAAAAAATTTACATAAGTGATAGATTTTAACCAGCATGTATTTGTTTCATGGACCAAAGTTTAGAAAAGCAAAGCGAACTGTTTTGTTTCTTTAACTTCATTCGTGTTTATTTCCAAATTCAATTGACAGAACACTATAAAATTATGCTATTCACCAATTATAAGTGAAAATCTTCTTTCACCTTTGTTTAGAGACATTACGTATTCTATCGCAGATTTTCTGAATCAATCAGCAGAATTAAAACCAAACTTCTCTTGCTTCAGCGATTTTCATAATAGACATAATGGACTGAAGCTATGCTGCTAAATTGCAAATATATTGTTTAATTTTGATATTTATTACTCTGTAGAACTTGATTTTTAGGAGATACTGAAGCACATTAGCTAGAGCTGAATACTTGTCCATACTAATGCTGTTGTACATTGTAGTAAGTCCCTAAAGAAATTGAGTATACTGTTTTAATTCAATTTAGGGCTGGTGCCCCTCATACACACAAAACTCACAATTCATTAGTCAGTAAACAATAAACTCTACATGCTGGGCTATGTTCGCCCTGCAAACCAGATGACTGGTTAAATGAAGGTTGAATTTATTTTTGTAAGTGACTGGTGTGTACATGTACAACTCTATTGTTTTTTCTTTTTTTGTTATTTACAGGTTGTATGTGGTGGTGTTTATACCTATGAATGGTTGTCTATGAACAGTTATTTATTTTCCTAACATGTTGAAATGTTGACGTGGAAGGTCGTCATTACCGGCTTTGGTTTCAACCTTTGATTTGTTTGTATCATCTGTTGCATGGGAAGAGGATGGCATTGAAGAATTGCATGTAGTAGGCCATGTGTATCAAGAACTGTTGGTATGTACTGCTAACTTTACATACATATATGCAAAGAGTTTGTCTGCACTGTACAGTTTGTGTTTGTTTGTTGTATACAGATACAACATATTGAATAAAATTATTTATATAAATGCGTACTGTAATGTCAGTAACAAACTTAATGCAATACAATGTGCAGTATATTATTGCACGAATCATTTGAAAGGTATAGGAGAAAGATGTTGACTCATGCTATAACGTTTGGGCCAATGTGGATTCTTCAGACTTCTTTTCTTACTGTCAGTCTTCTTTTCAAGGAGAAATGTGTCTATATTGTGTCTGTGTCGCCCACATAACATGAGACCCCTCTTTGTTATACTCCAGCATGGAATTTGATGTATACATGTATTTCAGATTCCATCACTGGCTATTTAGGTGATGCTCTACTGCTCTGCTCCATGTAAAGGTCTTTGGATAAAGTGTTAAATCTTTTCACAGTGACTGGAACAAGGAAATTTTGCACTGTTTTATTTAACAGTATATGCCATTGGAAATATGTCTTTCCGAGTTCTTTTAAACCTATTTACTACAGGATGTTGCACTGGTTTCATGCTAATGTTGTGCTGTAGTGCAGTTTTATTATTATTATTATTATTCATAATAATAATACTAAATGGAAAATATAGTATACTACATCTGATTTTAATACACACAATGCATTTTTAATAAAATAATTTGATTATACATGACAGTTGGTCAAAATATACAATGGAAAAGCACTAATATTCAGCACAGAGTAACATCACAACGAAATAATATTCATGATAATAAAACATTTTTGGTTTATCTTACATTGTTTGGATTCTGTCCATGTACTTACAACATAAACTGTGTGGCTTTACAGAATATGTAAGCGTTTCTAGATAAAGAATTTTCATACATATAGTTGTATTGGAAACATATAAATGGTTAAAATTTTGTGTGTCTACACAGGAAAAAAAAAACTGCTCTTGCTTCCACAATTGTTTACTTGCATACAACAATATAGTTTTAATAAAGATACTTTGTAAACATTAACATGAATGCTGTTATACAGGTGATATGCAGAAATGTGAATGAAGAATTACATCCCAGATCTGAGTCGTTCTCTTCTTTTCTTTAAAATGCGTCTCATTATCTGTTGATTTCTGTAGCCTTTCGTCTGCTTCTTGGCACCATCACGGCCTTTTCTTCATAGAGTCGCCTTAAAGCATTAGTATTCGGATCCCACCCAAATCTCGCAGGCATTCCCGGTCCACCCTTCCCAGCATTCACAGCTCCCACAGCTGCACCAGCCATTACCTGCCATGAAAGGTGAGGGGAAAAAGCACAGCAGAGAAGGGTGATGTCGTCGTCCCGGCGTTTTAGAGAGCTTCACTTGTCATGTAGCTAGAGCTAGCTAATATCCATAGATAGCACTGCAGCGGTAGCTGTTCTCTTCTTCATGATGTTTCGGAAGGTATTGGGAAGCTAGATCCTGTGTGTGCGAGTATCATTACTCATAAGGATAATGATGTTTTACTTCCATATTACAGACAATAATACAAAAATATCTCAACATAATACTCTTGCCAAGGTAACAAATCTATTTACGACGCTATTTAAATACAATATGTTGAGAATAATGCAGCAGGGCAACTACTTGTACAATCTGTGTCTGTGGGTGGAATCGGCTCGTATTGATGAGAGAACTGTAGATAATGCGTGTTATTTTTGGCTTTTTCCTGCAGCGATGGAGGATGCTTGGCAGGGGCCGGGTGCAATGCTTGTCTGGTAATCAGTCTGCACTCTGCCTACGAGCCTTGGCACAATGTACATGTTTGTGGAAATGCATTTCTGGAGCACTGACACCAAATGAATTGCTCGGTAGTGGCACTTGAGATACAGTTAAGAGCTGCAATTCACTTCTCAGAATGGTATTAAGCAGACAATGGGCACCTCTAAATTAGTAAATGTTTACATAGTTGAACAGAGGAAAAACCTATTTAAATGGTGAAATACTATTGAAGACCATTTTGTCACAGAATTTGGCTGTTTGCTACATGCAGTAAATGAATTTGTGTTTATAATGCATTATTACACATGTAATCTATGTAACATCAATTTAATAACCCCCAATTAGATTAAATGCCATGTGTCATTATGACATTATTTTCCCTGAGCAAAGAAAGAATGAATGTTACATTTATACAGCACTTTCCAAGACAGCCAAAGTGCTTCACAGAAGCAGTGGGGGGCCACTTCACCAGCACCACTGTGTCCCACCCACCTGGATGCAGCACAAGAAAACAAAGACCCAGCTTCATAATATTAAAATACTGCTACATGCTTCATAGTGCCCTTCTTAACATGTATATTTACCTCTTCTAGGCAAAATTCTGTCCATTTCAGTATATAGATTATGTTTACAAATTTTCATAAATCATTCTGCAATCACTGTTTTTTCAGCAACTTTATCTTGGCTTTGTTTGGACTGTTCCTTTACCTTAACAATTTAGTTTGTCCTTAGAGATCCACCAACTGACTGTGGCATCTACCACAGAGAATAATCGTTCACTAATATGCTACCCATTATATTCAAAAAGCAACTCACCATAAGCATAATGCCAAATATATAAAAACAATGCCTTCAGTCAAAGTGCGTAACTTGGGAAGCAACACTAGCACTAACAATTAATCAACTAACAAGCTAAAAGGAAGTCGGAGATAGTAACATTTTTGCAGAAAGATCAGGTAGCCATGGTCCCCGGAACCTTGGGCCGCTAGGTGTGATTGGCGCGGCGTCTCCCAGGCTACATGCTGCTGTTCCGTTGGGCCAGACACCTCCCACTCCTGCCCAGACTTGGGCCTCACATTAATTAGTTCAGCTCCACATGTTGACCTGTTGTTCTTAACGTGAATATCTGTCATCTTTACTAATTAAGCAGAACAAATTTCAGAGTACTTACTATAAGCTTTCCCAACCGAAGCACAAATTAAGTCTCTAACACTCTTACAAACTTGGTATTTTGTGTATCAAACATAATTATAACTTTACTACAAACCAATACATCCTTCAATTAAAAATAAATATAGATTATTAAATTGAATTTGCATTTTGTTATCATGTGAATAAATGGAACTTCACTGGATCTATATACCAGCATTTATAATCAGTAATTGAATATACCCAACAATAGAAATTCGTTTTCAGACAGTTTTTCTTTTTCATGCATGTTGGTAGTGATTAATTATATGAAGAATATTGAAAAAGTGTCCCAAATGGCCCAAAAATGTCAAGCTGGTAATTAAACCATTTAACCTTGCATTTATTTTCTTTAGTTGCATGACTTCTGGGATTCTATTTGGCAACAGTTCTGTTACAAGTCTTGTTTTTTTTTTGCTTAAAGGACCTGCAGTATGTTATAAAGTAGACAGTACTGTAAGATGCAGAACTGTATTCACTGTATTTATAAGCCATTCAGTCATATTCTGTGTATGATACAAATGATTGAAGCTTGCCAAGGCAATGTGGACGGGTTACAATTTTATAATGCACATTTTATAACTGGGCACAAGGCAATAAATAAAAAGAATAACACAATTTGGGTTTTTGGCAAACAAATCTAAATGCAGTTAAAATTTTGAAAGAATTGTGCTCTTTTGTTTAAAACAGGTCTTTGTTTTTATGTGTCGTTTCACATTCCGTTACCTGTGCAGATCAGGTCGTCGTGTTTATCGCAGTCTCTGTCGTCACACTCGCAGAACTCTCCGGACACATACCAGTCCTGCGGTGAGCATATACACCTTCCACAGTGGCAGGAACCTAAGAAGGGATTAACAATATTTTTAGCAGAAGTGGACATTTCAGATCAAGAAAGTAAAAATCTGGACCAAAATTTTGTTTCAACCAACCAGCTGAGTACCTCTCTGACTGTGACTCTTTATTCTCAACTGGTAAACAAAATCTTGGTCTGGACTTTTACCTTCTGGACCTTAAATGTCTACCTCTGCTTTTCAGTCAGAAATAATATGTATAATCCACCCATCCATCCATTTATCCACCCACCCATTTTCCAACTGCTTATCCTGGTCAAGGATGCATAACAACTATATATCATCCATCCATCCATCCATCCATGCTCTACGCCTGCCTATCCTATGCAGGGTTGCAGGGGTCTGGAGCTTATCCTGGAAGCTACAGGAGAACCCAGAGGACTCCCCATGTGAACTCAGAGAGAACATGCAAACTCATTACATGTAGAGCCAAGGTGGAGATGTGACCGCTGGTCCTACTGGTGTGAGATAGCAGTGCTCGCCTCTGCACCACTGTGCTGCCCAAATAATACAGTATGTTTTGTATAACTAAAATGAAATGACATAAGGGGAGTGGGTGATGCACACCCTCAGACCAATGTTCAAATCCTGCTGCTGCTTCTGTGCCTGTGCAGAGTTTACATGTTGTTTGTCTGTGGGGGGTGATTTCCTTTAGGTAATTTGATTCTCTGCCACAATCCAAAAACATGCCGCTAGGTGAGTTGGTGAACCTACACAGCCCACGGCATGATGGGGTGGCATACTGACCAGAGTGTTCCTCCTCTTGTTTCCCGTGCTTCCCGAGATGTGTTGCTATGAGTCTGAAGCCAAAAAAGGGCATCACCTTTTTTATAGGCACGTATGCACACAGGTCACTTGCTAAATATCTGCACCTTCTCAGCATGTGCAGGACCGAAAGAAAGCCAGACTCCTGTGTGGAAACTCCACGAGCAGGGTATTACTTTTCCATTAGGCAGATTCCAAACAGAGTCAGAAAAATTGTATGAGGAGGATAATATGTAAATTTATGCATGGAACATAGCACAAACATTTCTCAGAGTGAATTGTAAGTACAGTGAAGATAATTGCATAGCTTATTTAACATATGGGGCAAGATTATCTCAGGAAAACACACTGATATCTATGGTAAATGTTATAGTCTAATAGAGGAATATATTAGTCTGATAAAGATCCAAATTTTTTGCATGTAATGTGCCTTCAGAATCTAAATAGGGTATAAATACTAATATCTGAGGCATCTTATGATCTGAAATGGGCTGACATCCCATCTAGCGTGTGCCCTATGCTTCCCTAGAAAGGCTCTTGGCTAGTCACACCCTGATACTTCTTTCTTGGATGGATAAAAAATAGTGGGATTGAAATAAGAGTGATACATAAGGGTATTAGGACAAAAGAATATCAGTTAATAAGGAATGGACAAACATATACACAAAAACATACTCCATTATTGCATTAATTTACTGAATTCAACAATGTCACATTTATATAGTACACATGCACCCATTTTCTATAACTACTGCTCTTGGCCTGTGTAGGGTTATGGTAAGACTGGGCCTGTTCTATGATGCGCACTCACTCAAACTACCGGTAGACAACTGTGGGAGGAAATGTACATGAACACGGGGAAAAATGCAAACTGCACACAAGCGAGGTAGGCAGGAGTAGCTGAACTGTGTGAATCCACAGAACTACCCAGGGAGCCACTGTGCCACTGAGTATTACGTAATAAATACAAATTAAACACCAGTATCAATACGTTTTTCCAAATAAATCGGTATGCACAATTGACATTGATTTAAACTAAACACGAAATGAAGACATGTACATAACTCTGGAGCGGGTTTTTTTCTACTTTTTCTTAATTCAGATTTTACTGGTTAAACATTTATATACAAAACATCTGTGCTCCTGCTGATACTAATACTGTATCTGTTCCTAGAAACAATTTTAAAAACAAAATGCAGAAAAGCCTCTATTTACAAGAAACACAATGGATCGCCGTACATCATCAGGGTTGACCAAGATCTCAGAGAATCTATGCAATCCACTCAAACACTCTCAGCACAGTATGCACTGGGATGGGGTTTGTCCTACCATACCATGCCATGTGTCACTGAATAGCCTAGGCTACCATTATTTACCATTATTTTGTCACTTTGAGAGGGGGGAAAGCTGGAATTTCCTGTCAAATCATCGTAAGTTAGAGCCAAAATGACTGCCTTGGATGTCCAAGGGTGCTAATAAACGTCCTGCTCCATCCTCCAGGCCTGATGCCAAACAGATCTTTTTGTTGTCCGGAGACATACAAAGTCACCGGTGCTGAATTCCATAGAAGCTTTATCACAGACAGTTCTAAGTATATCCCTAACACTGAAAAAAACCCTGAAATGCGGCTGTGTCCTCCTATTGGAAAAGCGCCCACTCACGTACCGTGCGGCTGGTGCCTGGGGATGGGAGAGCGTGCTGCTTATTGCCGGCAATGCTGATTGTGAATCCTAAGCGTGTTTTATGCTGTTATACTTTGTTATACAATTTTTCAGTTCTTATAAATAAGAACTATATGACCTCTTGTCTGCTGAGTATTAATATGTGCTGCTAACATATCGGCAGTCCTCTTTGTTAGGGGAAGACAAAGGTCAAAGTAGCGGGTGAAGTAGCCAAGAGAGCAGCCGAATTCAGGTTGGAGCTAGGGCTTGGTTATGTTTGTGCCGTTTGTCATGTGTGGCTGCTTTCGTTCTCATAATGACTTGCACCTACACTGAATGTGTGCACTGTTTGTTTCATTTCACATGCACAGGTATTAATTAAGCCAATTGTGCATGCAGTTACCAAACAAATCCTGCTTTGTGTTTAAGTACTTTTTGAGAAATGGTACAACCTTTGAACCCAGAAGGCTTAAGAAGAATGCGAAGGCATTAATAGCTCATTAAGGCATTTTCATGTTATTTGTTCCATTATATATGGAGGCCGGAGGGTTTGACTGAAACAGTCGCAATGATTAATGTTTTCACACAGTTTTCGTACTGCAGGTTTTTAGGTAAAATCCATGTCATTCCCATCTCCAAGTGCAAGGGATGCATATTTACGTACCCTTTGTATATCTATATGTTACCTTCCTTTAAGTCAGTGTTTCCCAACCCAGTTCTCGGGGAACACCGGACAGTCCACGTTTTTGCTTCCTCTCAACTCCCAGCACATCTGTACCAGGTATTCTGCGTTCCTGATAGGCTGGGAGCTGGGAGGGAGCAAAAACGTGGACTGTCTGGTGTTCCCCAAGGACTGGGTTGGGAAACACTGACGTCTGTAGCTTGGTGAGGTGTTTCGGTGGCCTTACCTCTGCCTGTGCACATGATGCCTGGGGATGTCTCACACAGACCTTTGCTCTCTGCATCAGTCATGTTACAGGTACGTGGGAACTGACAGAGCTTCCCAAACCAGCCATCGCTGCATATGCAGCGGCCGCAGGAGCAGAAGCCGTGACCTAGGGGGTAGGAAACAGAGGCCAAGATTACGCCATACATCCAGCGGCTGCAGGAGCAGAAGCCGTGACCTAGGGGGTAGGGAAAAGGAGGCCAGGTCTACGCCATCCATCTGGGGGCGGTAGGAGGAGAAGCCGTGTGCTAGCCAGTAAGTGGA
>JAODKM010000001.1:41404795-41421963 GCA_026780845.1 Petrocephalus sullivani
GGGTAGGGAAACTGAGGCCAAGATTACGCCATACATCCAGCGGCCGCAGGAGCAGAAGCCGTGACCTAGGGGGTAGGGAAACAGAGGCCAAGATCACGCCATACATCCAGCGGCCGCAGGAGCAGAAGCTGTGACCTAGGGGGTAGGGAAACAGAGGCCAAGATCACGCCATACATCCAGCGGCTGCAGGAGCAGAAGCCGTGACCTAGGGCGTAGGAAACAGAGGCCAAGATCACGCCATACATCCAGCGGCCGCAGGAGCAGAAGCTGTGACCTAGGGGGTAGGGAAACTGAGGCCAAGATTACGCCATACATCCAGCGGCCGCAGGAGCAGAAGCCGTGACCTAGGGGGTAGGAAACAGAGGCCAAGATCACGCCATACATCCACGGATTTGACACTTTTATCAAGAGCAAATTATAGCAGAGGGAAGGGTTACAATTTATGTGTGCTCCCTGGAATTAGAACCCACGACCTTCGGGTGGTTAGTGCAGTGCTCCTGTTGAGCTACTGTACAGAAGCTATATACCCATTATCACTTGTGGGTTCCTAGAGATAAAAATCCACATTAGGAGAAAGAGTGCTGACAAATTAAATGTCCAAAATCATCCCTTTCCACAAAAAAAGCTCCTGAACAATATTCTAGATAAAAAGTGCAAGTGTTTCATAACATGGAGTGAAAAATCATTGACACCCTACAATGAAATGTGCTCTCTGCATTTAACCCATATGTGACATAGCAGTGGGCAGCTATTATTTAGCACCCAGGGAGCAGTATGTGGGGACAGTACCTTGCTGGTCAGGGAATCAAACCAGCAGCTTTCCAAGACACAAGCACACTTCCCTTAACCAACAGGCCACCACTAAAGGACATCATCCCTGACATACAATACAAATCAGGAAGACTACAGCCAGGAAGGGATATACTCAGCATTATTATCACACAGGGAATTGCTGAATTAAAAGCCTTTAATGTTTAATACTATTAAAATGAAACACCATTATATAATCTACCTATTTGATTGATTTCAGCATTTCTGTCTGCTTATAACAGACTCAGGCCCTCTGTTGTGTAGATATGTGGGACTCAAGTGTGGTACACAGTCATTTGTGACCTGAAGGGCTACATATGCCTATCTTATCACAGAATACTGTAAACTCGTAATAATTCTAAGATAAAGGTAGTGCACATATTGTGTTGATATACTGTAGAGCAGGCCATTCATATAAAAAACAGTGGAAAGCCCTGAAGAGAATAACACATAGCTGAAGGAGAAACTGTGTTTTTGAGATAAAAACAAAAAATTCTAAGAAATAAAGAATTGTTTGCAGTAGTGTATTGTAAATAACCTGGTAGTCGTGATGGTAGTCTTGTAATTATGGTAAAATAGGGACTATATTCAAGGAGATTTATGCACACAGAGACTTGCAATACAGTGCATGAGCTTTTTTTTGCATTGAAGTTACCTTTATCGATAATAAGAATAAAGCTAAATGTAGAAAATATTGGTGGAAATTATACAGAATATACACTGTCAAAAATAAAAATAAAGTACATAAATACTTAACTAAAACATAATAACATTTTGTTGCCTTTAAAATATATGAAATTGATACATCTTTATGGTCTCCTGGCTTCCAAAGATGCCAGGGTACTGCTTTGTACCGTAAAGAAAACTAGGAAAATGTAATTGCAATGATAGCAATCTGAAAATTATACAAAAAGTGTTGGAAGGGTGAAGTGTTAGTGTTTCATGTAGCAAGATGTGCTTTATGACACGAGCTGTACACATTGTGTGCCCATGTACGCTATGATCAAGGCGCACATTCTTGTTCCTGACAGGTACTTTGCAATACATTTTGTTAGACACTTTGAAAGGTTTAGAGTACTCCCGTATTTAAGCACAAGACAAACATAAGTGTCACATTGTGATTGCTTCTGATTAGGCAAGCTTCATTTTTTGAAGCATAACTAAGTAAAACACTGAAAAAGATTAAAATTTTTTGACAGACTAACTCCGTCATTTTGCCTGATCTGTGGGGACAATGCTAATGACTGCAGTAGCACAGCTTTATTGCTGCATATGGGAAGATTTAATTTTGCTATGAAAGTAATACTCTAATATCCTGTCCGCCGTGTTATGGCTTTAATCAAGAGGATCTCACATAGACACTATATGCATATTCATCCTCTGACCTCTTACACTTTTTATTGAATTTTCTAAGTGCATGGTTGTGAACTGGAAACAAACAGTATCCATTTAAATTTTAATGTAATACATTTCTAAAACTTTTTATTTAAATTAATGTTTGTTTCAGCCATGCAAATTATGGTGGGTAGGGGCACTGTAACAATTCCAAGGGCCCCTGAGTGACAGGGACCCCCAAAAATTTGGAACATACTGTACAGACTGTCTCCAACTTATGACTGGGCTCTGTTCCGACAGACAGGTCGTACATCGCAATAGAATGATGGAACAGACTTTTAGGTGTGAGAATGGGACTGGGAGATGTGTGTAGTGCTGGGATTGTCACACTGCCACACGATACAGTACTTTGCTGCAGCAAATATCACACAGCGCGTACTGGCTAGTGGCGCTGGCAGTCATACAGCAGCACAAAACTTAGTTTAATCAACGTTTTACTTAATTGTTATTAAATTTCAGTCACATATGCGAGTCATCATAAGCCACATAGGTTGTGAGCCAGGGAAAGTAAATTATTGGATTGGTCTGGATTGGGGGTCCGACATATTATGCAAAATCTGTCGCCGCTCCCCTGTATAGCTACTTGCTGGCACCAATTCTTAAGAAATTGTCAAAAATATAAAACGAGAAGCAGTTAAGAGTTAAGAGACTGATACATTGATATTTTGACCTTACTCATTGACAGAAGACAATTGAACATACATTTCACAGTTGTTCATATGCACGCATGCACGCATTATCAATAAACACGTCCAGTCACTGTGACAAAAGAACTAACATTATGAAGCAAAAAAGAAAATCCAAAGCAGAAGGTGAATGTAATCCTGGTCCCTTCCAGGAGGTATATACACACACTCAGTAACACACAATAAATAACCCCATTTCTCCTGACCCACGTTAGGGCCAAGAGTACAAACCCATGGTATTACAAAAGAAATAGAGATAAGCCAATAAAATAAACAATAACACATGGTCTGCACAAATTTTAAATGCAAATCAGAAGTACAACTGTCGCTTGATACTGTACTGGAATATATAGCACTATTTGTTATTTTATTCCATTTATCGAAGTGTAAAGCATCACAGCATATTTTAATAAAATACTTAAACCAGATGCAGTCAGTGAATGGACATTAAAGCAAAAACAGTATGAGGACAGTATCAAAGCAAGTTAGGGTTTTTTATAAATGCAGAAATGCATAGAGGCTTCACTGCCAGATTCAGACCAATTATGTGAAACCATTTAGATCTCACGTTGTCTGGACGGACAGCATAAACAAATAATGCGATCACCGGTCCTCTGAGAACATTTAATTTCCTCGGAATCGTGGCACACAGCCCTTCGATTAGGCTGCACCTGGTGCATCTTGTTCTATAGGCAATGTGATGTACAGTGCTGCAGACCAGCATGCAAATACTGATATTAGTTGAATTGTGAGTCGCTCATCTCATGTGCAAGTCTGCTGGTGGAATAGACAAGGTTTGAATAATGTAACCCTGTTTTATAACTATATACATATATAATGTGCTTTGTCTCTGTCTCATCTATCTTATAATCATGCATTAAATGTATTCACCTTTCCATGGATGACGCTCATTATGCATAATCAGCAAACCTGGTAGCAATTTAGTTTTTTTCTTAGTTCTTAGTGGTAGAGAGCCTTAAGTCTCTCTGAACAGGCCTGCACAGAGGGCAGTTGGCCTCTTAGGACAAGTTCTTTCATCTGCCCGTGCTTTGGTCAGCAAGTCCTAGCAATTAGATGGCATTAAGTTCTAATGCTTGTGTGATGTTTGCCCTTTCTTCTCTCCGGATTTACGAGCCAGACCAAAAGTGAGGTGACTCAGAGTTACATAAGCGGAGCACTAGGTTCCGCACATCAGCAGAAGTGGAAGGGATCCCTCCACGGCAGCCCATGGCAAATGTAGTGTTATTCACACCGCTCTGGTGAAGGATTATGCAGACATATACATATTTGCACTTGATTTTGGTAGCATGGTCCCATGAGAAGCCTGGACAAGTATTAAAGGAAATATATCCATGAGTATGCATAGGCAGCTGCCTTGGGTCGTCGGGTCGAAAATAGGGGCCCCATGAAGACAGATTTTACAGATGTTACAATCTTCCCCTGTACAGTACATGACTACAAGAGATCTACCATGCCTAAAAGTGCCATGAGGCATATATTCCTATTTAAATCTTATGTCTTATAAATCTGACACAGACCAAAATGTCTGAAAATATTTTACAGCAAGAAAACTGTATAACTTTAACTGCCAGAATTTATTTACACCTGGAGGATGATTATCATAACAGAGAAACTGTCATGAAAACAACAGATTGTTATATAGTTGTGTCTGCAGCCTGCCAGCCATGCTAACCGTGATTAGAGCCACCTGCCTCCAGAGACACTGACCGGGGCTGTGTTAGCACCTCTCACAGCCGCTCCGCGGGCCCTCAGAGAAAGGGTCGTCTTGGAGCTTTCTGGTGTGCAAAGAAAGTGGAGGTGATAGGATGGCTTCGTGTCTGTGAAAAGTGCCCATCGAGAGAGAGGTGTGATCTGATGGGAGCGCGGTGTCTGCTTTCCGATATTCAACTGCCAACCATAACGAACCTGCAGAGACTACTAAGGAGACTTCTAAGTGCTATTATAGCTTATGTTATTTGAAATACAGTGTAATTTTAGTTAGCTGTCAGTGGGTTGTTATTAGTTTCAATTTTAAATAAATATTTGTATTTAGTTTTTATATGTTTGTTTCAGTTTTCACACAATATACACTGAAAAATACAGCACTAGAGAAAAAGAGAGGGTCACCGTAAGGTCAGCTGATGACTACGGTTTAAACTATGTCGACGTCAAATATAATGATATTCTTAACATAACGCTTTAAATGACACCGTGTGAATTATAATTTAACAAATATTTATTTTTTTAATTAAGTTTACATTTAATAGCAATTGTGCTAAAAAAGTTACTTTTAAAACTCAAAATTAGAACCTCTAATCAGAACATTCCTCTGACAGGATAGGCTTATACTGATTCATATAATCAATTTTTTTTTAACAATACCTGCTTCTTCCTGAAGCGTAAGCATTAAGTCTGCAAGACATATAATCTGGTTTAACTATAGCCTCCCGTATAATTAAGGGAAAAGAGGAAGCAATTAGACTGAGCAGCAGTTAAAGATGCATCCGTCATCCGCAAACTGTGAAAATGAAGGAGTCGGGACCCGAGAACAAGCAATGAGCACCTTGCTGGGTATGTATACCGGCTACATGCAGATGCGGAGAGCGACACTGACCCCCACAGATGTTGCCTTCCATGTCGTCACACTGCCGGCTGTCACACTCGCAGTACTTCCCGTGGACCCTTTTGTCCCCCAGAGGGTGGCAGATACACTGACCACATTGGCACTGCCCTGGAACACAGATGCGACAGCCATATTGAATCCTCTTAAAGCATACCAGGTCCCGCGGCGCAATTTCTGGGCATCTACCGTCCTCTAATTAAATACAGTAACATATTTAACTTTATATGCCATTTATTGGATATCCAAGCCCACTGTGTTTAACAGAAACCTTTTATGAGGAATTTACAAGTTTTAAATAAATTACCAGGGGAGTTTTATCATGACTCTATCTAGAACATATGCACTAAATAATTACTTATTAATTAAGGGCTTAATGTAAGGAAAGTAAACCCTCCTCACACGAAACATCAAAAATAAGTCTGCCCCCGCAGTTTACAGTACATTTAAAAAGTAAAATATACTTCCTCTAATGTTAAATTAAAGAGTTATTTTGTTCATTTGCCCGCAAAGAAACAATATTTAACAGTTCTCTGCTTTGGGCTTCTTTGGAGTGCATTGGAAAAAAAACATTTTGGGAAAAGCCCTATACAAAAATAAATTGAATTTTCAGTGCATGATGCACTACCAAACTACGGTTTAACAACTTTAATAAAAAGTTGTAGTATCTAAAATGAAAGTGAAATGGGAGTGACTGAAAGGAAAAGAATGGAGATCTAAATGGAGAAGATAGAGAAGAAGGTTTAGAGGAAAATGACTCAGAACCAGGAAAAGAAAACAGTTACATAACTGATCAGCTGGGTAACATTTTGGATAAAATACACCCTGAAATCATGTCTGGTGATAGTTAAAGGACTACATAAAGGGCCTAAGAGAATGTTTGGAAATGTTTGTTTATATTTCAGTTTCTGACAAAGCTGGATGCCCAGCAGCTTGGGTATACATTAGCCAGCCATTTTGGCCACAGTCTGTTTGCACTAAGTCTAACACAGCTCAGCTTCAAATTTCAAATTTCTTTATATTACAGAATATAAAGAAATACGGCAACACTTTACTTGAGGGGCCACAAATAATGCAGTAATACCTGCTTAGTAAATGCATTAATTACCCATTGACTATGCATTACTTCATCATTAATTAATGATGATGATTCATGTATTCTTTGCAGGAACTTCATTAGTTAGTTCATTAGTTAATCGTTAACTAATTCATGTTCATGATTAGTACTTCAGTAGTCAATGAGGTACTACTATGATTTGTGGCCCTTCAAGTAAAGTGTTACCAGAAATACCGTAGTGACAAATATAGTAACTGCTTGGGATAAATTATGCGTCACAATTCATTAACAAACATGTTACATGTGTTATTCATCATTTGTTCCGACTTCCTTCAGTGGTTCCTTCAGTAGTTCACAATAGTGTATAGAATTAACAGATATAGTAACAGATACAGTAACTGCTTGGGATAAAACATGTGTCATGATTCATTAATGATTAACAAATATGAGCATATCAGCATGTAACTAAGACTTAGTTTGTGGTTAATTAATACATTAGTAATATAATAATACTACATTATTTGTCTCCCCTCAAGTAAAGTGTTAACCAAAATTCTAATTCTACATGGGTATACTTGTAAATTAATTCTAATAGTCTTCCATTTATCCCAAATTATCCACCACAGTTACAAATCATGTCTCGGTCTGCATTTATGGTGTCCCACTGCTGATTGACTTTATTGCAAAGTGGTCCTTGTGGTAACAGTGTTATTAGGTAAATTTATGATAAATTATGGCCTGTCTCGTTAGATGTTGGCTTGCCTGCCTGAACACACACCGCTGCAGGTAGGCTTCCTCTTCCAAGGAAACACACCAGAGACTGAGATCACAGTGATATTAGTTCTCATCCAGATGCTCCTGCAGTTTATTAGGGGACATTCCACTCTACAGAGATGTAGCCCTTCCACAACTTTAAGTGTACGATTCTGTTCATCTTTCCATCTTTACTACATAAACGGAAGTAAAGTGCCATGGAAACGTCTTAGGCAGCAAAAAAAATAAGTAGCTATAAAGGTATATCTGCTCAGAAAACACATTCTAACATAAAAATATGTACAAAAAACATGTAATACAATTTTAAAAAGCATTTTATGTTCTCCAAAATGGTTTTAAAATTAACCTTATACAGTACATTTCCACGGACAAAAAATTATAGTTTTACACCAACCTAAATATAATTTATTTATTAAGATTTTTTCACAGTACTGTATAAGACACACAAAAAACACTGATTATGTATATTTTTTAATTATATCTAATGCATAATTAGAAATATATATTGCAATTAATGGTCCATTATAATATGGCTGTCTGTTGTTTTAAGGTATTATTAAAGATGGAACTCTAAAGACAAAACTACTCGGAAACACTTTCTGTCACGCAGCGCACTTTTAAAGTTGGATATAAATGAATACCTATTCAGCGCGCTTGGCAATTCACGTAATTACAAAGAATTGTCTTTCGCCGACAGAGCAACACTATACATGCAGTTGAGAGGTTTGTTCCTCTGCTTCCATATCATCAATGTAATCACACTCATTGTGCCTGATTCCAAACTAGCGACGGTAATTAGAGCCTTTCAAAATGCTGCAAAGAAGATCCCGCCGCAGAATCCAAGTTGTTTTCCTGCCCATTAGGGTCACCATAGTAACACCGCTAACATGATGTCCTTGTCTCAGTTGTCGCCATAATGCACTCATAGTTAGTCAGCCGTGGCAGGACAGGAGAGTCGGGCATTTTTTATAGAGAGGTACAAAGTTAATCCCAATGTGGGAAATGCTGTAATAATAACACTGCCATTGTTGTACTTATGCTGCTCCAGGATTTAATGTTCCAAACATGGTAAAAAGAAGCACTGTAGGAGATGAAAATGACGAGAAAAAGTCCAGAAAAACAAAAATTGTCTGATTTAAGAAAAAAGAGGAAACAAATATTAATAATACAGCATTACCGAAGGAAAAGAAAATATACTCGTTCAATTTTAAGAAACCTCGTCAAAGTTTCTTTAAATGGCTTCATTATGTTGGGGTGCCACAGATATCCACAGGCAATACATTGCATACTGGTGGACATGCTGGTCATTCCTCGATTGACGAGCTGATCTTGAAAATTAATTTGCAGGGAAATGTCAGCTGCAGTGGATTTAATCACAAAAAAGTAGATGCATTTCCAGATTTAGATGACTTCACATTTAATTGGTAGAGCATTAGAATGAGTTGCATGCTGCCATGAAATAATTATCTCCATGCCCCCCCCCCAACCCCCCCACTAGCATTTATAGCTGTCATTTTCTGACAGCCATCAGTGCAGAGGCTAGAAAAACAACCAGTGTCTTTTTGGCAACCTCCCAGACTGCTTTGCAGATAAGGCTGTCTGCTTGATCCTGCTACCATAGCAACAGATGATGTCATGACATATTTGACTCACCAATTAACTTTCACCTTGCAATGGCCCCTTCTAAAGGGGAGTTTATTAACTTCCTACTTGGAGTGTTCTTTTGTAAATTATATGCTTTTCCATAACATGCAAAATACAGTAAAAGAAGAAATATACTCTAATGTTTCAATGCCCTGCCAAAGTACATGCAGTGATACTGACGATAACATTCATATTCTTATCATCTCAAATTCTTAGACTCAACAATTCCCATCGCTGTGACATTTTAGTCTTTTTTTTACAATGCAAATAATCTTCCAGCCAAAATCCTGCATTCAAAAAGCTTGCCACTTTTTACAACGAATTTTTACCATGTTTGATTATGTGGTAATGAATGAGATTTTAGTGAAATTTAGCTTTTTAAATATTTGAGAATTGTTACATACAGAAAAGTCGATGTTCAACTGGTTGCATACAGCTTATTCTATTCAGGATCTTGGGGGCGTCTAGAGCATATCCTAGAGGCTGCAGGCACAAGGCAAGGAACAAACCAGGACGGGGCGCCAGCCCATTGCGGGGCACACTGACACACCATTCACACTTATGGACAATTTGGGAACTCCAATTAACCTCAGCATAGGCAGAAACCGGAGTACCCAGTGGAAACCCAGGTAGCGCATGCAAGCTCCACACATATGAAGCCATGAACCCAGGTCCCAAAGGTGAGGCAACAGTGCTAAGCCCTGCACCACTGCACCGCACCATGTGTATGTGCCACACAATATTACTGAAAATACATTTCTGAAATATTACAAGTATTATTATTCATAATATTAAGTCAAGGTAGTAGAACGGTTGTTTATGCTCCCGGCACCAACCGTGAACATTTCTTTTTTTTTAAGTTTTGATGTTCTCTCCAAATTTGTGGGATTCCTCCCATAGTTAGGTGAAGAGGTGACTTGAAAATGTCCTTTGTGAGTGTGTGTTCCCTGACATGACATTCACAGTGTCAAAATAATCACAGTTTTCAGTCAAGTGTCTCCTAACTTTTCTGCCCAAGAGCACAACAACAGCAGCTTACAGGGTTTGCAAAAAGAGAGGAAAAGAGGACAGAAACTTAACAGTTTTTTGTTACTTATAGTACTATCACGAATATCTATAAATTCTTCATACACATGTTCTGTTCCTCTCATAAAAGCACAACAGAAATCATGTTTACCCATCTTTTGGTCTTGCAAGGAGCTCACATTGCAAGCATTGTATAGCACACAAAGTATGCAATGGAACGTATGAGTTTTACTATATATTCACAATTTCTGCATTTGGATATCTCCCTTTTTCATTAATAAAAATGACAAATAACCTACTAATATCTATCCATCATTTTCCGACGGCTTACCCTGGTCAGGGTGACAGGTCAACGTGTGGAGCCTGCTTTAGTTATATTCAGAACTCACTAACTGCATGTTACCCAGTGTCAGGGAGCGTAACCTCACAACACGATGAACTGCAGGTCTATTGTTCCTCTGTCATTTTATGCGGCGGGCAGTTCTCAATCTATTTTTGATTCTATCAAACAACCATTCAAACACACTACTCTTTAAATAAAACTGTCCGGCAAAACTTATTAAACTATAAGGTGATATTAAAATGGGCATGTTATCTTGTAAATGTCAAATTTGTGATGAGGTAAGGGTGGATACATGCTTTTCAGACTGGTGGTCTGTCACTCTCTGGATTTGGTCCAGACATTGGCCAGCGTTAAGTGACATTTAGGTAACTGTTAAACTGTAAAAGTTTTCTCCTTTCAGGTACTTTGAGTTTGTTCTTTAGTGGTAAGGAGGGGAGAATCAGATTATGGGACTGGGGGAGAGTGATTGCAATCAGCCATTATTCAAATCATTTAGGTTTTGATGGATTGTTAATCGTCACAAGGCACTTCAGCAACACATCTGTATGCTAGTCAACATCTGCAAGTTGATTTACCGTGCTCCTTATACAGTAGCACTACTATATGGAAATTTCTTCAGACAAGTACATATAATTTAGTCAATAGATTTATTTATTTATTTTCTGTCTGAATAATGGAGCACAATAATTACTATTATAGAGATATTTGTGTGAAATTTGTTAAATACACTGTAAGTAAACTTGCAAAATCCGCCCTATAAATTTCTTCCTTCATAGCCAAGATGTGCGGAGTGTATTGAAATGTTATAAACACAAAAAGGGAAGGATCTAATATATCAAAAACAGAATTAACCTTAATTTCATCTTTACGTCAATTTCCCGGGAACAATTCCACTCAGCATACAGCTGACTGCTGTTAAAGTCTCACTTGGTAACACCAGAAGATCCTTACTTTTGATATGTACTTGTCTAGCATGAAGCAAGTCTTCATGGAGTTTTGATTCTGACTAGCTTTTCTCACACTAGGTTCTGAAACATTTTGTAAGGCTCGTATCCCAGTACAAATTAGGCCCAAAAAACTTTAGTTTAGGTCCAATTAGTGGTTTAAGCTAGTGGTCCCCCTTCTGGGATGTACCTTTGAGTTAGATGGATGTCATTAAGCTACATATGCTGAGAGTGCCTGGTCCTACAGGCCACCTAGTCACGTAAAACCACAGTCACCAACTATGGTTAATCCAGCCTACATGCTGCTGGGTCACACCAGCCCTGACACCACAGAATAAATAGTGAGTAACTCATACATCTCCAACATCACGCCCATACTCCAGACACTCAGAGAGCTAATTATACGAAAGACCGACCAACATACCAAGAACTGCAATCACTTATTACTATTATTAATTCTAGACTTCAGAAAGCAATGTACAGCTAATTATTTCCCTTCATGACCAGATTCCTTCCCGAGGGAAGATGTGAGCATGCAGAATTTGTGATATCTACATCCATTGCAAGCGGACAGGCTAGATCGCACTCTTCTCCCTATTCATCCGCACTGTGCTGTGACTCGCTATTGCAGCTCCCAGGCCCCGCGTCTCCACGAGAAACAGTGGGGGGGATGTTTGCTGACAACAGGCCAAAGTCATTTTCACACCAACTGCCTCTTAGGCGCTGTCCACTTAAGGAGAGAGTCCTGCTGACATCTCACAGACCTGACCTGGCTAATTCTGTATAGTTACAAAGTATTAGTGTGCAGTATCAGATAAAAAAATCCATCCATCCATCCCTTGAACTACTTATCTTGGTCACAGTGATACATCAAATACAAGGTGATTTGTGGTTCATAAGAAGGGGGAAGTTTTAACTGTTTTGCTGCATCTAAAATTGTCCCCTGAACACTGCAGATCCATCCTCCTACACCTTTCTGAACCAGCTACCTAGATGCCGGTATGTTTATCCTTCACGTGCTGACATTAGTTTCACTCAATTATAAACCTTAGCTGTGTACGATGGACAGTTATCCAGGTTATTCTTGGACATCCTTCTAAGCTACACAGTGCTTTTGGACGGCAGTATGGAGCATCTTTCCAATAATTTTGCTCACAGTTAAATTGGGCGAAGCCTATGTTGGTGCATAGCATGGAAAAAAAGATCTGGTTATTTACCTCTGCCGGAGCATGGCATGATGGAGGTTCCCTGGCACCGTTTGAGGCTGGCCTCAGGGGACAGGTGACATGAAAGTGGATGCTCACATTTCTTTCCCACCCAGCCGTCCCGGCAATCACATCTCCCACAGTTGCACTGTCCATGACCTTCACTCCACAGAGGAGGAGAAAGAAAAAAATGAGAGATAAAAAAGGATTGATTGTCCGCCAGCTCCAGAGCTGACAGCCTTGCAGACTTGAGGCTGGGTTCAGCCATGGAATTAGACTTACCCTCCATCTCCACTAATGGCGTCGTATGGAGATGATGGAGGCTTATTTCTAAGCTTATTAGAAAACTGATATGTTATTCAATGTTACAGAAATTCCCCAAATGAATATCTGCAAGTCTGGATTACAACTTGTCAGATCTGATGATGACACAAATTCACATACGCAATAAAACATTTTGTTATCACAGATGCACTTTATGTACTACTTGCTTCCTTGTTGCTTAATAATTTATAATATATATATATATATTTATGTATATATATATACACACATACACATGCTGTACTTTGCAGGTATAATTAAATTAGTGTATAGTCGAAATCATTTTGATTACAAAATGTATTCAAATATGTTACAAAGCAGTGTGATTCCATATATATAAATGAAGCTCTGAATATTATTTCTAATTATGGTTTCTTCATGTTTGTTTGATTAAGAGTACAATTTTATTTAGATTTAGATTAAGCACACCTTTATAATAGATTTATAATGCATTCATCAAACATTAAATGTACCTTAATAATACTTGTTTGTTATTAATGTTTATTAATGATGCCATGTCTTGTTCATTGAAAATGTTATGAATGCAATGCTTTAAGAAATATTAATATATAGTTACATGCTGCTTATGAATGTTCTAAGAGAGCATTATGGATGCATTATGAAGGTGCACTTAAGGTTAATTGTCACCAAATGTGTGTCTTTGTAATAACTAGGATAAATGTGTCCTGTAAATTCTTTGCCAGGCAATTCCTCATAGGCATTCTCTGTAACAGAAGTTGCACAAAATGTACTTTCATGCAAAGCATGCTTTTAAGTTCATCAGGTTAGAAAACAATGCATAGGAGCTCTGTGCTCAGTATGAAAGAAAAAGTATTTGAGATGAAAATTGTAATATATGAGGAGAAAGCAATGAATTTATAATTCAGCATACCAAACGAATAAGTATCTGGCAGCTCAGCATCAATTATACAGAAATTATTTTATATATATATATATATATATATATAAATTGTATATTAAATACAACTATTAGTAGAACAAAGAGAAGGTCAGCACTGGATACACAGATGGACTGCTCAGTCTGTTTCCGTCATATCATCTTCAAACATGCATCCACATTTATTGGGTAAATTCGAGGCATACAGAAGTCCCCCCCCTTACCAGAGCAGAAGTCGTCTGAGTATCTGTCGTACACCGCGTGACAGCTTCTCTCGTCACACTGACAGGTCTCCCCATGGATGTCTCCCCACTCCCCCGAAGGATCTACGTCGTAACATGTGCACTCCCCACAGATACAGGTCCCTGCGGACACACACCATGCCGTTAAGAGATATGTATGAATGTGCCGCTGCACAGCTGCCCTCTCTCCATACACAAAAAGCCATGTAAAGCGGTCTGCGTCCTCCCAGATACATTGTTATAATATGCATGGTCTGAATATTATATTCAATCATCTTGTTCACTTTTCATAAATGTACAATTTCTTTCAGCTAAACAGTTGATTTTGTGTTTGCAAATGAGTAAAACACAATCAAAATATCATACATATTAACCAATGTCACAGGTATCAAACAAACATAACTTTCAGATAGACTTTTGGCAAATTAAATAATTCATTCATTCATTCATTCATTTTCCATACCCAATTGTCCTATGCAGGGTCACAGGGATCTGGAGCCTATCCCGGAAACAGGAGGAAGGGAACAACCCAGGATGGGGCACCAACCCATCACAGGGCACATTCACACACCATTCATGTGCACATTCACACCTATGGGCAATTTGGTAACTCCAATTAGCCTCAGCATTTTTTTGGACTGTGGGGGGAAACCGGAGTACGCGGAGGAAACCCCACGACGACACGGGGGGAACATGCAAACTCCACAGACATACAGCTGGAGTGTGTAATCAAACCGGAATCTCCAGTGGTCTGAGGAGACCACGTTACCATGTCATCCTTGCGATTTAATCAGCGGATATTATTATTATTATTTTTTTTAAAGAGGGGGTATAAGAGTAAGTAGCAAGCTAATGTTCTGAACAGAAAAATAACTAATGTTCAAAAAGCAACACTTCACAGAGTAACTTTTAGGGACTCAGGCGAATGACTTCAAAATCAGAACCCTTTTATTTGCCAGGTACAAAAAGTGCAAGGATGTGGTGGCCGTCAAGAGGGATCCAACTTATTATCTTTTCTTATTTCAAAGAGAATGAAATTCAATTCAAAGTCCACTATTAGTCCCGGTATTAGCACCTGAGGCTGTGGATAGATTAGAACCTGCTTCTAAAATTAAAATAATCATCGATCCCCATACAGCAATAAGCGCTAAGGCTTTGCTGTCATGTCTCTTTTGGATTAAAGGCCTTTGGCTGAATGGACACTGACTAATTTGGTAGCCAGGAGTCGCATACTGTACATGTGACGCAAGCTTCCAATCATCGGGCTGCCTTGGCTGGGGTAATAAGCTGCAGCCATGAGTGTGGAGGGAAACCCCCATGCTTACCTACGAAGGGGGTGGATTTTGACCTACTTCTACTGTATCCAGACATGAGCGAGGGAAGCTGAGGGTGCCTTCCCCGTTTGCCTGAATGATTGAGGATCTCTGTGCCCTATTTCAATCACCACAGTCATGCAAAATTTACATCCCAGCTGAGCATCCGCCCCCCCCGATAATTCTTTGCATGCCACTGACTGCGCCATCTCCCTGTGGTATCATATATCAATAAATATAGCTGATTTTACATGTACTACTGTATGTAGTAGTAATATTAATCCTGACATACTTTTGTTTTTGTTGCCTTGATACGAGATTAACAGAAACAAATTCATGTCAGGAAATCACAGTAGAAAATCAGAATCAAAATCAATTCCTATACTATCCTTCCTGTAATTTAGTCATACATGAGATTCTAGAGCAATAATCAAGTTCCTCCAGTATCCAATAAGACGTCATTGTCCAATTGCTGCAATAATCAAGTTCAAAAAAGTTACTGAGGAGGTGGTGAGGTTCCACTGGTTCAAACATATTGACACAATCTTCATTTGATGCTATTTTTAGCATCTTCTTCTGACAACAGCTCCTGAATTTAAAGTGCTTTTTGAAAAACGTACCTCGGTTGCTACAAATCTTGCCATCTGGAGATGTGCATCTCCTCTTGCTCTCCCATGGGCTGATGTCACACTGGAATTCACATTTATCTCCATGCCAACCAGCCGCACAGTAACAGTTTCCACAGTAACACTTTCCATGGCCTGAAACCAGGGTGAACAGATGACTTAACCATTTTCTGTTCCCTTTAGACAGCTTTTCATCCAAGTTAAATCTTCCCAGTTGCTAGAAATTTAAGAAAATTGTTGTTTGTTTCTCATTATCATAAGGGAAACATTTCAATGCTTGTGTTTGAGTTGGTTATATAACAAATTTCTTCTTGATGAATAAAACCAATTTATGCAATAAAATCCCACAGTATTCCATTACGTAGCCACTAAAATAGCAAAATGGCAAAGCACAAAAACCTTGAGGGAGGGAATAGGTGCCACTTGTAGGCCAAAGAAAAATGTCAAACTGATAACATTTCATTACATTATTTCAAATTTCATCCGATTAATTTACTATATAGCACATTTCACCTTGACACTGTAAAGGTAAAATAACACTACTTATGCTTATGAAATTTATTTGTAAAGAACACGTCTGCCTCTCTTTTGAAACTATGGGATATCCTGTATAAATAGATCCCATATTTAATTCCTAGTAGCATCTTTTTAAATGTAGTTTGAATGGGCCAGAATAAAACTTAATATACGGACATGAACATTGAAGAAATGGGTTATAATTATAGAAAGGCAATAAGTCATTTTCATTGTAAAAGTAGCTAAACTATTTTAATTAAATACTGATATGTCACATACATCCCACAGATAACTGGCAGATCAGGGTGGCACTCGTCACGTCTTGTCACTGGTTCTCAGTTGAGTTAGTATCTTGAATGGGTCACCCTAGGGCTTTAAATATTTTATTAACCCTTTATTAACCCAAAATCCAACCGTTTTGATCACGTTCTTTAGTTCCCTGTCCTAAAGAATGGTGAATATCCATTCCATTTGTGCAGAAGGAATAATTTTTTTTTTCTTATTCATTCATTTAATCTCTATGCTAACAAACTCCTTACTGTCTTCAGCATCAGATGCTAGTACCACCGTCCTTCTGAGTAGCAAATACCTAGTATCCTTACCGGGCCCACCCAGCCAAGAGGGGAAGTGTATTTTTTTTATATGTAATTTTTCTCCCCCCCCAAAACCCTCCTCCCCCCCCCCTTGTTCTCTCAGGGCTTGACCTTCCTGCTGCATCTCCTGCTGGGAAAAACAATTGGTAAAA
>JAODKM010000001.1:41422262-41447525 GCA_026780845.1 Petrocephalus sullivani
CCCCTGTTCCCTTCCCGGGCCCCCCCACCCAAAGGGGGGAGTTTTTTTTTTTTATATGTAATCGCCCCCCCCCCCCCAAAAATCTCCCTGACCCACCCTGTTACCGAGAGCTTGAGCCGAGCCTGATCCTTACTGAACTTTGAGAAATGTTTTGAAAGAGACATCTTTGCTCGGAACACATTACACAATATAGTATATTAATCAGACTGGCCTTTTTAAAGCAGTCACCATTCAAAATCCTGCATGAATACTAAAGGCTGCTGCTTGCATCAGGGCTTATTATATAAAAGGTTTAAAAAAATGTATTATCTTGTTATAGCCCACTAATAAAACCATGCCTTTCAATTTTCACAAAGTTGGCAGATCATAAAAGTACCAATAGAGGTAAAAAAATCCAATAGGCTGTATAATCATAACTCTCCTCCTGAAATTTCACATAATTTCACACCTGGAGGAAGGGGACTTTTGACAAAACCCCCCAGCAAATGGCCTCTCATACTGTAAGCTAACACCGAACACAGAGAGTCTGGCCGGCAGCTTGCGGTCGCAGGTCTACCTCCACACATCTCGCGGGTCTCCTCGTCGACACACTGGCCGTCATCGCACTCACAGAACCGCCCACTGATAAGACCCCTGCCGTCCGGGTTGTGGCATATGCAGCCGCCACACTGACAGGATCCTGCTGGTGCAGACACAAGGGAGCCCGTGATTCTGGGCCCAGAAGGTCATCCGCCAGTGACCAGGCGGCCCATGATTGGTAATGTCTGCAAAGCGGCTCTGGACGGCGCCCTCTGCTGCCTGCTGTGGATTATGGCGGTGGGCAGGCGTGGCTTAAACATTACCCACGTGTGGGTTTGGGGCTTTCGGGCAGACGACAAGCCCACATACCAGAATGTTTTATTCAAATACCTGCCATTCAGACGAGTCTCTTTCTACAGGGGCAAATAATGACTGGGAAAGCGAAAGAGCATGAAGATAAGAAGCAAAGGTCAGCTCAAAAGGGATTTTGACTAAAGTTAGTTGCTAATAACTTGCCTGCATTGGAACAGATTACTCCTTGAGAGTTCTGGCATAACTCTTTACTGTTTCGCTTTGAAAGGTTACAGTCTTCTTTATACTGACAGGCTTCGCCAAACCAGCTCTCCTCACACATGCATTTGCCACAGTCACAGGTCCCATGACCTGAAGAACATGATACAAAAAGAAGAAAGTATTTTAGTGAAAGCATACTCACATGACCAGACTTCTGTGTGTGGGTCATGCAATACTGCATCACCCTGGAAGGCAACCAACATAAAGATGGACATAAATCTACTTTATACAGCAGTGTTCTGTCTGACAACAAAGCAGAGGGCCATGGGGATTACTCCAGCTCAGTCAGTGAGCTGAAACAAGTGCCAATCAACTCATTAGGTGACAGGTACAGCTGCCTAGGGCACCGTCTTCAGAGGATGTGCCGGCCTAGCAAGCCTATTTCACTCGTCCTCTGAGGTGGGGGATGGGGGGGACACCATCAGTGCCCAGGGCTCCACATGGGCTTTCACCACTGTCAAACAAGGTCGGACATAGATTCACAATCAGGTTCATTGGTTAAGTATGCTCACATGCAAATCCAGTGTACTTGCACAACAGCTCAACACATACGGTACATTAAACATTAAAGTTTCAATATTTTATTTATGTGATGCCTTTATTGAAAATAACATACAAACAAAAAAGCAGGGTTAGCTGGTCCCTGGAACAGAACAGTTGGGGTGAAGGATCTTGCCGAAGGGCCCAGCAGTGACATGACTGCTCTGCTGGGCAGTTTGACCTTCTGATAATGAACACAGATCCCTAACCTGGACCGCTGCCCACCGCCTCGGTGGCCCCTCTTTTGGGAAAAATAATCAGTTACCTACTAAATTAATTGAATGAAATACATGTATTTGACTTTCGGAATTATTAGCATTTGAATTTTGAACAGTGGAATGTAATGGAGAAAAAAGGTCTTACAGGATACGCAATGAATAATAATAGAGTAATTCCTCTTTCATAATATGATTACTTTGCTGCCTTCAATACAGTGTTATCTGTGAATTCAGGAGATTACCAGATTAGGCAACTCTGTGCAAAGGCACCCGATTTTCACAAAAAGCACAACCCTAAAACAACAAGGCAAAGAAAAAAAATATATATCCGCTTTAGTCATTTCTCCATATAAATGAGATGATCTTTATTCTTTATTAATGTTGTAGGTATCATAAATAACACTTCAGGAGTCTGTTCCAGCTCAAGCAGCAACCTTAAATTCAATAGGCTATGAACTGACAAAGAAGGCCAACAGAATAATACTCTTGGACCTTGATATCTTCTTGCATGAACCGGGAAGTGTAGCATTTCAAACCACTTTTATTTTTAAAGTAATGAGATTTGGCTATATTTCTACTGTGAAACAAGTATTATTAGGTGTCAGAAGAGTTTAGTCCAACAAATAATGTCACATATGAAGTTGGACAAGATAGTGGGTGGAAAATGATCAGCTTATCTTGTGATATCCTTAATCAGTTTCAGGACTAGTCCTTCTAAGTTCTTTAGGGACCATCGCTTTGTGTAAAATTAAATGAAATTGAAACTGAAGAAATGAATGCCGTAAAAGTAAATGCCGTTATTTACTTTTCTTTTACTTTAAGGTGTGTACTTCTCGATCTTAATGGCAAATTTTCTGTGCTGTTGTATTTTTGATTAAAATGCCCAAGATGTTTTACATAAACATTTATAAATCCTGACTCCGACAAAAAAAAAAAAAAACAACTCTCAAAAGTACAACTTAGATTTTTTGTAATAAACCATCCACCCACCCATCCATTTTCGCTGGGCTGCAGGCAGTCCGGAGCCTATCCTGGAAGCTACGGTCACGAGGTGGGGAACAACTCAGAACCGGGGGGCCAGCCCATCGCAGGGCACACTCACACACCATTCACTGACACATGCGGGCAATTTGGTAACTCCAATTAGCCTCATCATGTTTTTGGACCATGGGGGGAAACCAGAGTACCCGGAGGAAACTCCATGACGACATGGGGAGAACATGCAAACTCCACAGAGGTGTGAGACAACAGTGCTAACCACTGCACCACTATGCTGCCCCTGTAATAAACCTAAAAATTAAAGATTGCATTCAACAGTTATATATTGAACAGAATTCATCACAGAAGCATAATTTACATAAAGGAAATATACCTTCATTTGCGAATCAACTTGCAATTTTTCCAAGGTTATATTTATTTTCTTCATTGCGATACTCTCACAATTATATACGCAATATTGTGAAATGATATTGTGCTCTAATAGAAAAAAATCATCACGATTTTGATCTCTTTTTAATAAAATCATAATAATGTTTTTTGTAAGCCAGAGAAAATCTGTATCAGACATTTCTACAGCTTCAACATATCAGCTTACTGATGTAAAACAAAAGAGAAAAATCAATGTTGCTTTTTGTATGCTGATCAGATAATTACATATGTATTACTGCCTGTGGCTGTTTCAGGGTCACCTGTTTGGGTCTGGCTGTGATGATATTAAGGAGGCTGGAAGATGAAAAGCCCTTCCTGCCCGTCAAGGACCGTCTCACTTAGCCCACTGGCACCCTTGAATTTGCACAAAGAAAAATCCCCTAGTCCGGTCTTTCATTGGCCTTGGCTGTGGGGTAGATTTATTGCTGTACCCCAAACTCAGGGGCATAGGAACTGGAGGGTGGGGGGACATGTACCCCCCCAATATTTAAGCATCCGTACGTCACTCCAGAAGTCATGCGTACCCCCCTAAATTATTGACCTTTACTTTTAAATAAGTAGTGTCTGCCACATTTTCGGGGGAGTGCAGTTACATTAAATTAAATTTTGTAGAGCTGTGTATCTGCAAGAATCTGGCGATATGGTATGTATAATGAAATAGGAGTTATGATTTAATATATTGTGATTTTGTTGGCAAGGTAATATATTGCAATTTCAGATCTCATTTTAGGAAACCTGTCATAGTATGAAGAACACTCCACCATATGCATGAAATCTACTAGTTTTGTTGATGCTAACATTGCATTGCACCCTTACTCTACTTCCTATCTTGGATAAGATAAGATGTAAAAATGTAGGTATATTTCACGACTAGTGTACGTTAACTGATCACCATAAGAGACTTAACCTATCATACTGCACATTATAAATGTTCAGTCTCCCTATTGACCTTTACTGATTATACCAGAACTCCACAGAGTCATTTCCAACAGCATGGGGTAGATGTTTTGACACAGAGTTTTCGAAAGAAACGTGGATTGTCAAGGGCCTCTGTGTCACGATGAGGCAATCGTCTGTTCAGAATTAATTAGTTTGACAGCCCTACTCCCAAAGAGCCCCTGGGCAAAACTCTGACTGACCGGAATGCACCATGTCCCCAGCTGAGCTGAACGCCATTGACATTGCATAGAGTAAAGCCGACAAAGCCAAAGAAATGGACGATACAATTTTTGCAAAAAATAAACTTTTACAATGTCACAGTTTTAATGATTGTGTGAATATTGGCCTTTGGTCAAAACTAAATGTAAAAATGTCTAACTGAGCCTAACTTGTCAACTATCAGAATTTTTGAATGAAGATGCACATGTAATTTCAACATGTCTTTTCTGAAGAGGAACTAAATTTTGGTTATAGTCTGTGAAGACCACTCCTTCCCATAGGAGCTGCAAAGAAGGAATTTGTAGTTAGGCTATCAAGGCACTTCAACAGCTGGCATTCTGTCTCAACCTACAAGAATGCCGAACAAACTATAACTGCAAAAAACTGCATGGGAAACGTAGCCTAGACAGGTGAAGTGAAAACCAAATCATATGTTTATCTGTTTTCTTGCTCTGTGTGTAGCTGAAGCTACCTTCTCCCAAAACGTGATAATCGCCAGTTAATTACTCACAAATTTGGACACTGGGTTACTTGTCTGATATCGTTCATTACTAGGCTTTGGCGATATGTCGATATTACCGTGGTGATGTTGGCACCCTTCGCTAACGATGTCAACTTGCGCTTTGAAACAATAACTGTCAAACACGTGTTACACATGCACTGAAGAAAACAAAGATGAAGAATAAGAAAAAAAAATACTAGATTGTTTTCTTGCGTATTATTGGCCCTTGCTGCTTGTAGCTAAAGCCATGTTCATACATGAACTCCGGAGAATTATTCAAGTCCAGACATTTTCCGGAGTTGCATTCATATGGCAAGCCGTTTTAGCTTTATTTAATTTTTAGAGGATATCACATATTCATTTCTAACTAGTTAGAATGCACGTTCCTGATATCAGAAATTCAATTGTAACTAGTTATAATGTGTATTTCTGATATCACAAATTCAGTTCCAACTAGTTAGAATGATAATACTTGATATCAGAAATTCAATTTGAACTAGTTTTTATGCCAGTTCCTGATATCACAAATTACATTTTAGCTAGTAAGATTCAAAGGATTTTCTCATTTATTTCAGAGGGAGTTTTAACTAGTCAAAATGCCAATTTCTGATATCAGGAATTCAAATTCAACTAGATATAATTCAGTTTTAACTAGTCGTAATTCCAATTTCTGATATCAGGAATTCAGTTTTAACTAGTCGAAATGCCAATTGTTGATATCAGGAATAAATTTTAACTAGTCAAAATGCCAATTTCTGATATCAGGAATTGAATTGTAACTAGATGTAAGTACTGTAAATTGTAATCATAACTAGTTGAAATTTTATTCCTGATATCAACAATTGGCATTTTCACTAGTTAAAACTGAATTCCTGATATCAGAAACTGAAATTCTAACTAGGTCAAATTCAATTATAACTAGTTATATAACATTATAATATAATAAATGAGGAAATTGTTTTGAATCTAACTAGCCAAAATAGAATTTATGATATCAGGAATTCAGTTTTAACTAGCTAAAATGGAATTTCTGATATCAAGAATTACCATTCTAACTAGTTGGAACTGAATTTGTGATATCAGAAATACACATTATAACTAGTGACAATTGAATCTCTGATATCAAGAATGTGCATTCAAACTACTTAGAATTGAATATGTGATATCTTCTAAAAACGAAGCTAAAACGGCTTACCATAGTGCTGGAGTAGAGCATGCAGTAGGCAGGACATGACACATAATAAATATATCTTTCTGCAATGACCACTGTTTTAGCTTTGATATTAATTCTACATTTATTTAGATGTACCTGCAATATCAGCGATATAATGGAAAGCCATATATTACAGAAGCGTATTGCATTCATCTGGGGAAAAAAAATCGGTTATCTTTTTCCAAATTAATGACAGTCATCCTATTTGATAAACTAATAATTACTACTTAGTAAGCACTAATAAGCACTACTTAGAAACATTAATGGTTCCCAATGTCTCAAACCAAGATAAAAAATAACAGCGGATCAAATTACGCGCATCATGAAAAAGAGAAAGGTTGTCTTATTACTAAAAAAAACAGGAAAGTATTACTTGTAAAAACAGGATGTCACTATGTCATTTAAAATATCTGAAACCATTTTATAATTATTATGTAATGTCTGTGTTTTCGTGTTAGTAAAAATTTTCAAAGATCACTTTATACAGGTCAATCGCTCTGATTGTCATTATATCAGACAAAAAGAAGATGCAAATGTAGAATTTATAACTTGGCCTTAAAAAGAACACGTTTTGACTTTTCCGGCATCCCCCAGGATTCACACTTTTGCCCCTTCACACCCTTTGGAAGTGTTGTCTCACACTCTGCCAATGCACATTTCTCCTTCAACCTTGATCTTCACAGACCACATGGAGTGCTGTTTTTTTTGTTCAAGCTGATCTCTTAAATAAACAGAAAAGATTCAACAATCTCAATGACACTGAACTGAATATACAAGATTCGCTATATATTTTCAGTCATGCTATTCTATGTGAAGCTCCAACCACAACAAATGTAGATCAAGCAGTTAAGCACTCCATCCATCCATTTTCCATCACTTATGCATTGCAGAGTTGTGGTGAACCTAGCAGGGGTGCCAGTTCATCACAGGGCACACACACAATTTTGAGATAGAAATTCATTCTATTTACTATCATTTCACCTTAAGATTTTATCTGTAGAATTCCTAGAGCCAACATACCTGATTCAACTTAATGAGGCACTGATTAGCAAATTTGCTGAACCAAACCTCATTAAATGAGGAAATGTTTGAGAACCACTGCTATGGACTTAACGATCCAACCACTGCTATGGACTTAACCATCCAACCATTGCTATGGACTTAACTATCCAACTTAAACAAGACCAAATGCATGCCATGAAAAACATAATTTCCCAATAAAATATTTCAAGTATTTTTTATCATGTTATGTGCCGAAAGTTTCCCTGGGGGCTGTGTCTATGAGGGCGGAGCCGAAGGCAGTAGGCGGACAAAAGGCTGAAGCGGAACCGGGCAACCCATAGACACAGCCCCAAGGAAACCTTACAGCACGTAACAATCAAGACACATGAAGAATGCTACAACCACTGTGCCAAAGGTTAACATTTCGAAGGTTTTCAGTAGTGGATGCACGATTGAAGCTGGTGGAAGGCTACAAAATGAGTGGCAGGTTGCATCCAAGATTTCAGAGACAGCAGGACACAAGAACAGGGTGAAGCAGGAAGCACTGGGAATGACCAAAAACCAGTCTGGAAAAGGGCAGAAGCAACTTACTAATGCCAGAGATGATTGCCAATTCATCCAATAGTGCTTCATCAATCAAAAGATGACATTAAGTGACCCTCAAAAAGAATGGGACACCTTAAATGGTGTGAAGAGCACAGCTAGGATGGTTGCTCATAGAAGCCAGACTGAAGTTATACAAAGCAAGGCAGAAGCGCTTCATCATTAAGAAACAGCGATGACCCAGGGCTGGAAATTACAAAAGACAGAGAGTCTAGCTCTGCCCAACATATGACTATTAGATGATTAGATGATGATTACCTGGACAGACCTACAAGCACAAGTATCTCACGCCCATTGTGAAATTTGATGTAAAATTGCTGATCATTTGGGGGTTCTTCAGCAAGGCTGGAATCATGCAACATATGAAACAAGCAACATAGTAAAGTTGTCCTGGCAGAATACTTGTATTCTTCTGCTCAGACCATATTCCAGCAGGACACTAGACAACCAAATCAACCCTCCATAAATCTCAAGAACAGCCTTTTCCAATCTGTGGGCTGCGTCCCCCTTGTGGGCCATTAGGGTATTGAAGGTGGGCTGCCAAATGTTGCTTTGGGTTATCCCACCATATATTGATTGTTGAACCCTTTCTAATTAAAACCATAATTATTGTTTTATTTAATAATCGGTATAAACTTGTTAAGTTTGCATTATCAAGTCATTTTTATCAAGACACATGAAGTATGCTACAGACAGAACTTCCTCTATGAAATGTCCTTTGCATTGCTTTTAAAACAAGCCATGGCAATTCATGCCAGACACAACATTTTTTTGTATTTCAACAGTTGTCATTTTCTGCAAAGAAGTGACATTATTCTTTGGAATTTGGAATCAAATGTGGTCAGTCATTTGTAAAAGAATATCGAAATGTATATTTTATGCAGGCACATAAATGGTATACTGATAATTTAGTCTTAGGCCATCTTAAACCAAGAGCTGTAATTGTGGGTGCGGTTTCTTAAAATACAGTTTTTCTCTTTTGTGAACTGAATTTTAATCAGATGAATCCTTCCCTACATATTATACAAAGTAAATTTCCAGAGGTTTTGTTATGGCTTGGTATGTTCCGTGGAGACACATTTGGTCTGTGCTCTTCACAAATTTTATATATATATATACATATACATGTATATATATATATATAAAATTATATATATATATAAATGTATCTCAAAGGAATATATATATATATATATACACACACACACAGTATATTATACATACATATATAAAAAAGGAAAACAAAGAGTTATACAATTATAAAAGAAATGATATGGAAATATGGACCACATGACACGCAAGTATTCTGTGTCTGGCATGAATTGCCATGGCTTGTTTTACAAGCAATGCAATGCACATTTCATAGAGGAAGTTCTGTCTAATGTTCTCATTAGCTGATACATTAATGTCTCATAACCAGTGACATGAGGACACAAAATGCAGAAAGTCTGCATTTGCTAGATGTAATGTTTAGCGGTAGAACATCTGCACAGCCTGGGAAAAAAAATAATCTGAAACTTATTCTGCGCTGTGGCTAACACATGTGTAGATAAGAACATGGTAAACTTCTCTTTTACTTCATTTACCAGCAATGAATCAGGTTAGTATATATTATTTTATTAAGAATTATTTTATTTACAAGTATGCTAGCTGCATGTTATGAATATGTTATGCACGAATAATATGTCCTTGCATGTTTGGAAATATGTGTAGTTGTGTGTATGATAATAATAAAAAAAAGCATAATTAACTAGCAGAAAAGATATTCCATATAAATTACCCTGGTCCAATTCATACGTTTGAATATAAGGTTTTTTTTCTGGCACCCCTTCTCCGCATTTGCGTACTCTGAACAGCTGGCTGTCATTATAACCCTAGTTTTGGTGGGCACCGCATTCTCCGCTGCTCAAATTCCTTTGATCTCTCTGTTTGACTTTTTCCGCTTCCTGCTTGTGTCCTTTCTGTTGGCATACTGTCAAGCGTAAATACCACAGATGCTACAGATGCACGCTCAAGTCCAAAGCAACCATCACCCCGTCACATTACATGACATTTCCCCTGCTTTTCCTTCCCTTCAAATTGCACTCCTAATGCCTGCTAACCGCCATGCTGCCTATAAGGTTGTCTCCTCCTTGTGGTCCCCAAGGTACCGCTCTCCCTAGTCAGCTTTTGTTTGCATTGTCCTTAATGTTTTTTGTTGTACATTTCATGCCCCGTATCTTACATCCCTCCTCAGGGAGATCTTGCCCATTAATGATGTTAACCTCATTTGACCTTCTTATTAGTTCTACCAAACAGGCTTCTCCGTGCATATCTGGAGTTCCTTAATATTTCCTTTTATCATCTTGCTCTATGCATATTAGTTGCTTGGTCCTTTAGCCATTACACGCGTGTTGCCTACTTTCATATTTCTCTATAAATTGTTGAGTGAAGATTGCTACCTCCAATAAGTGTCTATTTAATTAAAGTGAACCAACCACTTAAATGTGGTGGCAGCATTGGGATTCAAACCCACATTCCCCAACGAACCTGTAACTGATTGCGGCCCCTCTATAGCAATTTCATCATACTTTGGCTATGGCCTGCAAATGAATGTAAGACCCAGGCAATGACAACCCACTTGCATGCAGATACAGGAATTCAAGTCCTCACACCAGAGGCAGGTTCTGGCTATCCTCAACAGCCACAACTACAGTCAGTATTCACTCCCATTATTGTCTAAGGCAGTGATTCCCAGTCCAGTCCTCGGGGGCCCACAGACAGTACACGTTTTTGTGGGGGCTGTCAGGTAGGGAGCTCAGAGGGAGCAAAAACATAGACCGACTGTAGGTCCCCGAAGACCAAATTAGGAAACACTGACCTAGGGGACATGAAATTGCTGTTTGCTGCAGTGTTTCTGTTCTGACACTAACCTGGATTCAAGTAATGACTGAAATGCAATAACATTATTACCGCTTAATCCTTATTAAGCGCTGTCTTTGCAAAGATAATATTCAGCTTTTTGGGGCACATTGTGTCCCAGAATGGAATTCACCCTGATTTTATAAAGTTTGAAAGACTCACTCCAAGAATAGTCCCACATTCTGTTGTCAGGCAAGATTCTGCAGTGGTTCATAAGCCAAGTGCCAACCTACTCATTCAGCTTCATAGTGCTATGATCCTCACAAAACTGCTAGAGTTCATTGTGAACAATTATTATTTCAGCAACATACAGTATGCACAACTGTACCCATACTGGAAGAAGAAGAATCAACCAAAAATCCTAAAAACACTATGACAGGAAAATCAAAGACTCGTATTTCAAAATGATTTTCTTTGTCGAAAGATTTTCTACCCTTCACTGGATTATGTGGTCCAGCTGTTTAGTGTGTCCCAAATTTAACTGCAGGAGATGTTTACTTTACTTCATGGAAAACCAATGACCTAATGGCTAATTATCAGCAAAAGGGTTTTACCACATGCTCAGCAGCAATGCCCATTCACGTCTCGTGGCACAAGACCTACATCCCTTGTGATACCTGACATAGGCCTTCTCTAACTCAGACTGTGGTTGAAAAAGCCAATTCATAAGGGAGCAGCTGACATCCTTCCCACCAGTTGTGCCAACAGATAAGTTGTAGTACAAGTTAAAATTTCCAAGTATGTTCACCTAATTGCAAAGCAATATCTTTGTAAACTTTTGCATCCTAGAATTTCTGATGACCAGTTAAGTCAGACCTGATCAAACACTTTAGCCAGTAACTGGAAATTCACAAGACGAGCACCAACCCATACCATACCAATGTATTGGGATGGTCGGACAGCTTAATAGAGCACTGACTGACTAACTGGCTAAAGTACTACTCCAGTAACCTGTATAGATTTAACATCATTCTTCCTTAATCAAAGTCAAGCATGTACCAGGCAGCAGGTACCAGGCAGCAGGTTTCTCCCTATTATTGGGCAGTTGTCTGCCTTCGTCCCTTGCTCTCCAACACATCACATTCCCAAGCAAACTGAGGACTGCTGCACAGAACAGAAGATCGGCATTCAAACTCAATTATAACAAACAGGTTGCACACTCCTAACCTTCCAGTGGACCTAGTGTGGCTTGATGACACCCGAAAGGCACATCAGAAACTTCCACCTTGCAGTTAATGAACTTACAGGATACTGGACTGCCTTGGATCTAAAGAGAAAGTCTGGCAGGTGTGACGTACAGTACATGATGAAGTACTTCATGGGCCCACCAGCTAGTTGCCATGTGGTTCACTACAATAGTCTGCAGCCATACAACACCCCTGCACCAGAGTGCAAAGCCTGTCCAAACCAAACATCAACCACTTCCATCCTTAATGACTTTATCAGGTGTCTTACCCTTTAAGCCCTCTGTGCTTTCGAGCCACCCTGACACCCTGAGCTGCAAGCCAAAGCCCAGATTACCCTTACGGGCATTTGGGCATGTGCCCCAAACAGAGCAACCCTCCCAATCCCATTCACTAATGCCTTTTAATGAATGAATACAATTTTATATTTAATATGATTGTATATTGTTCTTTTAATATGGCACACACTGAAAAGCCTATGAAACGCTTTACCGATGTCAGATGCATTTCTGAATTTTGCAAGCCACCGATCAACTCTGATGTGTTTCTGATGTGACCTCATGTGTGCTGTTGCCCACTCTTCATTTGGCCCTTCATAGTTGCTACACTCCTTGTCCACTTCATGCATTTACAGTGACTTGCAAGAGCCACCAAGCCCTTCCTAGGCTCTCTGGATGCAAATGCTACCACACCTGAAAATCCCATGCTGTATTAGACACCATCACCATTTTTTGGATTATTAGGGACCAGTTCCTCTGCAAACCTAAGCTACTGCTCAGTAGCTATATGAAAGGTTATCTATTGGAAAAAGATACTGTCTATTACTATGCATTATTCTCTTTGACAGAATATTGTTCAGAATCTGCTATTTACAATTCATTCTTCAGCTTATTCAGGGTGAGTTTAAAGAGTGTAAATTGGACAAACATAAAAGGGGAAAACAAGAGTCAGGAAGAAGGATATTAATTTATGTACCATATTGAAAATATGTTTGGCAGGTTCAATAAATTGTTGAAGACAAAATAAACTTCAGTCCAGGTTGTAATAACTCCAGCAACATTAGAAATGTAACAAACATAGTGGTTAATGGTTCGGATAGGTTTCAAGTGGACTTTCAACACCTCCACCCAATCCAGGAAAGCAGAACAGCGTCTCCACTTCCGGAGGTGGTTGAGGAATGCAAGACTTCTGCCCCCCATCCTCACCACGTTCTAAGGGACACGTTAGAGAGCATTCCGACCAGCTGCCAACAATGACTACTTTTGCAGTTGAAAAGTTCCAGAACCACAAGTCCCTGCAGGAGATAATGCATAGAGTGGAAAACATCATCAAGACTCTCTCCTGTAGCGTTGTAGAGAGCCCCTTTCACCCTTCCCTGGGACTCTCTCCTGTAGCGTTGTAGAGAGCCCCTTCCACCCTTCCTGGGACTCTCTCCTGTAGCGTTGTAGAGAGCCCCTTCCACCCTTCCCAGGGACTCTCTCCTGTAGCGTTGTAGAGAGCCCCTTTCACCCTTCCTGGGACTCTCTCCTATAGCGTTGTAGAGAGCCCCTTCTACCCTTCCTGGGACTCTCTCCTGTAGCGTTGTAGAGAGCCCCTTCCACCCTTCCTGGGACTCTCTCCTGTAGCGTTGTAGAAAGCCCCTTCCACCCTTCCCAGGGACTCTCTCCTGCTCCTGCCTACAGGTTCAGCAACAGCCTCTTCCCTGAGCCTGTCAGGACACTCAGCATTAGGCTAACTGCCATACCGCTTACTCACTCCAAAGAATGCCCCCTGTCAAACCTCACCTTCAAACTGGCACTGTTCACTTTACTCTTTGTTACTTATTTATTTGTTATCAGTCAACTTACACATATTATTACACTGTTATGCTGCTGCGTTATTTATTAGGATTTGCATACAACTACTAATACACTATATATAGTATATAGATCCTTATGTCCAACCTCCCGTTTCGTGAAGACCTGTGTTTTGTCATTTTAAGTATTAAATCCTCCCTTTTTTTCTGGCTGTTTGTATGTCACAGTGTTATCCTGGGGAAATTATATCTCATGATATCTCAAGCCACTGCATGTATTTATATGGATTGTATGACAATAAAGCCCACTTAACTTGAGTTGAGTCATGTTTTTACTATAAACCCAGTTAGTTTTATTGCTTCATTTTGCAATAAGACAAATGTTTTAGATTAACACATCTGTTGTGTTATAGCAGAAAGGCATGTGCTGCTATTTCATTCACTTCTAGTACGATGGTTTGAATTAAACACATGGTCTATAAAGTACAGAGATCCATAATGTCAATTCACAGACAAAGTTCAAAAAGTTGCCTAACAATTCAAAATGTTATTTAAGAAGTGATCTTCAGGCTAAAACGAAGTAGCATTTCGAAACCCATAAAAAAGTGCTTTGTTAGCATCCGTGCTTCCTGAGCATTCTTCTTTGTTAATGGTTAAGGGCAAAAAATACATAATTTTTTCATTGCTTTGGACAAAATCTATTGTTAATACCTGCTAAGCCCTGCATCTTTACTTACCTCCGCAGATTTTCCCATCATATGTTGCACAGACCCAGTCGTGACACTCGCAGCGCGGGCCATAAAACTTCCCCGGATCTGCGACGTGACATATGCAGATTCCACAGCTACAATCACCCCTCCCGCTACAAATGAGGCCGTCTGGTGTCCTGCACCGTCGCAGGGAAAATTCTGCGGAAATTCTGCAGTTCCCAGTTACTGTTCTTAAAAACAAAACAAAAAAAAGATCAACAAGTCTTTTAGGGCAGTTTATACTAAAAATGACCAAAATGTTACACTATATCTACAGGTATAACTTTAAAATTCTTTCTATGCAAAAATAAAGTTTAATTTAGGATTAGTAGTGACTGCTGGGAAAGGAGGAAATTAAAGAACCACCATAGTGCTGACGTATGTCACAAGTTAAGAGAATGTTGCTGCTGACAAGAGGATTATTTGGGAAACAGATTAAAGCAGTGTATGCCATCTATAACCCCATATACACTCAAATAAACACATCAACGCCTTTTTCCTTCCTTACACGTCATTATGTGAAATAAGATATATGTCTGTCTGCCTGGCTTGCCTGTTAACTGCTTAGGAACCAGACTTTGGTCCCATCACTTCAAACACCATGGCTTTTAAGTTTTCACTCAGTTGCTATAATGATTCAAACATGGCTCTCTTCTATAACAAGTCAGAAAAGCACCAAAGCTAATCTAATATTATTATTTGACAGTATATAAAAAAAAACATTTACCTACCATTTCTGAGTTCAGAAAAATGAAAGTCATAAACCAGCAATGACAGAATACTTGCTGTTCCCTGCAGTTACTTAAAAAAGTGCTCACACCAAAACTCCATAACTGTAACCGCAAAGAAGATCTTTTGTCGCTGTTGTTTTCGTTATGAAATGCATCTCTCTGCACCATGGACCTTCGTGGTGAGTGGAACACAAGTGTGGAAGAATTCAACTTGATGAGAAAAACAAAGCCGTACTACATACCTCAGTGACTGCGATGTAGCTTCTTCAAAAGCTGAGAAGAGAATCAGAAGTGAGAAAGCCGACACAGGATTCACCAGAGCCTCTGCATACATGTTTAAATCCCAGAGAAACCTGGAGCAAAATGCCTTCAGGAATCTCAACTTTTCCAAGAGGACGGAGAGCAAGCGAGAGGCTGGCCAAAACCGGCTCAAACTTTTCTGAGGCCAAAAGCAGTATCCCTACAAGTGCCTTTGATTAGTTGTGACTGTTATGGCTTGGACAGGAGCACGACAGAGCTAAAGTGCCAAAATGAAGTTTAGCCACTGGTCAAAGGGATAATTAGAAACAGTTGTTTATCCAGATGGCTTATGCATAAGAATAATGTACCTGATTTTACAGAGAATCAAATAATACTGAACTTGGTCATTTATTTCATGTATCTAATAATGGTATTTAACCTTTAACTTCAGAACTTTACAACTGCAGTATTTAATCAATTTTACAATCAGTTTTTACACAGCATATGTACTCTATTTAATGTATTACAGCGTGTACTGGGCTTTTAAGACATTTGTTATTGTATCTTGAATTTAACCTGAATTGCTTTGCGTAAACTATGAATTTTCTAAATAACCAACTGAAAAAAACGTCAAACTGTATTTTGTATTTTTAAGCAAACATATATACATAAGGACATCATATCAATGGGACACCCCTGTGAAATAATATACTAAATTTTCATAATATACTATAAATGCTCAGGTGATTCATTGACATACAGTAATTCGTAATTTAATTTCCTGTATCAGACACTATGTTGCACTCCACATTGAATCACATCAGTATTAATCAATCTGACTGTAATTATTAGTCAATGCTGCTTACCGGTAACAGGGTCAAGGAAAATACCCCAAGGTCTTTCTCATTAAAGAAGGGACCCTACATTTGACTGATAGCTCTAACATACATACATACATACATACATATATACACACATATATGCATACACACATGTAAACTGACATACGTACAGCACAAGAATGCTGCAAGCCTGGAATCATAGAGCACTTGGAATGATGTGCCATCCCATCCCAGGCCGATTGCTCTTATAGTAGCTCTTACAGATCGGTTTTACTAGTACATGTGGTGTTTGGACAGGAGCAATAGTACAAATGATAATAATTGTTAATTTAAAAATAATATTATTGTTAAAAATTAATTGAATAACCAGGTTAGTTATTTATAATTAATTAATTAATTAATGTATTTGTGTTTTATATTCCCATGCATTGGGCAAAGGAGAACTCGTGCGTTCGTTTTATTATGATAATGATGCTATTGAGTGAGTGAGCGCGCGTGTGCGCTGGGACGCGGCCTCCGAGTCGCGGCAGCCGCCCCATCCCGGCCATTGTTCCGGGTACCGGGAGACGGCAGTTCCTGCGGCAGCGAAGCGCCTCGCACGGCCACGGCCGCCGAGCAGCGTGAGAGGACGTGCGCCAGCCGGAGCCATGAGGACGAAGGACGACTGAGCTGAAGCCCCCGCTCGCCCGCCCGCCCGCAGTGAGTACCCTTCCGCCTCTTATCCGTGCGTATTCGCCGGCATCTTGGCCGTGGGCTACACCGCCCCGCTGTCTCCATGCCCGTGCTACGGAAAGCAGGCGGCGCACCCCGACAACAGGCCTTCGTCGCAAAAGGCTGCTGAATTTCATCATGTTATTGTGTATTTATTATTCTATGCATTCCACGGTACACGTACGTCTTATAATAGCGAGTAGGTTTCCGCACCCACCCTGCGAGATGTGTTTCCATGGTAACGGAGGTCAGTCCTTCCGCATATGTCCGTCCCCAAAACCAACGGCGCTTACCATTACAGTCTTTGCTCTTTATTTGCTATCATCGATTGTTTACGAAAAAAGAACGAGATGACGGAGAACAAAGCGAACGCGAGAAACCGACTGCTTTTTCTTTATTACTTATTTTTAAAGATTAAGTTCCATGTCTTCTTTGGTTGCCCCATTAATATTGCTTAATGCTACCTTAAAAGACTGAATCCATCACCAATTCCATCACTGAATAAAATGCCTGGTTGTGTTTAAAGGGTAAAGAAGCTTTGTACTTGCTATGTGGCCTACAAACTCAACCTATGTCTTCAATATTGGTTACATGTACACTGCCTGACAAGCTACATTTGTAATTTACTGGGGTTGTTATATAAACACCTACGCAAAACTCATTGTTTCACTATTTTATTTACCTATTCTCTCAGTTCAACAGTTACCTGTTAGGCGTGTTTACTGGTTTTGTTTTTTATAGTGTTGAGAGTACTACTTTGTTTGCTGATGTGATAAACACTGGCCTGTTTAATAATAATAATGATAATAACAACCTTAACCAGGTGATGGCTTGCACAGAGAAGATGTGTAATGCATTATAACCATTTTTTCTGTCATCGGGTCATGTGCCCTGTGCAGGGGATGGGGTCCCAGTCTTGTAGTCAGTACTTGTAAAAGAGACAAATAGAGAGAGAACTCCATGCAGAGACACGGATTTGAGTTGTGCGGCCATCTGCTACTCACTGTGCCACCGTGCTGCCTTGGGCTAAGATATTAGCCTCCTGTATATTACTCGAATATCCTGTTTATTGTTCCAGTATTTGAACTTAAACATGAGCGATACTGGCATTTATGACTGTTAGTGCAGGAAAATTAAAATAGTGCAAACAAATGTAAAAAGTAGGAACACTTTCCTCTAGCAAAAATTAAAATATTTATTGAATCAGTGGCAGTTTAATTGCTTTTGTATGAAATGCATTTTGATTGCAAACAGTTTGTTCATGTACTGGAGTTTCTGACCAATATTCTAACCGTTTATTTGCATTTATTTTTAAAGAAAAATCTATTCAATGGAAAGTTACCATTTGTGCTGGTTCCCATATGAAAAGAGAGATTTTGTTTTGCATAGCTGCTTTTAATGGTTTGCCAGTGCAAAAGTAAATTCATTCATGCATTCATCCAACTTCTATAACCACTTACCAAACGTTGTAGTGAGTCTTTCACACATGGAACAACCTGGATGAGAGACTAGTTCATCACAGATGAGACAAAAACACAAACCACTTGCTTATTAAAATCTATTAGGGGGCATAGTGTGGCTCAGCAGGTTAAGCTCTGTGCCTGTAAGGTCGCCGGTTCAAGCCTCGGCACGTCTGTAGGCCCTTAAGCAAGGCCCTTAGCCCCCAGCTCCCTAGGCGCACCTCAAGGTTGCTGCCCTTCACCGGGCTCTCACAGGGAGCAAGGTTGGGGGAGGTGACAAGAAGACAATTTCCCCATAGGGATCAATAAAATATCTAAAAAAAAAAAAAAATTACAGGAAATGTATGGTGTTTTCTGTTGTTTTAAAAAAAGACCTTAAGATTGAAGTCAATGAACCATATAATTAATGAGAAGCCCTAAGAAAGTTAGCATTTTGTTATGATTCAGGTGTGTAGCCCAGTATTTTTATATGCTGTTTATGTTAAAGCACCTCCCGATGTTTAATAGCTCGAAATGTTACAGGTGGAAATGGCTTGTTCTGTTTATAGAATGTCCTAACAATGTGAAACAAACTCAGAGTCGGTTGCAGATGTTAATAGGTGCCCACGGTTACAATTACTCTGCCCAGTGATTGCATCCTGCCTGTGGGAAACATGTCCTTTTTCCAAATGTGATTCTAATTGTAGTCTTTGACAACTTACTCCCACGTTATTGCACTTCTACCCTATAATTTTGCTTTCACTCTTCTTTAAATCTCCACCAACATATGGTAAGTGTAGCGATTACATAGTAAAGTGCTTCTGACCAGCTTTTCAGGGATTGCATCGGCATTAAAAGGATGGCATATTGCATGTTATTTTCTTATCAAAATCTTTTGGGTATTTCATATTTTCTTTACCTTGCTGTTTGCTTTAATTGCTTTTCCATCTTTCAAAATCCTCAATGTCAAAGAATGAACTGTGAAATAAAGTTCACTTCTTAATTTGATCATGGATTTGATGTTATGTGATTCATTCTGGTTATTGTGGCCCGATGTCTTTCTGATAACAGGATTGAGGAAGTGTTGAAATATCTGGCTCATTGTCACTCACGCTGGTTCCCACCCCCTTGTAACCTGGGGATGAACGCACCAATGAGGAGCCTGACAGTGAGTCTCTACACCCCACCATCTGTCTGTCTACAGCACATCACTGAATGTTGCATATATGCTCAGTCGAACGTTGTTGACATTGCTGTACTGTACATGCTAGTATGCCATATATGCCATGTTTACTAACTGTTATGTGTTATTTACAGGGTATGCCTGATCGCATGTTATGTGCCGTGCTGGAGCAATTTCAGCCTTACTTTTACCTTTGGTATGTGCGCTTTGTTTTAGTGTGTGTGTGTGTGTGTGTGTGTGTGTGTGTGACTTTCTTGTGTATTTGAGTGTCAACACTCTAAATTGCCGCTGTATGCAGTAAAGGCTACCTCCACCTGTCACGTTCACTGTAGGTCGCAGAATAGTTTTACATAATGAAGAATGAGTCTGATCTTTAAGTCAGGTAAGTTACCAGAGCTGAGTGACGTGGATGTTGTTTGTTTCACATATGCTTTGGTTGTGTATCACAGTGACCATCAAACAGCACATCACATATTGTCTGGTATTGCAGCACTTACCTGTTGTGAAAATTCTATTATGTAATTTTCGTTTTGTTAATACCTTATATTCTATCATTTACCCAACAAAGAATCCCAGGATGGTTCTTTCATAGTCATAAATATATAATTGTCTGAGCAGAAGCAGGTTACAGTGTGCATTGTGGGGGAAAAGGCAGACACATGTTAGCACAAGGCCTCTGTGCCTGTCTTTAGGTATGCTGAGTTTGTTCTGTACATTTATGCAAATAAATCATCTTCCCATGAAAACTTGTACCACACAAGCCTTTTTGGTAATTAACAAAGTTGGTTTCTCACAAGTAATTTTCGGCAGGTCTAATAGAAGCTGTACTTATGCCCTGCTGTGTATGGTGTAGGGAAATTTCATTTTTAGCCCTACTTTACAACAGGGCTTTCAAAATATGAAAATTGCATGCTTATGTTGTGTTGTTTTTCAGGTGGTCCCCATGTTTTAATGGCACTACCTTCTTTGAACCTCTCTTTCAGATCCATTCCCTTTATAGCACAGCTAGCCCCAGTATGCTTAAAAGGAAGCAAAGCTCTCGGGTCGAGGCTCAGCCCATGACTGACTTTGGGCCTGATGAAACCCTGGCTGACAGTGCAGACATTCTTTGGATAAACAAACCAGTGAGTAAAATATAATTTAATCGTTAAGTACAAAAATACTTTAACTCTTTTTTTAAAAACACCAATGAAAGACCCATGGCATATAGTTCTAGTAAGTCAATATTAATATTCTTTACCATTATGGGACATACTGTGAATCCATGGAAGTATTTTTAATTGTAATGTATGGAATTTATAAGAACTGTAAGTCAACACCAGGTGTGTTGATTCTGTAACTCTACAACAGTAGCATTCTGCAACAACCCGCAGCGAACACTAGCATAGAGAGAGCAAATGTGAAACATTAATACCAGCAGCGAATTTAACACCCTCACCCAGATAGCCGTAATGTTCGTAACAGAGTCGCTGCATTGTCAGTATGGTGGTAATTTGTTTTGGGTCGCGACCCACCAGTTGAGAATCACTGGTCTATAATGCATTATAGATACCTTCATAATACATTAAAATGGCTGGTATAAGAATTAAGAGCATCTTTTGTTGACAGTCAAAAGGCATTATAGTTGGTTGCAATACAATACAATACAAAAGCTCCAATGACGTTCTCATCTATAATGCACTGTAGTTATCTTCGTAATGTATTATAATGGCTATTATGAGATTTAAGGATGCATTATGATAGTATCTATTATAGGGCTGTCACGATTTTATGGCAACCATATTGTCTACATGTACAGCAAAGTAAGCCAGATATCTTGTTGGAATTATGATAGTCTTGGCTAAATATAAGTGAACGAAGATCGAGTCCATTTAAACAGGGGTACCTTAAATTTGATAAGTTATCTAGCTAAGCAAAAAGTCTGGCTTCATAACTGGCTTCATGATTCTGCTGACAGAAAAAAAATGGTTTTCTTTGCTTGTAATTTTAAGTGTTCACTCCAGTCACTTATTTCCAGTAATAGAACAGTATTACCTAAATGTCCCATATCGGAAATGTTACTTTTTCCATCAGTTGAAATTGCTGCTATCCAGCAACATGGTATTTTGGTACTTACTGTATAGCTTTAGTTTACTGAAACATGAAGTTTGACACATTTTGCTTTTCTTTCAGCCATATTTATATCACTCTAAATCAGATGGATCATAAAATAACTTTCTTGAGTTGTTTGTCCTGTTGGCGTAATCTACTGAATTTGCCGCGTTATAAATAGTGCCAGCCATCGTAAACATATACGATCACCCCATCATAGCTGGGGTACCTAATGGGGCCCATAAACACGCACACAGACACATACATTGTTTGTGCTTGTATTTGGATGGTTTTTGATGGCCCACGATATGTTTTTAATCATAATGAATCGGGCCCGCTGATTGATTAGCGCTGCTAATCAGTACAGTGAGGTGTACATGTGGGCTCGTATCACACCGTGATGTTTATGTGGGAGTGCTCACGTCAGGCGTTTTGTGCTCCTCTCTCTTTAGTGGGTTCACTCGCTCCTGCGAGCCTGCGCCATCATCAGTGTCATCTCTGTTTGCATGAACACGCCCAAGACCTTCGAGCACTACCCCCCCCTCCAGTATGTCACCTTCACCCTGGACACTCTGCTTATGTTCCTCTACACTGCAGAGATGATCGCCAAGATGCACATCAGAGGCATTGTCAAGGTAACACCCATCAGAAGGGAAGTGTCTGAATGAATAGACCAAATTAATATGCATAATGTTGTATGCTGACTCCTGGGGACCCTAAAAATGACATTCCTCCTTCAGATTGTCATCTTTTCGGTCTCGTTCTTCATGTTCATTGCTATAATTTATAATTTATCTTATTGCAGATCACCCTCTTCTTGTACCTTAAACTCCTCCAAGCATCATTAACTTTATATTTTGCTGAATTTTGGGGATAAGCAGAAAAATCTATTGATAAATCATTTTATTTGTATGTTAAACCATTACATGGAAATGCTCAAATATTTATTGAAACAGTTACGGTGTTAGTCCTGCTTTCTGGCATTTCCAGTGCGCAGTTGTAATCAAATAATGGATAAACTATTTCATGAAAAAGACGAGGAATTTGCTGAGTGTAGCGGACCTCTAGCAGAGCCAGGAATCGCCACGTCACAATCTCCAGCAGATCATCATCCTCTCTCTTCTTCCAGGGTGATAACTCGTATGTCAAGGACCGCTGGTGCATGTTCGATGGCTTCATGGTACTCTTTCTCTGGGTTTCCCTTGTGCTTCAGGTAACTGGATGAATACTTTTCCCTGGATTTTATTTAGAACATTTTGTTGAACTTGACTTGAATCTAGTTTGTGTTCTCAGGTCTTTGAAATAGCTGAAATAGTGGAGCAGATGTCACCCTGGGGAATGCTTCGAATACCGAGAGCTCTCATAATGATTCGTGCCTTTCGGATATACTTCAGATTTGAGCTGCCACGTTCTCGAATCACTAACATTCTAAAGTAAGGGCCATATTATACAGCATGTGATACAGTTAATACAAGTACATGTAATATACACGTGTTCACGATTTATTTTCACGTGTGTCCTAAGAAGTGCACTGCTTTCTTTGCCTTGCAGGCGATCTGGAGAGCAGATCTGGAGTGTGTCCATTTTCCTGCTTTTCTTTCTTCTCCTCTATGGAATTCTGGGAGTTCAGATGTTTGGCACCTTTAATTATCACTGTGTCACCAATGGCACAGAGAAAGAGTAAGCATTCAATTCAGATTAACGTAAAAGTTGGTCTTTCTTTTAATCAGCAATTACAACTTACAGAGGAAAGTGGGAGCTTTTCTTTCTACAATTAGCATCTATCAGTTTGAACTTTCAATATTTTATATGTAGCATGCATGTCCAATACAAGATCGATAAAAAAATTAGTATCGTACCTGATACTACGAAAAGAGCTTTTGAAAAAGTGCACATTGGCGTATAATGACAGTGATGAGGAACCCCAATCTTGGGATCTTTAGAGAACAATGTAGCGTCAGGGGTTTTGCAATCCCAGTGCTTTTTCTATTGACAGTGTCAGTCCTGTTACAATGCATAATATCACATGACGAATCTGTTCTAACGTTACTGATACATTAGTACCGAAGTCCAACACTATGCGGAATCGTATTTGTATTGGCACAATTTTTAATCGGAGAGAAAAGCAAAAAACTACAAAGAAAAATATTAGCAAGAAACTACTTGCATGCAAAAAACAGCTACCCAAGTCTTTTGAACCAGTTCTTCTAAGTGAATCAAATATAAAATAATCAAACTTTTTGTACATCCACGCAATGTACAGGTCAAAGTTTTAGACTGTAAAAATATTTCAGAAATTATCATATAAAAGTACAACGTTTAATTCACTTACATTTGCTTTTTGTAGATTGTCTGTGGCCATATTGCCTTTAGTGCCTCTACGTATATCGTAATCCATTGTTATTTGTGCTGTGTGCATACTCGGCCGCATGGTGGCCGTGGCTAACTTCTCCTGACTTGATGCTTTATGAACCATTTACTGTACTTTCTGATCCCACTAGATGGTGCTCTCTGTTCAAAAAAGGGCTTAAAGCATGACCTAAATTAAATCCAAAGCACCATCTAGAGGGGTCAGACAATACAGCAAATGGTTCATGAAGCATTGTTTTGGCCATTACTATAACAGGCCCGCACCAATCAGCAAGTTAGTGAGTTTAGCACATTCGATTGACAGTTACTAGGCAATTCTTATGTGATTCATAAGACTCATAGGAGATGTTTATGATATGATTTATTTATGTATTATCATTTTTTTCATATTTAAAATACATATAATCACATTTCATATAGTTATTATTATTATTTAATTAATTTTGTTTTGCATTACTAACTTTTGAAGTCACGTTCCCCTAACCCAGGGGGGACCAATCTTATCCAGAAAGGGCTGTTGTGTTTGTGTGTGTGTGGGTTTTCACTGCAACTACCTAATTAGGTTACTAATTAGATGACTGATTGGCTGAAAAGTCCTCACACCTGGGTTTGAACAGCCGACGTAAAGGTTATCTCAAAAACCTGCATACACACCGGCCCTTCACGGATAAGATTGGCCACCCCTGCCCTTACCCTATTTTCCCCATTGGATATGTGTATTGTGATAGTGAATGCGAGGTTTTTCAGGAACGCATTGGTCACAGGACTGACTGTAGCTGCACTGACTGTAGCTGCACTGACTGTCGCGCCACATAAAGAAGAAAGGGCACTGTGGTCATCCCAATTTTTTACCCTTTTAACCACAAAAAATGGATATTCATTTTGATAACAGCAGTCATAAGCACTCAGAAAAATAAGTAACCTATTTAGTTTCTTCTCTGTACAGTGTCAGTGCTGGTTTCAGATGTATTTATTTCATGTTGGTCTAAGTCGGTCAAATTTCCATTTGCGACAGTTTGATATTCTGTAACTGTGCTGCCACTATTAATTTTCTAATAATTTTGACTATTTCAATATACAGTAGTTCAGCAGTTGAAAGTACAATTAGAATGCATTGCTTACCTCACTTACCTTTGATTAAAAATATGTTTTGAACTACTGGCATTAGACACCATAATATTTTACATATATTTTTTTAAAGGCAATAATTAATTATTCTTCTCAATGATTTTGTTTGATGCATTTAGTTTTTATTTAGTGCTCATCGTAGT
>JAODKM010000001.1:41456324-41491114 GCA_026780845.1 Petrocephalus sullivani
AAGAGCACAGAGGAAGAGACGGCAGCGGAGCCGCAGTAGCGCGCCTTGTAATTACTTAATTATTGGTCAGCGTTAAAATGATAATAATCATTAAAATCAGCCCCCAGTAATCGGCCAGGCTGATAATCGATCGACCCCTAATACAAACCGCTCTAAAGTCTATGAATGTAATATCTTTTTATATATGAGCAACCTTAAAATGTAATAAATTCCTAATAACGTAATAAGGAGTTATGTTATCAGTAAGAATTATTATCAATTTGTTTGAATTGTATTGTATTATTAGGCAAGATATATTATTAGGTTTTATTACATATTTGACCATGTAAGACTTATTACATTTTTGAGTTTGTTACACTGGGTTTTGCATACCTACTAGAAAGCAGTGAAGTATGTGATCTCAAACACAGCCAGTGACATGATTGTTATGTTAATTAGACTTAAACTTAAACAATAAACCCGTATTAGGGTGTAATTATCCTGATGCTAAAAATTGCTGAATGTGGAATATACACCAGTGGCCTTTACGCTAAATGTGTTTCCCTCTGTGTCTTCAGATGTTCCATGAAGATGCTGCTGGAGGATGGCAGCTTGTGGCAGTGGATGTCAACAAGCCCCATGGTCAGGCTCCAGCTTGTCTCCAGGTAAAATTCCCCGAGGTCCTAAACACACTGCCTGGTTTGGATATTTTACAGGTCATCTCTCTGGTTTGTCTGGCAGCGTGGTTATGCGTCATATAGTATTCTAGTGTGATTTTATGTACTTGAGTATAAATTGCTGCCTGTTTTTGACCTGAGAGGGTGTACACTCATACGGTGATGTCTGACATTTAAATACATTTCTGCCTGCCGGTGGGTTTAGACCCCCTTCCAAAAAGAAAGGCTAGTCTTTTATGTGTGAGAAAAGAACGTCTGGCACCGTGTGACACCGTTCAATTACAGTCACTTATGGTGGAACACAATGTACTTGAAGAAAATTACAGATTTCCACATTTTTATAACAACTTTCCAAAAGTAATTTTTTTTTAGTTCAGAAGTGTTTTCAGACATTATCCCACACTGGCGTTAAGGCTGATGCACTATCCAGAATTCTCCATTTTGATATGTTCTGATTTTAAGGTGTGAACGTCAAAACATTTTTTCAACAAAATTGGCGTATTACTAAAAGTAATACTTGTCAAAAAAAAGCCCACCTTTATCATCAGCAAACTATTTTCAACCAGTGGAATTGTGGTGGTGCCTCTTTCCAGATGCAAACTGAACAGAGCAGAGCTCAGAAAACACAGGAACGTGGCAGGTGCTTTAAATGGCACGTAATTGTTCATGTTCATGCAAGTCATTCTTCACGCTGTCTCCTCCTCTTATGTAACATTGATTTAAGAGGATTTAGGAGTTAAAATCAATTAGAAATAATAGCTTTCACCTGAATTCATATGGTCAGTCTAATTCCAATTAAAGAGCAGGCGTCCCTAATGTTTTGTACGCTTAGTATAATTGTGTAATTAGCTGTCATACGAAGGGGAAAAGCTGATGCAGCCAACATGAATAACTCCTGAAATACCAAAAACTCCACAGTCGTCCACAGTTGATTAAAGAGTCACCTTTATAAGCACAAATAGGCTCAAGTCAATAATGGAGGGATCTATCAGTCTTCCTACTAGTTAGTCTACCTGACATATGGGTTGTGGTGAGCTGGAGCTTATCCTCAGAAACACAGGGCACAAGTCAGGGGAGCACTGTGGTTGGGCTGCCTGGTCATTGCAGGGTACACAGTCACACTGCCATTGACACATTCTGGGCAATTTAGAGCCAACAGTTCAACTAACTCCATGTGTAAGGGTCCTGCATCGACCATCGTCAATAGTCACGAGGCACAGGGCAATTAGAATTGCAAACCCGGAAAGAGTTAATCACAATTAACATTTTGTAACTGAGCTTTTTATGCAAGTAGCCAATGAATGTTGACAATAGACAGTTCTACAGGTATCTTCAGACTTTGCACTCTCTCGGAACTTAATGAGCATTCTTTTGTGTGTGAGGGTTAGTGGTCTGTCTAAAGGTATTACATCATTATCAGAGGATTCATCTTCATTGGAGTCAAGGTCAGATTGTGCCTTGTCAGGTGGTTCTGCCTTTTTTTGCTTTTGAGCTGTCTGTCCCAGAGTGAGAGGTTTTTTTGTGCAAAGCTATGTGGTCCTGATGACTAAGATGAAACTCAGTTATCCCGCTGATAACATATTATCATGGTTTTCCCTATGTGGTTGTTTGGTACTGCCCAGTAAACAGGCTCCTTTTCAGAAAGTACACAAGATGTACTTAATAGTAGGAGTAACATCTCTTTCCAGTGGCTGGCTTTATATTTTTTGGTCATAATAAATTTTGTTTTATTGATAACTCTTGTTAGCTGCATTAAGTGAGGTTCTTTTGTCATCTGAGAGACATACTGCTGGTATTGAAGTATCTCTTGATATCCCCTGGCACAATGCCTAAACAGATGTCGACTGGAAAGTGTGTTTCTCTGTTAAATATTAAAAATGAAGTGAACTGCAGGTGGAGTCATTCTTAGTGCAGTCATATGAGGGTTTGCGATCATGGGAATGTTACAGAGATGTATGTGATTTCCAGGGACATGACCTTGATCACCTTGATTTGAATGTCTTCTTTCAAGTGATCCATAGTGAACAAATTTTCTCACATGGTATTTTAGCTACAGTGGTGATGTTCTGATCTTTTATTGAGAAATGCTTGGCATACAGTGTAACTTGATCAGTCACAACTATGACACTGGAAAAGCCTTTGGTGTCTGGGTTTGTTGAAAGAGGGTAGTGCAGTCTAGGTCTAAAGGGCCAGAGATTCAATGGTGAGATTTTCTGTGGAATAGTTTTCCTGGTGATACATCTTCTATGGTTTTTGATCCACTGTTAAATCTCTGAACTCGTCATAAGTCAATGAAATTGTCCCTTCAAACCAAGGTGGCCAGATTCATTGTGACCTTATCACCATTTAGTGGTGTATTTCAGGTAAAATGAGGTAAAGCTTTTTTTCTATGCTTGGTGCACTTTGTAGTAAAACACCAGCATTAGTAAACTAGCACTTTCCTTGTGCAAGAGAACAATTGCATGACTGATAGTTAAGTTACTTGATAAAGGTAGGTTACCAGCTGGATCAAGAGCTTTTCTACTGAACTGCTCGAAATGGCTAGCGTCAAGGTATGTTGGAAAGGCATTCATCAGGAAGAGCTTCTTGGGATATCCGTAACTGTTACACAAGCCTGCTTGGAACTCACAGATTCTTGCCCCTTTGGTATGCGTATCTACTCTTCAAGTGTATCAGTATCTGGATAATGGTTTTTGGTCAATAAGTAGGCCTGTCGCAATAAACGATAAATCAATTAATTGCACGATAATTAAAATGAGGTCGATAATTTTTTCAGGCCGCTATAATATTCATTTGCATGCTTGTTTGTTTTCTTTGTGTCTCTCTCTACCAAATGGGAATATCGGCTCTTTTTACCGAACCAGCTCATTTGACTCAGCTCAACAAAAAGAGCCGTCTCTTTCGGCTCCTAAACGGCTCTTTTTTAAAAAACCCACCCCTCTCTTCGTTTAACCTGATGCTGATTAGATCCTGATTTGAGCTTGTTAAAAATAAGATGCAGTCTCGTGGGCGGGCTTTTTTGGATGACAACGTGTTCTGGCCACTGTCATCCTTAATGTTTAAGCAGTTAAAAAACCTGGACAATTCTATAAACTTTAATAAAACGGCTTTTGAACAGGAGCCGGCTCCCATCGTTCACTAAAAAGAATTGGCTCAAAGAGCCGTCTCGTTCACGAACAACACATCACTAATAATGAGGCGTGAACTAGGGCTGGGTGATCTCGGATTGCGATCTCCTCGCGATCTTATGGTGCATGCACAGTAATCACCAGGGCTTCAGGACGCCAACTCTTCAGTACAATATGGACTTTTGCTTATGCCCACACCGGCTTTTATTCATATAGAGTGTTTTGTTGTTAGTTAGCACTTTTTGTTTACAAAGTTCCTAACTGGCAGTTTTGCCTGTTTTCCCTGTTTGAGCCTAATGTTTAATATTTTAAGGGCGATTTTGTTTACAGAGACTTCATAATCCATTTTATTTATTGTTTTTGGTTGTTTGGTTTTTATTCGAGTGCATTTTTTGTTAACAGAGACTGAGAGTCCATTTTATTTATTGTTTTTGGTTGTTTTGTTTATTTATTTTGGATATTAAAAATGTCTTCCAGTCCCAGTGTTAAATGCTTTAGAAATGAAAGTTTATTGATTGTTGAAAGGGTGTAGTTGCATTAATATGCCATTATCAGTTGAAAATGGTCTCACAACAACAATATTATTGTTATCGCAATAATTCCTGGGGCAATTTATCATCCAGAAAAATTTGTTATCGTGACAGGCCTATCAATAGGTCAACATCAGTTTTGTGTTCAGACCTGTGGCTTTGAACTTAGTGTGTGAAGTTCGTGTGGTTTGACTGTGAACTTTGAACCCTACAGATAATCATGAAATTTATTGGTGGCCACCCACTAAAGTGGGCAAAATTTTAAGTGGATTGACCCCTAAAATTTCTCATTATGCAATAAAATACAATTTTTGTGATTATGATTTATAAGTCACAAATAAATAAAAGGACTGTATTAATAGCTGAATTAGTAAATAAAGGTTACAGGAAGGACCAAAATAGCAGCTCTAATGGCTTTTCATAGGTATGGTTGTAAATGATTAGACATAATTGCTCTCATTATTTAGTGGCGTTTTAAAAATAGGAAGAAGTGGGGTTTTAAAAACAGGAAGACAATGACCACAGTTCCTGGTATATCACAGTATGCAAGCCAAGTTTTGTAAAAAGATCTTAGCGTTCTACCTCAGCTGGCCATTTTGGTGCAATCAGACGCACTTGCGCACACACACACACACACACACACTTACTTATATATGTGTTCTGTATATATGTATGTGTATATATAGATAATTTGCTATATATATATATATGCTATATTTATGAAAAAAATATTGGAAAATAAAATTAATTAATTTTATAATAAAATTTTGACATGTTTAATCTTACTGGCTGACTTTAGTATATCGACCCCAATTGTGAGCTGATGGCAACATGCACCATAAAAGGAACTACTTCTTGCACTAATAAGTTTGCTATGGCAGCTCCCTTGCTAATATACACATGAATCCTCCAGTTAGGTGGTCAGTTGTGTGGCAGTTGTAAACTGTACTTTTTTAAATAAAAAAGGCAACATAGAATGATGTGCATTTCAGTATGTGGTGAGACAAGGTTTGTATGTCTTCAACTCACCATAATAATAATAATAATAATAATAATAATAATAAAGCATATTAAGAGATTTTCAATGCTATATTTTTGGCCATTATCCATAATCATGCTTCGAATACAACATTTTTTTTGTTAAATCTCCTCCAACAATATTTTTATTCTGTGAAAATGACCTTGGCATTCAGTCTTGACAGAATCCTCAACATGACGCATCAGCCACAGCACACTGACTTATTGCTGTGTGTTTTTTTTCTCTTGTCTAAAATAATCATTACCAGTGAACCAGTCATTGCTTGGGCTACACACATATTCATATTCAGCAGGGGTTAAGCACAGTCTGCTGCCGTAAATGAGGGCAGGCTGAACAGAGAATAGGGGCTCACAGTGCTGAGGAGGTAGAGGACGGTCATATGTCATTTATTGCACAGTCTTGTGCATTGCATGATTCATCCTTCACATTAATAGATTTGATAAGCAAAAGGGCTTTTCTAACTGTTTTTGCAGGATCGCATTTTCTGCCATATACTAAATATTTTGTGTTTAACAAGGCACCATGCAATGTGTGAAAGTATGCATTTGGATGGATCTTATTTCTGTACTCTTCTTAAGCATGAGGTATTGTGTAGAGGATGGATGGGATCCCCCTTTGGGTTCCTCCCAAGGCTTCTTCCTTCTCGGGAGTTTTTCTTTGCCACTGTCACTTCTAGCTTGCTCACTGGGGGCTTTGGGCAGAGATCATGTGAAGTGCTTTGAGACAATGTAATGTGAAAATGCGCTATACAAATTGAATTGAATTGTTTTTGCCAAATTGGTGACACCGAGTATCCGATTTGGATGCTTACATCATATAATATAGTTAGCATTATTTTCCTTAATATTTTGGTAACATCTCTCAAAGAAAACAGATTGATAAATTCATAAATTGTTCAGAAATGTTTGAAATTCGAGGAGATAAAAAGTATACCTTTGGTATTTGATTAAATTTGTATCTGTTTTTTCACTAAACCTAAATTAACATTAATGTGCTCTTGTTTTGAATGCAGTGCACTGTGTAAACTCATGTTGTCACTGGCTGAAAGCAGTCTTTCTAGATGACTGCATGTTTGTTCCATCTCAGTGTTTTGTGGTCCTGCTGCTTGTGGCAAGTTTAAGATGCAACACGGTGTCTTCAGCACATATTGAGGAGGAAGGAATAAGACGGCCACCGTGTCGCCCTGAGGATGGTTACATTCATCATTCCTGCAGCAGACCCCAAACAGACAGAGGTTTCATCCTTGTTACTGCAGTAATTGGATGTTTTTTCTGGCATCTCTGTCTCTTTCACGCCATCTGTTGGTATCTGTTGGCCTCCAAGTATTTGAAATCAAACAGCATTAGTGAGATAGTGTGCCCTAAAGGGGACGACATTACTCTCCTTTCGTGTAGGGCTGAACATGCTCACTGCACTTCGACGTAATCAAATCACAATGTTATGCTTGAATAGAAACGTATTCTATGTCTGCTCTTGGGATTTTAGGATGCTTCCAGGCCACCTGAGTGATGTAATTAAGTAGGTTTCGGAATTGCTGTTTTAGGACGCGTCTGAAAAACTTCGAAGGAGAGCTTTCAGAGCAGCATCCATCCATCCAAACATTTTCTGAAACTGCTTATCGTTCCGGGTCAAAGGGGGTCCGGAGCCTATCCCGGAAGCTACGCGCACAAGGTGGGGAACAACCCAGGACGGGGGGCCAGCCCATTGCAAGAGCATCCTTATAAGTCAGTTATTCACAGCTATGTCTTTGAAGGTATCACCATCAATTCCAAAATAAGTGTTACAGTTCTTCTAGTAGGATTATGGAATGAGTGGGAGCTTTTTTTCTTCAAGTGCTATTTAAAATTATGAAATTATTATGTTATTATCCGTTTATTATAGTCAGAACTACTTTTCATACATACATAAGTCATAGTGATCCTCTATTAGCAATTTTATTACAGCACCAGATTGCTCCATCATGAAGAACTGCATTCCATTAGCTGGTGAAGTATGTCCCCGTATTTGCCGAGGACTTTTCACTAAAATTAACCCAAATATCTATGATTCTATAATCTTCTATAATTCTATCACCCTCTCACACTTCAATCACACTCTGGACCTCACATGTGATGAGTAAAATTTTTTTCTTTTATTCAGCAATCCAGCATAGCGTTTCAGCCACACTCCTTTACAATGCAGACCACACCCAGAAATCAGCAGGTTAATATACTATAACACAAATCCCCCTATATGGACTTCTAAGTCCTGATTGGTTACCAAATATCTGCAAACCAGGCTTGGAACATGCAACAAACATAATTCATTATCTCTATTGGTCTACTTTAAGGATGTTCCGATCCCCGTTAGGCCTAGGCACTCCACATAAGCCTGTCCATCCAGCTCAGGAAGGAGGGCAAAAACCCTATTAGGGAAATTCCACTGCCAGCCCACCAAAAGGTGCGGCTCCCCTCTGGGGTCCGTGGCAGGCATGGCTCACAATACTAAAAATCAATAAGGGAAGCTGCAACCACACGTGACCTAAATAAAACTACTGCGTAAGCATATGCGACTCTCACATAAGAATAACTCTTATGGGCACATAACTTGCTTTTATGCTCAAACACTACCATATAAGAAAATGTGTATAGCATAGTATAGCAACTACATTAAAGGCTTTCCTGTAGTCCTGTGAGTTCTGTGCCTGCCCTTTTATCTGTCTAGGGTAGGGGCTAAATACAATCCAGTGAGTTCTGGGCCTGCCCTTTGACCTGTCTGGGAGTGGAGCTAAATACAATCCTGTGTGTTCTGGGCCTGCCCTTTGACCTGTCTGGGGGAGGAGCTAAATACAATCCTGTGCGTTTTGGGCCTGCCCTTTGACCTGTCTGGGGGAGGAGCTAAATACAATCCTGTGAGTTTTGGGCCTGCCTGGGGCAGGAGCTTAATATAATCCTGTGAGTTCTGGGCCTGCCCTTTGGCCTGTCTGAGGCAAGAGCTAAATACAATCGTGTGAGTTCTGAGCCTGCCCTTTGACCTGTCTGGGGGAGGAGCTAAATACAATCCTGTGAGTTCTGGGCCTGTCCTTTGACCTGTCTGGGCGGGGAGCTAAATACAATCCTGTGAGTTCTGGGCCTGCCCTTTGACCTGTCTGGGCGGGGAGCTAGAGCTGGGTAATCCAATCCTGTACATTCTGAGTTTGCCCAGGGATCCTTTGCTCAGCAGGATGTGCCTAGAACAGTTCTTCTAGAAGTTGACGAGTTGGCATCCCTGTGTCCCTCCAATAAAACTAAACTTAGATTTCTTGATTCTAAAATATGGGTCATATTTTACTTTTTTTTTCTCTAAATCAAAGTCTCTTTTTACGAAAATATTCTCAGAAGAGAATGGGCATCGGAAAAGCCAGCACAGCATGTGTTTGAGTATCAATAACTAGTTTATGGACTATAAGTAATTTGATTGTCCTTTTAGGATTTCTATAACAGTGGGGTGTGAGTATAAAAAAAGTGTATGAGCAGCACAGAAAAGGAAGGTTGGGGTGGTTGGTGGCTATCCCACTCTGCCAGAGAAACAAAGGACACGTGAGAGGAATGTGGTGTTAGTAGTAGGGCAGGGAACAAAATGAAAATAGGGGTGATGGGTAATGTGCCAATGCAGAGGTGGGGGGGGGGGGGGGATTTTAAACTATCGGTCTAACAGTGCAGCAATTTGATGGGGACTGCAGCAGGGGTACTTATTTGTCTCTAGTCCTGGGACACTGGAGAGTGTCTTTGTGGCTATGAGATTACTGCCTGTTCCCAGCACTGTTGAAATCCCCACAGGTCCTCCTGTCCAGGGTGATGATGCCTGACCCCTGTCCACCTGCTATTTAAGACCTCAAGTTTTCATACTATACTAATTTTATGCTTTTTCATACTTAATGACCTTTGGATACCCTGGAACAAGACAAGAAAGAATGCAAAAAATATGCTGCTTCTTCAAGCTGCAATGCATTATGTCGAAAATAAGGCAACGATCATGTGTAATTAGACTTTCATCATTTTATCACATTAACTCTGACCTGCCCTCCTGGCATTGTAAGCAATCTTCCATTTGGGAGACTCACGTCATCCGAATTGACGGGAAAACGGGGCTAGTTGTTCCTATCTGGAAGGGGATGTGTGATCTCCTGGATTGTGGCTACTACAGAGGGATAACACTGCTCTCAGTGCTGGGTAAGGTCCTTTCAAGGGTCCTCCTCATCATGATCCATGATCACAGGCTCACCTCCCCACGACTGGAGCAGTCTGGTTTTATGCCTAATGCTGCATTCATACCGCGAGCGGCGAGAGCGTCAGCAGTCGCTCTTGCCACCTTGCCCGTGGCCCTGGCCAACGCCGGAGTCGCTCTCTGACGTCATGGAGTGGGCGGGGACAAGGCCCCTCAGAATGCTAGACTGAGAATTTTTTATCGAAATGTGTAGCTTATATCTTTGTGCCGACTGCCGATGGGATATTTCTCAAAGCACATGAAATTATGTTAAGATAATGACTGAAGATTCGCATTGTTTTAAATGCTATGGCGCCAAAATTAGTATGTGATTTGCTTTCCTTTTCACAAAAATATATACTATATATATTTTTGTCTATACCTCATTTTAATTTATGTCCCTCCAACAGCGGCACATCATAAATAACTTAATAAAATACTATATCTTTGTAAAAAGTTCCTTTAAGTGTACCGTATTGATGCGGCATACGAATGCAAGTCTATATGGTTTTTTTAAATGCATAGATTTATGCCACGGGCATTTTTTACTGTGTCTAGAGAGTAAAAAGTGCCTTGTGGAGACGTATTTCGTCTCACAGTGTATACCCCGGTGGCATTCCATACACTTTCTCCTATATTGTGCTTGGGAACTGTTGGGTCGGAACAAAAGTTTCCACGCTTGTGTTCTGTGGCGCTCACTGTCGCGGAGTATCTCTACATTGCTTCCCATTGGTTGCTGCGTCAAAGCTCATTACCATGAAGTTGACTGAGCTTCAACTTCGTTTTGACGCACCGCGCTGCTCCTCGACACCTGCCGACGCACCTTCCCAAAGAGAATGAATGACTTTCGGTTGCTTTGACGCTCTTGCTTCTCGCGGTGTGAAAGAAGTCTACCATTGATGGCATCCTCGCAATGAGGGTCGTCATCGAGCGCCAACACGAATTTCAGCAGAGTTTCTTTTCAAACGTCAGTTTTCGTGAAGCGTTCGACTCAGTTGATCAAGCTGCCCTGTGGGACATCCTGAGACTTTGCAGGATCCCCCCGAAGTTGCTGGACATCATAGCCAGCCCACATACTGGTACTGTGAGTGCTGTGCGCAGTGGGGGTAGAACCTCTGCATTCTTCCCTGTTGATTCTGGGTCTCTGAGGTTCAGTGCATGTATGGACTGGCTGCTGGGCAGGGTCGTAGGGTCCAGAGACTGTGGGGCATTTGTTGGTGAAGAAAGATTCACTGATCTTGACTTTGCCAACGATGCTACGATTTTCGTGGAGTCAATGGTGGCTCTGATCGTGGCTCTCGAGAAACTGAGCAAGGAGTCTGAGTGCCTGGGCTTGTGACTGTCCTGGATAAAAACCAAGAACCAGGCGTTTAATGAGCTCTTAGGCGTAACCATCAGCAGTGTGTCTGTCTGCAGAGAGAATGTTGAGCGCGTCAAGCGGTTCACTTACCTGGGCAGCAACATTCATGGGACTGGGAGTGCTTGGGGGGTTATTAGGTTGCTGGAATGGGGTGTGTGGCGCTCCCTATATATTTGTAAGAGGACGAGCATCCAAGTTTTTACAGTACTGGTGCTCGCTGTGACACCATGTGTCACAGAGGCTGTGACACATGGATGTTATCCCGTGACCTGAGACAAAGACTGGACTCTTTTGGTACTGAGTCTCTTTGGAGAATCTTTGAGTACCGGTGGTTTCACTTTCTGACTTCAGCAGCTGGACCAGGCTAAAGAGATGTCCACGTAACACCTGGTTGTGGAAGATAGACGGCCATTTCCGGAAGGTGGGACTGGGCCGCGTGTTGGCCTGGGGGGTCGCATGGTGGATGTGGCAATGCACTGTACGGGTGCATGCTCCCCAACCTGGCCTGACCTGAGATAAATAGGAGGAAACTGAAAGAAAATATATAACAGTTTATAAACCTGTCATTACAGCATCACTCAGTTTGTTTAGCTTCTTGGTATGAGAAACATCACTGCCTGTTACAACATGCTCACAAACAGGCTCATACTCAAGTAATTCCAAATTGGACTTGGTTAGGTTGCAGCCCTAAGGATATCACCATCTTCGGTGTATTTATGATTTTATTTTTTCTACATTTTTTTATCTTTTCATTTGTGTTGTTCTGAAAGTTCTAGTTTTGAATAATTTAGCCTTGTTGCTCTTTTTTCCAGCTGTTTTCATTTTTATTTCAGTTAATGTGAATGTTTTTCTCATGAGTTTTTGTGATTATCAGTTCTGTTTATGGTAAGGCAGTGGGTGGCATGGTGCTCCAGATGCATGTTTGACTGTGGAGTTCTCCCCCGAAAGATGCTTGTGTTAAAGCTCTGTGTGGTGAAGGCTTTTGGCAGCCTGTGACGGAATCAGCCCCACTCTCCTGCTGGGCCCTCCACTTGCTTGCTTCTCCATGTGGCAGAGAGTGGCAGCTTTAGATTTAAAAAACACCCTGAGGCAGCTACTGGTATGCCTAAGAGATAAGTAACCTATGAAATGAGGTTATGTGCAAAGTCACGATGTACCATTACTGCATTCAGTTTCAGTATTTGAGTGCTTTGGATATCACTTTTTTAGCTTTACTGTAGTTTATTAAGTCATCAGTGAGTACATGATTCTAACATGATTCTGGGGTTCATCATGGATAGGTTCTTGCGGAGTGCTGCTGGTGACAGTTTTGCTGTAGTCTGTCATATGTTTGGTTTTTAGATGTTAAGATTACCTGTGTTATATGAACTTGTCTTCTCTTGATATGTTAGCAGAAAAGCTCTGTTTTGGTTTTTATCATTCATTTTGAAGCACTTCCATGCCAGATTTTGTAGTCTCATTTATTTTGTATCTGATGTATCTTGCTGATGTATCTCTGACACATCAGCAAGTGGTATCAGTTATAGTTATCAGTGTATTGATATGAGGACAAGTCTGAGTTTATGAGCACTGTATCAGACCCGGTACCGAAACTACATATCAGTATCAAAGCACTCCTACTTTTGACCATTATTATTAGTAGTTTTCTCATCGTAACTAGTATATGCTGCAACTTAGATACAAATCTTATTTGCATATATTATTGGACCTTGAAAATGAATTTCTACTTAAACATCTCTGTCTGTATCTAAATCAGATTTAATGCTGCAGAGGTAATTCAGTCTTTCATGTCAATAATGTAAATTCCAAATTTGGCCAAGTGAAGAGAATGAATAAAACATATAAAAGAGAATTAAAATAATTTAAGTATGAAAATTAAGTCTTGGAAATCTTGGCTATTGTAATGCATTTATAACACAGGTTTCCTAACATTTATATTTCGTGGCAGAAGTATAATTAAAATAACAGCTCATGTAGTACGCTCCATCATGAAAAAAATCTATAATGGAATAATTTGTTCTATTTCAATCTGTGCCATTCAGATGCAGCGTGTATTAAGCATTGATTATCTGAGTGGCAGCTATGCAGTTGGAGCATAGCCAGCCCAGTGTCCATCTCATCCAACAAGGTTAGCTTCAGATGAGGCTGAGATTGCTGCATTTGGCAAGAATCAGAGCATAAGGGCATCAGTGTGTGCAGTCAGGCTTGATCAGTCCCCTTTGTGATTAATAGCCTCCATTATGAACCTATGGATAATTAGAGTTCGGCTTCAATAAAATCTTCACTGAAAAAATTAGTAATGGCTCAGGTCTCTCTGTCACAGAGGAGTGTACTGAATAATGTCTGAATAATGATAGATTTTGTTGTTATTTGTGTTTGGCTAGTCTGAATTAGCTTTTTAAATATGTAAAACGTTCACATTTAAGCAAATCATGTTTGTAGTTGTTTTTGTCCATTTTAAAGCATATACATTTAACACTAATGACCTGGGTGAGCTACACGATCATAGAGAGCTTTGTGCATATACACATATCCCATTCTTCTGCAAATTGGCTGGTGAAGTATATAACCCTCCATTTTTACATTAAATTTACATTTATTCATTTAGGAGACATACAGTATTTGTCAATGGTGGCATAAAGGCGAAGCAGGTGGCGTTGAATTTACAGCTAACAAGATAGTAACAAGTAGACATTTGTCAAAGAGAAAATTAGGCATTAGCACAAATCTTCCAATAAATGACTGGAAAGCAATGTAAGTTAGCATAAGGGCAAGAATTATACAATACACTACAAAAGGCATTGCAGGAACCCATTCAAGAGACCAGCTATCTGATTACAAGTAAGGACAAAGCAGTTTAGTAGTTGACATATTCCTGGAAAATATGCGTTCTTGAAGGTTGAGAAAGGACTCTGATCACCAGATTTAGATGGATAGCTTGATGTAATTTTGAGGAACCACACTTGAGAAATGGTGAGAATTAGACATTTTCATGGTGCAGCTTCATGGTATATTTATGGAGTGTTTTCCTGTTTAAAACTTGAAATTGTCTGTGTTTATAATGACTTGGGTTAACATAAGACCAGGTTCCAAGTGACTTTTCTTAACTACGATCACCTGCCTAATGTTTGTTTATTTTTTCCTGTCTATAGCAACTTATGCGGTCCTCTATATTCCATATGTTCATCTTGAGCATGGTGGCAGTGGATGTGATTGTTGCTGCCAGCAATTACTACAAGGGTGAAAATGAACGACGGCACTATGATGAATTCTACCTGGCAGAGGTAGGTGGGGTGCACCCCTGGTGGAAGAATTTAAGCTGAAGGTTTTGTGTCAGTGGAAACACTCCATAAGCAATCCATAGACCTTCCATAGTCAATGCATATCTCAGGGAACATGTCTTTTTTGATAGACAGAATTACAACTAAAAGATTGGACCATTAATGATCTAGAAAGCTTAGATCGTTTAATATGTATGGTGCTGATGGTTATGAAACTCAGGTTATAAAACATCAAATGTTTTTCTTTTTGTACCTTTTTGCCATTTCTAGCATCAAGAAATTAAGTGAATATCTGTTTTTTATGCTAAATTAAAAAATAATCTATCATTAATAAATCTATCCATCCGTCCATCCATCCATCCATCCATCCATCCATCTATCATCATTTTCTAATCCTAATTTTTAATGTTGTCAGCTTTCAAATAGTATGAAATGGATGCTTAATTTTTCATACTGAAAGGACATTGTCTTTTTTTATTTACAAATTTCAGTTGCATATAAACTAAAAAGGCCTTAGACCGCTTGGCTACCTATAGTGTGCGACGGACCCTGCGAGCCAGAACGAGACGAAAGGATGTGACTCTAGTGTCATGAATTTAAATCTGGGATGCAAAACTGGTGTCAGTTTCTATTAGTCATATAGCAGGTGCTGATAATCCAGCTGAGCCCTTCCCCTGTCCTGTTTGGGGGAGTTTTTTTCGGGCCCTGCACCTCCCTCGTGTCTTCCTGGCTTCATCCATGAACATCAGTATGCAGGTGGTGACGCGCAGAAGGGAAGCATGAGGAGAGTGGAATCCCACCCCCCCACCCCCCACTTACAGCTGAATTTCAGAGATAAGCAGACAAAAGCCACAGAGAATACTCCCCATTTGTTTATTTGTTTGCCTGTGTGCTTATTCGTTCATTTGTTCGTTTGTGCCAGGGGGCTAAATGAAGAGGGCATCTGTTATTGTTTTTTGAAAGTCTTTTGCCAGCTTGCCACTGTATACTTTCCTTCTCTAGTCCAAAGACGTTCAGTTAGATGAACTGGTCTTTCTAAATTGCCTGCAGAGTATAATTGTGTGTTTATGTGCACTTGCCCTGCCATGGATTAGCATTCCATCTAGGAAGTACCCCAGCCTTGTGCCCTATACTGCCTGGCATTACAATACCTTTGATTCTTTTCACCATGGCCCACATTATATATATGATGGATCCTTCTGTTGAATTAATACTCAATTATAAAAAATGGATAATTGGAAAACCCTTGGAGGATGGTCATTAAATCGATTCATCCATTCATCTTCCATAACCACTTAATCAATGCATGGTTATTACTTAGATAATTCTATTACCCCCATTTCAGAATCTGTCATGTATGTTTAACTGCGGTATATGTAATAATTTATGTACATTTTGCATGATAGTTATGCACTCCCTGGTGGCGTGTGGAATGACTCTCTGTACCCCGTGCCTAGGTGGCTTTCACCGTTCTCTTTGACCTGGAGGCTCTCCTGAAGATCTGGTGTCTTGGCTTTACGGGCTATATAAGCTCCTCTCTTCACAAGTTTGAGTCTCTGCTGGTTGTGGGAACAACACTTCACATCTACCCTGACCTCTACCATTCCCAGTTCACATATTTCCAGGTGAATTCTCCTCAGTGTGGTTTTTTTGTGTCGTTTCTTTTTTTCTCCAGACAGTATTGTGATGAAACATCTGACTAAGTGCCGTCTGCCGATATAAAGCTGCTGTTGATGTTTTCTCTTCTTGTAAAGATGCTGCATATGAAAAAGAGAAAAATAACTTGGTATAGCCTTTAATATATATTTATGGTGAAATTAAAAGTTGCAGTTATTGTTATTGATTCTACCTGAATTTCAATTCTTTGCCTTTCTATCAATGTGAACCAAAAACTGACCTTGTGGTTGGGATCCGCTAAGCTTGGATAAATAAATAAATATTATTTATGATAATGTTTCTAGTAATAGTAATTTTAAGATTACTTAGTAGACCAGTAATACAATGATGTTGAAGTTTACAGGGACGTTTTAAAATAAATGATAACGTTATAATGTTAATTTTAATTAATCTCTAAATTGCTACATTAGTGTTATTATAAGCTGGTTTACGCAGAGTGTGAATATTTTCATATAAATGTAATGTAATGCAAAAACACCATCATGTGACATATGTGGGTAATCAAATTCCTGCGGGGGTGACACGGAAGGGGGTGACACGGAAGGGAGTGACACGGAAGGGGGTGAGACGGAAGGGGGTGACACGGAAGGGAGTGACACGGAAGGGAGTGACACGGAAGGGAGTGACAGTCATGTTATGCGTTTTGCTCTGGGTAGGATAACCGTGATTCAAGTTGAAAGGAAAATAAAAGGAGAGAAGAACATTTTTAATTTTGTTACTTGGTTGAGACTGAAAAAAAGGAACTGCCAGGCCTGAAAGACAGGAGCCCGTCGTTACACAGTCCTCTCGCTGTGTCAGTGGCAGAGCCTTGCAGTGGTGAGAATGGCAAAGACAGTATTTCTGTATTTCAAGTGACAGTAAGCCATTAGTGTGCATTACCCAGAAAGCCATGTGGACAGTCACACCAGAAGAAATGTTGCTGTGCATTTAGACGACCGGCCTCTCTTGTCAGAAGGCACTCAGCATGCTACTGTGAAGGAGCTGAGGAATCCTCTGAATAGGATTGTTGCGTATGAGTTATTTGGATCAAGGTCACTTGGATACCCAACTGCTGATGCTGCCGTGTGGAAAGAAAATCCAAATGCAAGAATCATGAAATGTATGGAGCATGAACCACGCAATGTGGAGAAGATGTACATGGCTCCCTTTTCTTAGGCATCAGTCAAAAATAGACCGGTTAGGACCCTGGATGGGTCATATCCCAACAGAAATATTACAACGACGGAAAAACAATGCTGACGGAATTGTGCCTATAGCATGCAAATTGGAAGATGTCAGTTTGTATCCCAAAACAATGAAAGGAGACCTGACAGAATATGCAAAATCATCCTACCGTTTTTCCCATTTCATATTTCAGATTATACTAAACATTATTCAACACAGAGTAGCGCCCCAATAAAACGAGGATTCCCTTATGTGAAGGCTGAATTCAAAGGCCGTACATGAGGAACAGTTTTTTACTAACTTTCGAATGATTTATTCGTGCAATTTATTGATTAGACCAGTGCCTTTTTAGTTATGTTGACCATACCAAACTATGGTGTTCCAGGGAATATAAAGAATCTCTGCATTCAGCAACAATCTGCAGTCTGGACTGAATATGAAAGAACTGACTGCTTCCAGATGCATGCAATTACCATATCTACTTCTATCTATAACTTATACACAGAACATAATGAGAAATTCTGGAAGAACTGGAAAAAGATAAGAAACTGCTTCAAGCCCTCTGGGAAATGCTGCAATCTGTATAATAAATGGAAGAGAAAATTTGGGTGACATTAATAGTTCTCTTCAAAGAACCTAATGAATGAAACAGATCTATGAAGGAACATGATGGGTCTTAAAAATTCAGAATAAAGTGGCCAAGTGGTCATAGTATTTTATGAACCATATGCCGAACCTGTTCTTTGGATTCACTCCACCATAAAGGGACAGACCCAGATACTGCACTTCCCACCTGCCTGCATACGCAGCGGCCCCAGCACCGGAATCATGAAAATGGGGAGGGGGGTCGCTGAAATGTGGCAGGTGCCTCCTGTAAACCACCGGGACAATCGTGAAGTTGGGTTAATCTTCACAGCATGGAATAGGCTGGTTTTCCCTTGGACTCGGCTTGGTATCTCACCACCATACTTGCACCATGAAATGGAAAAAAGCATGTCCTGAAACTCTGGCTAAATCGGGTTAAATTTAGATGGGTTCCACAAGGGACTGGAACAAGATTTGTCGCTTTAGAAGTCCCAGCTCTTCGCTGACCGTTTCAGGTGGTATGAAAAATAAAGGTGCTGCTTCTCTGCAAAGTTTATGGGGTACATTGGTGCAGATGTTCCTTGGGTGGAGTCAGGGTTGGACTGGCAACACTTAACAACATTTGATGGGACTATTCACCTGGCAATTATTAGGCCCATTGCATTGGTGGCCATTGACACTGTTATGCCATCATAGAAGCATGAAGAGTGAGCAAGCAGCTCTAGGATAGCAGATCTATCTTCCATCTGGGACTTCTCAGAAGCATGAGTCTTTTACTGGTGTTTCTAGAAGTGATGATAGACTGCTGTGTCTCCTCCTGCATGACAGCGACGTATTTGAGGACCTCGGACCCAGCGGAAAACACTCCATGTTGAGCGCGTTCTGTGGTATGTCCCAGGGTTTTGGCACCAGTTGGAAAACAGTTTCTGTTTGTGATAAATGAACAGGGAAGTCCTTAGATGGGGAAAAACAATCTGGACATTTTTGGGGTTAAAAGAGACTTTTATAAACGTTAAGGTTGGTATGGGCAGTGCATACAAGGAATGAAAACCAAGAAGGTGAATTGAGAAATGGGAGCTGTGAGAAGTGGGTTTTGACGGCACTTCATTTAGGTTGCTAGAGGCGCCGAAAAGCAGAACGTCTTAATTTACACATATGGTGGAGAAAGAGGAACAGATGGAGGTAATCATCAGGCAAACCATAGTCATCTGACTCCCTCTGGAGAAATGCCTCACCTCTCACAGAACTGTATGGTAAGCAGTGCATGAGGGTTTTCAGAGAACTGATGCCTCCACCTGAAGGCTTCCTAAAGAGGCACGAGGCAGGGGAACACCATGGTCAGGATCTTAGTTTGTCATAGAGCACAAACACGCATGTATGGATGCTATACTGTTATGCTGCACTTACACTTTAGCGCCCTGAATTACATACCAGCTATCATAGAAATACAGGTCCATAAATATTTGGACAGTGACACGGTTTTCATAATTTTGGTCACCTATCACCACAATGGATTTGAAATGAAACAACTGAGATTCGGTTGAAGTGCACACTTTTGACTTTAATTCAATGGGTTGAACCAAAATATAGTATAAAAATGTTGGGAACTGCAGTCACTTTTAGACACAATCCCCTCATTTCAGGGGCTTGAAAGTAATTGGTCAAATTAATAAAAGTAAAAATAAAATGTTCATTTTTAATACTTTGTCAAAAATCCTTTGCAGGCAGTGACTGCCTGAAGTCTTGAACCCATGAGCATCACCAGACGCTGAGTTTCCTCCTTTGCCAGGCCTTTACTGCAGCAGCTTTCAGTTTATGTTTGTTTTTTTCTGTCTAAAGTTTAGTTTTCAACAAGTGAAATGCATTCTGGATTGGGTTGGGATATTTCATTGGAGAATATTACATTTCTTTGCTTTAATAAACTCCTGGGTTGCTTTCACTATATGTTTTGGGTCAAGAATGCTGTTCCAGATCTGTGCTGGCTTCTCTAGGTGATTTTTAGCAAAGTCCAGTCTAGCCTTTCTATACTTGAGGCTTATGAGTGGTTTGCACCTTGTGGTGAACTTTTATGAAATCTTCTCTATATGGTAGACTTGGATATTGATATGCCTATCTCCTGGAGAGTGTTCTTCACTTGGCTAGATGTTGTGAAGGGGTTTTGCTTCACCATGGAAATGATCCTGAGATCTTCCGCCACTGTTGCCTTCCGTGGATGTCCAGGCTTTTTTGTGTTGCTGAATTCACCAGTTCACTCTTCTTTTTCAGAATGTACCTGACTGTAGATTTTGCCACTCCTAAAATTCTTGCAATTTCCCTGATGGGTTTTTCATGTTCTCGCAGCCTAAGGATGGCCTGTTTCACTTGCATGGAGAGCTCCTTTGACCGCGTGTTGTGGGTTCACAGCAAAATCCTCCAAATGCAAACACCACACCTGTAATCAACTCCAGACCTTTTATCTGTTTAATTGATGACATAACGAAAGATTTGCCCACACCTGTCCATGAATGAGCTTTTGAGTCAATTGTCCAATTATTTTTGCTCCCTTTAGAAAGAGGGTGGTAAATACTGTATTAAAGAGCTGTAATTCCTAAAACCTTCCTCCAATTAACCCTTCCTCTCAAACTAAAGCTGAGAGTCTGTACTTTATGTCCCTATTCATTATTTAACTGTAATTTGAATATGTTTCAGTAAACAGGTAAAATATGAAAAACTTGTGTCAATGTCCAAATATATATGGACCTGAGCTGTATATTGTTGCGAATGTAATAAATAATACGCATATGTGCATCATACTTCAGATACCACATTCTGGAAGGGTGGTGTTGGTTCTGCAGGCTCTGTGTTCCAATGGCTGTGGGTACTGGCTGACCCTGTGCAATGACCCCCAATCTTGCTGTTTGTGTGTCTGTGTGATACATGCAGTGCATGATGGGATATGCCAGAACACAGTAGGCAAGAAAGTTGGTGGCTTAGACCCAAGCTGATCCAGACACTGTTCCAAGTCAAGATGCAATCTTATGCAGCATCCTCAAACTTACATTTATTACATTGCCAAATATCTGGATTGCTTGTTAATTAATATTTGATAGTAATTTTGTTTGAAGTGTAATCACTTTAAATGCTGAGGAATAATTTTTAAGCTACATCACGGATTTTTACAAACGCAAGAGATATCTTCTGTCTTCTTGGACTTAAAAGCATCATGAATGGAGGTTCTTTGAATTAAGCTATTTTTAAGAATATGTTCCTAGTCTCAACAGTTGCCTACATGTTTCTTTAACTATTGTATTGTTAAGCGGCTCTATTTGTAGAAGTGGCACCTGGAAATAAAAACATTGGCAGCGGTGTTGGTACTGACCCATTTCTTTAAACCTCATTGAAGGTGGCAATGTATAATTTGGAATATATTCTCATTTATTAGGTTTCAGTGAGGTTTGGATTGGATGGAAGAATAAATAAATTCTGCACTCACTATGCTCGTCTCTACATTAGCATAATTTTCATATTCTGTCCATGTTTGCCTGGATTTTCTCCAAGTGCCTTAGTTTCCGTCTGTGGTCCAGTGCAGTTAGGTGAGTTGGTGTCTTTGAAGCTTGGCTTTAAAATAGCTGATCTGCTTGTTCTGCACTGGACTGGCATCCTGCCCCAGGCGTTCTTTACCTCAAGCCCCAAACTTACTGGGATAGTCTCCAGGCTCATGGAAGGCCTGCACCAACAAAGCAGTAATTAAAGAATGGTGCACCATGGCGTACATTCAGGGCCAATACTTATTACATGGACAGATTATTAATTGCGGATATGTAAGAATAACAGATTTTTTTGTCCCCTTTAACAGGTACTGAGAGTGGTGCGGCTTATTAAGATTTCCCCCGCGCTGGAAGATTTCGTGTACAAAATCTTTGGGCCTGGAAAGAAGCTGGGAAGCCTTGTCGTTTTCACAGCAAGTCTCCTCATTGTCATGTCTGCTATCAGTCTGCAGATGTTCTGCTTCGTGGAGGAGCTGGATCGCTTCACTACATTTCCACGGGTGAGCTTAGACGTCGTGCTGACGACTCGCGGCTGCGTAAAAGATGAAGACAGCTTTCTTAGTTAGAGCGAAATGTATCTGATCTCGCTGCATTTGAGTTTCCATATAAATTCGTGTTGAACATTTTAGATCAGTGCGCAGTCAATCTGACCTGAAAAGTAAAATGGTAATTCTTGCCTTCCTTTTATCAAAGCAGTAAAGAAAATGTTAAACTGTCTAGTCTACAGGCGCAAGGGAAAATAAACTAGAATCCAAAGAGGATGATATTTAGTGTGTTAGCAGATGTTCCCCCCTCTGCCAAGTTCCTTGATATTAAGTGCTTAAGAGACGCTTTCTCATTAACCAAATCTTTTTATCCCCTTTCTGCTAGGGGTCCACTGATCCTAGTACTGGGGGATTTTAAAAGGCCTCTATAAACAGATGCCTCTCATTTGGCAGATTACTCACTCGGCGTGGCTTGATAACCATTGAGCGTAATGATGTTTACCCACCTCCCGTGATGAAAAGACCTGTTGAAAAATAATCTGTATCTCCAGATAGAGAAAGTGTGACAGAGTGAAAAGATTAAGCTTTGCGAGACCTTCATATGACTTCTGCATGGCTGCAGCTTTCATTTTTTTGTAATGGAATCACCCCTGTTATAAACACACACACACACACACACACACACACACACAGTTTCTTTCACTATCCCGACATACAAGTAGAATGATTGTGTATGATTGCGTGTGTGTCTGGGTGAAAACACAGGGTTAAAATATGGTTTTGCATATTCATAGCATTTGTAAGAATTCTTTACTGGTAGAATCTGCAGTGCACCTGAAATTACCAACAAACTGCATATTTCTATGGCAGTGATTGCAGGGTTTGCTTTGAAAAGAATTTTGTTTGGCTGGGGAAACTATCCCGTACTTACAGTACATCCTTACAAATACTATTCACCAGTGTTTCCCAACCCGGTCCTTGGGGACCCCCGGCCAGTCCACATTTTTGCTCCCTCCCAGCTCCAACTGGACTAAAAAATGGACTGACTGTGGGTCCCTAAGGACTGGATTGGGGAACACTTGCTTTTAGTATTGGTAAAATAATTATGGATACCTTGTTGGTTTGCTGATGGTGTTTTCTCAGTTCATTCCCTTTTTCTGTTACAGGCTTTCATGTCGATGTTCCAAATTCTCACCCAAGAAGGATGGGTGGATGTCATGGACCAAACTCTAGTTGCTGTTGGACACATGTGGGCCCCAGTAGTGGCTATTTATTTTATATTGTACCATCTTTTTGCCACTCTGGTAATTATACACTACAAATGAATATTGATTATCAGTCTCTTTAGCCTTCTTACAGGGACATGTCAATATTACTGACAGTATTTTCTGTTTATTCTCTTACAGATTTTGTTGAGCCTTTTTGTAGCAGTAATATTAGATAACCTGGAACTCGATGAGGACTTGAAGAAACTCAAACAGGTAGGCAATTGTTTTGCCGTATACTAAAAATATTCTCTATGGCAGTGTTTCCCAGTCCTCAGGGACCCACATACAGTCCACATTTTTGCAGAAATCTGGACTATCTGGCATGGAGCTGGGAGGGAGCAAAAACATGAACCAATTGTGGGTCCATGAGGACCAGATAGGGAAACACTGCTCTTTGGTATAGTTCTAAGGTCAGATTTTAATCGCATATTATTTGGAAAGTGCAAACCATCATCTCACGTATGTTCTTGTTTCATATATTTATCCAACTTCACAGCATCACAGCGTCTTTCGTTTATTTTATCTTTTTGCTTCAGTGTGCATTGGCAAAGTGTGCAGCACTTCCTGACTGGATTCATACTTTGTCTTATTCAAGATGTGTTATTTTCCAGACTATGAAACATAAAATTGTACCTTTCAGGTACTTCAGGCTTAGTCGGGAAATGTGCCGACTTGTGTCGGGAAACTATTACTATTATAACAACAATTTTTCATTTAATGATTATTTCTTGGGGTGGCAGGATGGTTCTGCAGGTGATACCTCCGCAGTTAGTGCCACCTGTGCTGTATGTTTGTCTGGGGGGGGGGGGGGGGGGGTATGATTACAAAATATATTTTGAAATATGATTTAATGTTTGTCGAGATTGCATGAGATAAAAAATATGTCATGGTCATGAGATTTTTACATTTACGTAAGGGGTGATTAGTGTTTAGCTGGAGGTCTAGTGAGCACAAGGATAAAATAATTACCATATCAAAGTTAATATAAAATTACTCAGCTGAAAATGAGGTCTGATGAATAATCCATCTAAAAACTTTGTGAGATGAGATGTTTATGTGATGAGATTTATGGGGCAAATTGGCAGTCAGACTCACCTGTGTGACCAAGTACACTGTGTGCTTTCAAAAGACTTGGGTCACATGACGCAGTTTTTAATAATAGAATTTAATAAATTATGCAAATGGTGTCACAATGACCACAAAAAACAGTAAAACTTTATCTAAGAATAGTCTTTCTAGTTTTTTTATTTATGAAAATAAAAATTTTAAAAGATTTCCTGGTTATCATTGTATTAACTATACTGTATTTGTGTGCAGAACAATTAAAACATACATAGTTACTCTGTATATTAGCATAAATATAGTAACTGTTTTGTCTTATTGATATGGTGTGGCCAGCATTGCATTGTGGGTAAGCACTGTACCCCCAGGGTTCTTCTGCTCAAATGCCACCCGGGCTCTGTGTGGGCTTCCTACCACAAACCAGAAACATGCGGTCAGGCACATTCGTGTCTGTAATTGCTCTTATTGCAAGAGCGTGTCCTGTGGATAGCTGGCGTCCCATCCGGGGTTCCCCTGCCTTGTACCTTGGACTGCCTTGTAAACTACGTTTTTAAATGTCACAACATGTTGCAGTTCAAGTGCAGGTAGTCCCCGGGTTAAGAACGTCCAGCTTACTGACAACTCATGTTTACTAACAGACTGCCATAAAACCTATTCAGTTAAAAAGTCAGGTTAAATACAATGGTTTGTAATAACAAACGCGCCCACTACTTTATGACACTCATGAAAACATTCTGTGGCTTCCGTAGTTTTTCGGCTTGAGGTACGGTATGTCATTTTTTAAATTATTATTACTGTATTATTATTATGCACTGTATTATAATTTTTCTGACTTACCTTCAAATCTGACTTAAAGACAGACTTAAGGAATGGATCTTGTTCGTAACCTGTGGGACTCCCTGTGTAGAATAAATTGAATGTGGGTGTTGAGTTTTTCCTGTGCTCAATTCCTGATGCTTTGATTGAGTTATATAGTGTTACATTAAGGGAATGCATATTCGTTTTTGTGTGTCTGGATTTTCAGTTGTGATGGTACTACAATGTATTATATAGCAGTCCAGATTGTTCTTACTTCATGTGTTAAATATGTGCTCTTCTTGTAAAGTAAGAATCTGTCCAATCCCGTCCAGTGGCAGGCTTCTTATTGCTTTGATTGGTTGGTAGGATTCGATGAGTTGATGCCCCCATTAGCATATTTATGATTCTTTCAGGAAACACTACTCTTCAGGAGCACAGGGGTTATCGGCTTTGCTCAGACTTCCTGCAACATGCTTATTGTACTTGTTAGTAGAGGTGGCGTTACTGTGAATAACATTTTTAAATTACATATTTTATTTACGTTTATGGGAAAGTTTTCTATATTAATATCTTATATTAAAATCATGTATTATTAGGCTGTGAGTTGTTAGGCAGAGAGAGAGACTATGTGAACAAACTAGACAGACTAAAATAAACAGGGATAAACTGAAGATAAACTCACAAGGTGGTGAGTAGTCATGGCATGTTAAATAGCTGTCAGTCATTATTTCTGATTATTCACCACCTGTATTCACCCATCATTACAGCCTGGATAAGGAAACTAGCATTGTTCTGAAGGCTACGGTCAGCAGTGGGGTTGCTGCGTGAGGCGTAACTGTTCTTACTTTCTCATTTTGATTGCATTTGTATGATAAATCACCTTGGTGACATCTGGAGTAATAACAAAAATAGACAGATATCTGTCTATTAGAGTATCTGTCAGACTCAATTTGACCTGTTAGATTTGTGAGAGGCAGCGTTTAGCGTACCAATGTTTACTTCCTCTTGCTCAGTAAGTAAGTAAGTAGTAATAGAATGGTCATGGGTTCAAATCCCAGGGAACACGCATTAATTGTGACCCTTCCTGCTTTAGATAAGAGTCACTGGTTAGTGTAATTGTTTTAAAGATTGGGACTTTCTTTAGGAATTTTTAACAGCTTAAAATAAAAGAACAATGAATTATCAGGCATTGGCCAAGAAGACATCCCATCCAGGGTGCTTCTCTGCTTTTGGTCTTACACAGTCCAGTCCAGCATTTTAAATGGTCTTGGACAAAATGTCTTCTGCCCTCTACTTTGTGAAAAGCCAGTACATGTATCAGGCAAGACTGAAAAAGGGGTGATTATAATCTAAAACCTGACTGAGTGAAAGGAGGAGGCGCTGAAAACCATGGGATATTTGGGTTACTTTGGATCATTTAGTTTCTTGGCACTAGGATGCGACCCGGCTGTGCGCTGCATGGCCACCGGGGGTGTCGTCTGCCTCGTGCGTGCCAGCATGCTCAGGCGTACTTGAATCCAGTGCAGCTTATCAGGGTGCCAGGATTCCCGGAAATGTGCAACAGTTGCTGCAGCTGCTTGATGACCACCAAGCTACACCAAGTTACTCAAGAGTATTAAAACTTTGTAGGAAGTGGCTCCTGGAGGTCCAGCCTATCAACCAACAACCTACTACTCGTCCCCACAACTCCCATCAATCGAGTCTCGCATCCAGGCTGTTGGGTGTTTTATTGCTATGTTCCCTGGTGCCCACTGCCTCCCTGACATTTCCATTGCAAGGGTGAATATTTTGTGTATTATCTCCTTGGTTACCGGGTGGCCCTTGTCTGAGTCTACAGCAGTTTGGTAGTGGCAGGTTCGAGAGGTTGTGAGTTGTAGGCAATATTTTATTATCCCATTACTGGAGAGTGATAGTCTTTGCTTGCTGAGTCAGTATACAGTGGAGTTTCAGACTTTGGCCACAAAGAGTGGGTGGAATGTGGTTTCTCTCGTCATCATCTATCAGCAGGGGATATCTGACTCATTGAATGAGAGAATTAGCCCGCTAGGGTGAAGAGAATACCCTTCTGGCCTTGAGTTTAGGTTTCGATTAGGTTTGGTAGCTTTATGCAAGACTGTCAGATTAAGCAGGGAGTTGGTTGTTTCCATGAGTATGGATCTAGACGGAAGTGTACAGAATCAATGGCTAGGTCAACCTTTGCGGTAGGGCCAGACGCAGTTATTCAACCAGGAACAGCCGCAAGTGATGGAGAAGACTGTGTCTGTACTGCAACCTGCCCAAGCATTGGCACCCTAAGAAATGCCAGACTTATGAAGGAAGGGGAGACCCTTGTGAGTAAATCAGTACTCCGTCGCAATACTGCCAATAGTGCTTTTGTCTGAAGTCTCCTGGGGGAGTTCATAAGATTTCACTGTCAGCATTACTGGACAGTATTCTAGCAATTTTATAGACAAGCAAATCGCAGAATGGCAGAGCCTGTCTATACTGTATGACCTTATCTTCCACCTTTAATCGACATTCTTTATTAGGCCACATACTCTAGCTAGTAATAGGTAAGAACCCACTTTTGCCTCCAAACCTTCAAGGGTGGATGCGTTGTGTGTTTAGAGAAGCAATTTTACACACAACTGTATTGCAGAGTGGTTATTTATCGTACGTGGCCATCCTCCTCTGACCTCTTTCTTTTTCAGCCACAGAAATGCCATTGACTGATGGTTGTTTTGCCCACCGTTCTCTGTAAACTATAGACACTGTTGTATGTTAAAATTGAGGAGGATGGTCGTTTCTTAGATTATTGCACCACTACTGTACACCAACAATCTTATCACGTTCAATATCTGTCTTGGCTATTCAAATATTTCATTAAACAGTGCTATATGTATTCAGTTGCAAGCACATGACTTGCTGTTTGGGAAAACTGTTTGCATTAGCCAGCAGGTGTGCTGAGTGTATGTGTGTGTGTACGAGGATGTATTGGGTCTGTATGTCCCAAATTTAGTACTTAAATTGCCTACACTGATTGTAAAATTTAACTGCTTAGTATAAGAAGAACTCAAATAAAGAATTTTTGTTAAGTTGGTTTATGAATGGTTTATAATGTGGTTATTAATTAGAGTGTAACAATTTGTAAATCATTAATAGACTATTATAAGTTATAGCAGTGGTATAACTTAATGAGTCACTACCATTTATAAGTGGCGAAAGAGAGACTATTGACCCACCATTAACTTTTACACTAAATTGTTCAATATAAAGTTTTGAAGTGAATGAAAAAAGATTCTGAAGACGTTAACATTATTACATTTTACAGTCATCTGACTCATGTTTACTATTGGACTGCGTGTAAGAAAAGTCCCGTAATTCTTATTATGAAATGAAGCCTTTATGCCAGGTGATAAAACAAAACCCGAGTTCTCATTATTAAGCCATCTGCGCCCAGTTGCTCCAGAATGTTTTGGCTGGCAAATGAAGCAGGCTGGCGATATGAGACTGTGAATTCAATCTTCCGTAAAGCCCGTTTATCTTGATTCTTCAAAGTACATATGTTTCTACTCAACAGACCAACAGAAGCATGTGAAAGGCTACCAGCGTTCTTGAAAGAGGCAGCAATGCGGTGGGCCTTCTGTGAAATACAGCCTCTGGGCTGGCAGTCTGTGAGCCACAGCTGTGAGCTGTGACTCGTACGTCCTGCCTCTGGAAAGCGCAGTCAGTCTGCACAGAAGCGCTCGGCGTGATCTGGCCTTAAGACCGCCTCTCCCACACCACGGATATGTCAGCCACAGCTGTGAGCTGTGACTCGTACGTTCTGCCTCTGGAAAGCGCAGTCAGTCTGCACAGAAGCGCTCGGCGTGCTCTGGCCTTAAGACCGCCTCTCCCACACCACGGATCTGTTACTGTTAACAAAACAGAATCAAATTATTTAAAATTGAATACCAATACTGTTTCCTTCAGCTAGATAATTTCACTTACTCCCAGATTCACATTTTAATTAAATGTAATTATATAAGCTTCCAATTATGAACCTTTTGATATGGTTATTTAAAAAATCTGCTGTTGTTCTACATCCTATACAGTTGAATTTCTATTAATTGTATTCAGTTAACCACATTCCTTTACGATGCATTTGTTCCTTGTCCTCAATGTCACCTTTAAAGTGCTGTTGTTTTCTTGGTTTGAAACCTCAGTAGGAAACGGGCAGTGCTTTGTGTCTCGGCTAGTGCTACCCCCCGGACATCAGCAGGGCCTTGGCAGGACAGTTCCTGTGAGGCCGTGCTGCGTGCCATGGCTGTTTCTCAGCCTGTGCAGAACTGCTGTCATTAATAAAATGGCAGATCACAGAGAAAAAATGACATTTCCATACTCATAACACTTTGAGCATTGTTTAATGTAATGAGGCGGGTTTACTTTTTGAAATATTGAAGTCTTTGATTAATGTTTATTTAATTATATTTTCTGTTTTCTATAGCTACAATACTAGCATAGCCCAAGACCAATACTTGATGCTTAAATGGTCTTTTGGAATGCTGATTATTGTGCATTTAATCACATAATTTCTGTAAGCCGTTGTTATGGAATCTTTTGTTTGGTGAAGGACAGTACTATTATTTTTCTATAAGACCATAATCAAATCCTAATTGGCCCTTATGAAACTACTTCTACATCACATCTGTCCTAGGAGGCAGGTTCCAGTCTTCTCCAAGAGTTCCTGGTCTCCACTCAGTACCCCCAGGAAAGCTTCCTTGCTTGCCAGTCACTAGACTCTGTACTGTTGTGATGAGGTTTATGGCAACAGATGTTTGACCAAAGGAACTGTTAAATTGTTTGGTAGAAGCAGTACGTACAGATGAATTCGAAATAATGGGTGTGGTTCTCTTTATATTCGGGATTTGTTAATGGCTAGATTTTTCATAATTTGAATCCAATTCCATTACCTCCACACAAGGGTGTCAGAGAGGCATGGATACCCTGGCAGATTCAGGGGATCTATCAATTGACAGGCGCCCTTGAATACTTTAAAATATATGTGAAATTGGGCAAGGGGGTCGAAGGTGACGTCTTGTCAAGGGGCCCAGTATTTCTAGGTAAACCCCTACCACTACAGTACCTGCTGCCTTTGCTGGAGATGGATAAGGTATCTTTATAAACCGCCTTTAAATCTATTGTTTTAGGTCAGCATGCTGACTGCCACATCTGCAGCCATTTCAGATAAGTCATACAGCTCTGTGATGGGTGACCAAGTGCAGGGCTTGCAGGGTCAAAGAACGCAAATATCGAGTTGTTGACTTTTTCAAGTGTGCTTGCTATTAATGGGCTACTGTGAGAAGTCCATTAAAAAGTCATTTAGCTAGGTGTGCAGGCTCCATAGGCCAGTGGTGAGGTCACTGTGCTGTCTGTAGAGATAATTGGGAGTGATGTGGTGTTTTGGTCTTCAGCTGGATTATCCGTGTGCCTATTTGTCAAGTGGGCATCATTTGTGTGAGTGGTCAACATTATTTGTGAATATTAATGGTGCAGTCACTGTCCTTCAAGGCTTTTTGGGTGACCTTCCTGTAATGAGGACAGATGCTGCTCACGAGTCCCTGATTTGGCCATGCAAACAGAAGGGTTTTCCTTGCATTTTTTATTTTATTACTTGCCCGCCATGCAATTGATGTGGTCATTTGTTAGAGGTTTCAGTTGCTGCTGGAGCCACAGGTGGCTGACAGGAGTTAATGGAGCCGGGAGGAGGCTGGTGCATTAGAAAGTGCACTTGATTGCTGTTGGAAGGATAATTACCTTTCTCCAGGCTCTGCCATTTCCTTCTTCATCTTTTCCCCATTGTCAACAGTGCTGTGCCCTTCGTGTATCTCTTCCTGATTTTTTAGAAAAATCATTGCCTAATCAATCATGCAAAATGTATAAATACTGTTGCAACCACAGCTGAACACCAGTGTTGCTAATGATAAACCATATAGCGTAAAATGTGCTGGGGTGCTAAAGGAAAGCCGGATGTTACTGACACTGTACCTGCATAAACCCTCAAATAAACCCTATGCCTTTTAAATACCCTTTTTGGGTATATCTAAAAAGAGGTATAGGAAAGTGGTGAATCAATCACCATAATGTGGCTGTAGACCAACGCATTAGTCTTAGCTATGGTGATACATGTGCTTTGATCTATGTTAGGCAGTAATGTCGCCTGAGTTGCCCAAAATGAGGAGCCCAACATATTCTTGCTGTAGCAAATCATTTCCATGGCACAAGGTTTACTTCATCAGGCCTGTGACCATTTTGGTTACTCGTATGCACAGGTTTCATCTCAGTTATTAGGATATACAGACCAGGGGCCTCATGTATAAACGGGCGTACGCACAAAATTGTTGCATCCACTGCCAAAGGAGTGCTACTGCAGTTTCACTGTTTCATGATGCGGTCTGTAAAAAATACACTATAATTAATTGTATATAGTTTATAAATGTACAGCACCTGATTGTAATCAATTTGTAACAATAAAATGGTGCAGAGAAAGTCCAAAGTACTCCAACTACCATGGCTGCTCTTCCGTTATTAGAAGACATCGCAAATGGAAGAATTAGAAGAGATCGCGTATTTAGGGATCATAGTGATCTCTTGGCCCATGATGATGATTGGCTTCTAAGTCGATTTAGATTTCCAAGAGCTGTGTGCTAGACTGGAGCCAGCTTTACAAAGGCAGACTTTGAGAAGTTGCGCTTTACCGGTTCCTATACAAGTTCTGTCCACCCTCGGATTTTTAGCCACAGGAGCTTTTCAACGTGAACTTCTACGCACGCCGTTATACGTGAGGCCCCAGGGAACTGGGATCATCTCTAAATTTTCTCAAACGTTAGACTCTTCAAAATAGCCCCCTTTCGCTTCGATGAGATCATTGCAGACTCTTGACATTCTTTCAACCAGCTTCCAGATGTAGCCACCTGGATTGCTTCTCCAAGAATCCTGAAGGAGTTTCCACAAGTTCTGGGCAAAAGTTGGCTACCTTATTCTTGCTCTTCAGTCCAACTCACCCCAAACCAGTTGTATAGGATTGTGGGGGCCAGGTCATCTGTTGCAACACTCCATCTCACTCCTTATTGTAAGATACTCCAAAGAGTGCTTATGGTGATTATCTTGTTGAAAAACAAATGATTTTCAGTAGGTGTGTCCCGACTTTACTACTGAATAGGATACACAAATGTAACCTGAATGTAATATGAATGAATAAGAGCTGCTCTCTCTGACAGTATAGTGGGTTCTTGTGTATTCCATTGACGAGATAAATGGTGATTATGCTGTCGATTCTGCTGTGTGCACTGTTCTTGTTAAAACAGTCAGTGCTTATCAGACAGCGGGTGCAGTTCACTCATCGATTGAGGCCTTGGGGAGCTGGGAACAATGGTCTGCCCTCACATGAACAGCAAATGGCTTTAGAGGAAATCAAGATGCAGCCAAGGTGACTGCCGTAGCTTTGGGACTGCTCCCCGGGCCCTGGAGGCACAGTGAGAGGTTCGGCCGTGCTGCATTTCATGTGGAAAATCCGCTTTACACTTTATATCCTTCAATATGCATGTGAGGCAGTGGAAAGTCATGCTGGGAATTTTCCATATTTGCTTTGAGTTATGATTTTTCTGAAGAAAGGCTTGACGAGACGTTCATGTATTCAGTATCTCCTAGCAGACTTGTATGCATGTACAGAATCTGCACCTCAGGGTGTATTGATGTTGATGATTCTGAGCCCTGGTTGTTGTTTGGGGGTAAGGTAAGGCCATTGTTAGACTTTTGCAGGTCTTTCACATGACAGATTCTTTATGGTCCTTCGGATTCAAGAGCCTTTTCTGTCCCTCTGAATACCCTATTGGCTTACTTTGTGTTCACCTGCACCTGCACAAATGGTGCACCCCTCCGTGGTGGAAATCAGCCTTTTATGTTTCTTTTTGATTGTGTGTGGTTTGCTTTCTACTAGATTTCCACTAGATTAAAAAATAAAAAAAACATTGTGCACACCCGAGTGAGTACTGTAATGTATTCTATCGCTTTACAATTTGACCCACATTTTTGAAGAAAAAAAAAATAAAGAAAAGAGAAGAATTGTGAGGGCGGCAGAACATCAATTTTCCCATGCTGCCCTCCAGTCACCCATCTCACAGCAGAGCGCAGGAGGGAGGCGGCAGGCAGATTAGCATTTTCTCCTTTTTATGCACCCCCCAGCCCCAGCCTGACTTTAGCTCAAACCCTTTTAATACTCGCAAGGGTCTGAAGCATTCATATGAAGACAGACATAACTGCCTACCACATGTGTGCGTGTTGCTGATGATAAGCTCCTCACAGAAAACCCAGTTTATGCAGCTTTTAACCTAGTCAAAGATCCATCAGATTTATCTTCAGGCTTCCGGACAGTATTTTAAAGTAGAGAATTTCAGTATGCTACGTCCATAGTCTGGATAATAAAATGGCTTTGTTTAGCCCACTTATTTGAATGGTATTTTGCTCATACAAATTTCAGTGTCCAGCTTGTATTTAAGGAAAATATTTATTAGCTTCTGCTCCTCGTGAAGCATATTCCAAGAGTATAATATTTCTTCTGTCTCCCCAGTTGGCTTTTCGTGGAGCTCCCTAGTATGAAATGTACATGATGGCTGTGGGAGATATGGAGATGCGTTAACCGTCAGTGTGCTGCTGCCATCTACAGGCAGCTTCATTCTATAGCAGCTTATTTTTGTTTTTGTGCTCACACATTGCTGGGGTGCGTGTTTCCGGTAAAGGAGCGTCTGCCTAGCAACTCTATACACGTAACGTGCCTGACCTAATCTCATCATGCTATATATATATATATTTTTTTTTTTTATTATTATTATTGATTTGAATGTAAATGTAAAGCATTTATGACTCAATTACAGCTCAAGGTTTTTCCTATAGGCTATATGACGTCAATTGTTGTCTTACCCTGCAGCAATTTTCAGAAGTATAATTGGGGCAAAATTTGTTAGCTGTTTAATAAAGCTGATTTTGAGTCTCTACGCTGATTTTGAGTCTCTAGTAATACACTGTGCCAAGGTAATCAGTTGAAGTCACATGATGAAAATTATGGACTGATTAAGTGGTCTGTTATACTGGCCCTCAGAGTCCCTTGAGAACATATTAATTCAGTACAACTCCAAGCATGCCAAATCGTATGACCCTGGATTGTCATTGCACCCAAAGCGTTCATTATGCGTTATTCCTGCCTTCTGAATTCTGCCTTTTGTTTGGCTGGAGTGTTGTTTAGCTTAGGGTTAAGGGTCTGTACCCATGTCCAGAAGGTTATATGTACAAATCCCATAGCTGGCAGAGTAATAACCTCACCAGTGGGCCCTTAAGGCTTAACTCTATTTGCTCCCAGATGCTGGCTGGCCTGTCTCCCTGACCCAAAGCCTCCCTCAACTGTACTAAATGTATATCAAAGACTTGCATGCATTTACGTATGTTAGGGACACATCTTACTCTGGTGGCCCTACTGTCATTCCATCTCCGTTTAGTGTAATTAGTTACCGATGTGTGTCACATCCTGCAGTTGAAGCAGAGTGAGGCCAACGCGGACACCAAGGAGAAACTCCCGCTGCGCCTGCGGATCTTCGAGAAGTTCCCCAACCGGCCGCAGATGGTCAAGATCTCCAAACTGCCGTCAGATTTCACCGTGCCCAGGATTAGGTAGCGTGGATTCCCTGAGACCTACGAGGATTGCCTCCCTGGTTGTTTGAAATAGTCTTGGCATAATTGTTTGTAACTGAGAGCTTACATTCAGTGTATTAACAGATGCATTCGTGTGACAAACACATGGGTGAAAATAATTGCTCTGTATATTCAGCACTTATATGGAAAGTGACTTGGAGTACAGGGAAGGGTCACAGTTTGTGTGCTGAGATTTGACCTCACGACCCTTTCATTGATTGTCCTACCAAGGCAAGGCAAGGCAAGGCAGGTTTATTTATATAGCACATTTCATACACAAAGGTAATTCTAAGGTAATTCTAAG
>JAODKM010000001.1:41504411-41522398 GCA_026780845.1 Petrocephalus sullivani
TTAACCAGTTATCAATCCAGGTCGCTACAGTTCCTAAAATACCTGTCGCTTTGAGTTTAAGTAGGAGCCTCTTGTGGCGGACAACATCAAAAGCCTTTTGGAATTAAGATGACCTCGTCGTGTCATTTGCCTGTTCTAGTATTACTGGCAGTAGTATTCTAAATGAGGAAACAATATGATGCTATAACTAATCAATAATGCTGATAATAATCAGTAAAAGAAATGACTGGCAATCAGTTTTACTATAAATTTCCTGCATTTTTGCGGTTTGCTGTCTAAATTGCGTATAATGACATCACCACTTTGTAACTCTCGTGTACTCACTGTATTTGGCCATAGCTGCAGATGGGTGCACGTGTGCAGCAGTGATATTCCACCAGACCAGCAGATGGCATATGTATTGCAACAAACAGAAATAGAAGCAGTGTAGTGAACGGGTAAACCGTTTTAAAGATGCTACTAGGCTTGGGCGGTATATGGTATATGGTACACTGTGAAATCTTGGTAACAGAATAAGCCCCCCCCCCCAACGTCGCAAATCTCATCAAAATCAAAAATGTACTCAAAATGCCAGAATGGTACTGCTTTTGAAAATACAGTCAAAATACCGCATTCCATGGTATAAAGTACATTATATACAGGCTTAATATGGCAGACTCAGCAGATCCTTGTTGCTACACCACTCTACACAGCTGTGACTTTGAGTAAAGCATTTGCACTTTTCCTTAAGCCATGTTCTGCCCCCAGCTGACCCATTAGTTTATCACTTGATCACATGATTCATCAGTTACCAAAGTACACATTTTGCAGCATTACTATGATGTCAAGGTGGAAATACATCTAATGTTGCTTGCCAGTTGTATCAAATGTATTCCGTCTTATTAAAAAGTTTCTCCTTTTGTTTTTGTAGCTATCATCGTAGAAAACTTCTCATTATTTTACTCAACTGAAGAAGACCAGTTGCTCAGCTACAATGACCTGCGTCATTTCCAGATCATCTGGAATATGGTTGATGACAAGAGAGAGGTGAGAGGGCTGGAAAGCCGTGTCCATCTGTAGCTTTCCGAATAAGTGTTATGCTCCAGGGTGTGCCTGATGAGTGGAAAACCAAAGTGATGTTTTCAGTCACCAACCCCAAGTCAACTTAATGACAACAGCGGATTTCGGGTCAGGTTTTGTTGTTGGATCAAACTCAGCTAACAGTCTGTCCTCCAGCTCGGTCTTAAAACAATTTATTTGTTAATCGTTAAGCATCAGTTGTACTAATCAAGGCTGAATTAGTGACATCATGCACAGGGGCATGCGCGAATGAGTCTGTCCCCACCAGCTGCCAGCTTCAATTTGCAGGTATGCGTTCTACTGCAAGCAGGTCTTGAAATAACCATCTGCAGTGACATTATCACTTCCTGCATCATCAGGATCATTATTTCTTGTCAGATGTGAGTGGTAGGGAGATGTCATCATCATTAAGCCTTAGCAGCCGGAGCCACACCTGCCCGGTCCCGCGATGTGCGAAGAAGCTCGGGTGAGATTTCTTGGGCTCTATTCTGCAGGGCGTCATCCCCACCTCACGAGTCAAGTTCCTGCTGCGGTTGCTGAGAGGGAGGCTGGAGGTGGACCTGGACAAGGACAAGCTGCTCTTCAAGCACATGTGCTACGAGATGGAGCGATTGCACAACGGAGGGGACGTCACCTTTCATGATGTGCTGAGGTGAGAATGCTCCCTCTCTCTTGAGCCTGTTGCTATACTGATTAGCTTCCAGAGGGGTAAGAGCCGTCACAAAACCATCGCTAACTGCACTTCAATGTCAATCAACTCGTCGCACCAGTTATGCCGATATTTCAGGGAAAGCACTCATCAATTTTGATTACAGCTACGAGTAAGATGTGAAGGCATTAAACTAATGATAAATTTCACACATTTGTAGCATCCACTTATAAATGTAGAATTAATAGGATTTCGGAAGGTGATTTTCATCTTTGGATTTGTGCGAAGTAGTGTTGCCGCAGCTAGGAGTGGCAAAGGCTAATGAGCAAATTTTTACGAGAACACTATTGGCAATTTGCATTTTCTGAATTGACGTTTTTTTTCTGGTCGTACAGGTGGCATTTGTAGTTTCCTTACTTATTCCCAATGTCCCCTATCCAGCATGCTGTCCTACCGCTCAGTAGACATCAGGAAGAGCTTGCAGCTGGAGGAGCTTCTCGCTCGGGAGCAGCTGGAGTACACCATTGAGGAAGAGGTCGCCAAGCAGACCATCCGCATGTGGCTAAAGAAGTGCCTGAAGCGAATCCGCGCTGTAAGTCAGTGTATGCCCCTCACACGGCCAACAGTGTGTGGCTATATTGGTACAGGACACCGCTTGACCATATAGCACTTTTACTTATATGCTGCCCCATGCTTATGCCTAATTGACTCCTAGACAACTATATGCTTGTTATGTGCAATTTGCCTCCCTTGCATATTGTTTCGTACAAAAGAGTCTACTAAATAAATTAATGTATTTTTGATTATTGATAGTAATTCACATGTCGCGGCATACAATGGGTTAAAACCAATGCCAACGTAAAATCAGTAGGTATTACTTAGTGCTACATTGTTTGTATGTAGTGCTACAGTGCTCGTGTTTAGTGACCAATGCTTTGAAAAATGTTTTTAAGATCAGGACAGGGATATATTTTTGGTGGTCACGGTGAAATCATACAACGGTGTCTTGTGGGACCAGGGAATCTTGTTACAGGAGTCAAGCTGAGATATGACCGTAGCCTGAACCAGCAGTTAGGTAGACAGGGTTTTGCAGGTAGGGGCCAGTCTTCAAAATGTTATGAAGAAGGTATCAGCAGCATCAGGACAACACTGCTATATTCTGGATCAGGTAGATATCATAATTAAGGATGTTGCCAAGGTTGTTGGCATTAATAATGATATCAGAATTGGACCGGAGTAATTCTGCACTTCCGGTGGGCTGAAAAGCAAGCGTGGAAGTAGAATATTTCCATTTGAAAAAAGGTAGAATCATTTGTCTTTGTGAAAACAGAAGATCCAGCTGTGGCACTACTGAAATTAAAGTTTTTTATTAAATGAAAATGCTTTAGGCCTGAGAGGTAGGGTGACCAAGTATAAATAAGTTTATGAGCAATGATTGTTGGTTTTCGTACACCCATTGTATTTGTTAGATAGGAATGGTAGCAGGAAAATTGTTGTCCTTTCACTCAAGAATGCATAAGAGATGGCAAAATGAATACAAATTTAAATGAATATGAGAAAAGCTGGACTGATATATATCTTTATTTTCTGTATTCCTTACTAAATTGATGTAGAACAGAGGAGAAAATCTTCAGCTTGACTCTGGTTGAATTGAATAGTTGAAATTCTCTGCATGCGGCATGTTGCTGAATTATTCCCACAGAAACAGCAGCAGTCCTGCAGCATCATCCACAGCCTAAGGGAGAGTCAGCAACAGGAGCTCAGCCGCTTCCTCAACCCTCCGAGTATCGAGACCACACTGCCCAGTGAGGACACCAGCGCCTCCAACCAGGACAACCCCTCCCAACCAGAAGTGAGCCCTTTTCACAGGGACACATTGTGAACAGTTTGAAGGTCACCAGTATAGAGCTGAAATCATGCCTGTCCATTTTAGTTGACCTGTTGCAGACCGGTCATTTGCTATGAAGATAATATGGTTACCGATACATTGGACTTATCATATTGGCCATGTAAATGCAGAAACAAAACTCAATTAGGTATACGAAAAACAAACTTTGGTCCATTGTGCAATAATTTTTATTTTACTTCTGCATAGTAGTATAGCCTCAACTCTTGAGTGCTCTTAATGGTACAGTTTGCATGTCCTCCCCGTGTTTGTAGTGTACCTCCAAGTGTTTTCTCTTGCTGTCTAAAAATATGAAGCACGGGGTAGGTAAATTTGTGCTTAGTGTGTTACTGTGTCTGTGAGAGTGTATGTAGGCTGGGATTGGTCCTCGGCTCACCACAACCCTCTGCTGGCATGCAGGAACGTAGATGGGTGCTTGTATAGTAATTACTTTGGTTCTGGCTGGCTGATCAATAACTTAGATACACTATGGGCAACATCAATTTGTTTATATCGCAAAACATTCCTTATACTTTCTGATGTTTGTAGAATAATGAAAAGCAAAGGATATAGACATCTTGCAGCAACAATACATTTTAAGATATGAAATATATCATAGAAAGCATATGTTACAGTAAAGCCTTGTATATGACTAGCTGATTTAACATCTGCATAAAGACTCTGAAACTTATGAGCTTAAACAAGACATTCAGAGATTTTGTGGGTATACTCACTAAACGAAGCTTTGTCTTTTCCAGTATTTTAGGGTGTGTTTTTTTAAGTTGGGGTGCGTAAGAGCGGCAATAGCACTGGCCAGCTGATTATTACTTACTCTTTGTTTTACAAATTAAAATATGTGAATCTTACAGTATTGCTTGTGTTAAATTCAAATATTGAAACAGAATGTACCTATCACGCAAGGATTTTGAGTGACGCAATTTAACCTTACACTATACGTATATTTACAGAATATGTGCATGTTGCAAGTGACTCTAAAAGTGACTCCAAAAGGCGTCAGAAACATGGGACTGGGACTCCATTTGGCTAGATATTGTTTTTCCATGTCAGAGAGAGAGCAGGACCCTATTGCGACATGTCCAAACGTGTTACAGCCTGTACGCTCTGGCAAAACAGACTTACAGTACTTTGCTCCCATCTGTAAAGTCCGAAAAATCTTCAGAAATAAAATGAAAATCATATTTGCTAAATTAGTCTGAAATATGCCAATACATTCTTCCTAAGGAATTATATACTAGTGTAGCCTAAAAATGACATGTCTGAAAAGCTATGGGTGCAAGCGAAATTCTGACCGCATTTCTTAAATCAGCATTAAAAGTACATAAAAGAAATCCTTAGTTGTTTTATACTCAAATTTTTGTTGACCAGTGTTATGCGAAATACCCATGTTTTAAACATTTTGCAGTAATTATAACAAAACTGGGCGTTTCTCAAAAACCTTATGCGATGTGAAATTTTTGAAGTTATTTCTCTGATCAGCATCACAAAATTTAATTCCCCCAAAATTATAAAGGAACCAGTGTAATTCATACAATGCATCCAGCCTTATCATTAGCCAATAATACATCTTAAATTGGTGAGAGACAGGGATGAGGGCCCTGCGTGGGCCAATCTGCATTCAGCTGGGGCCGGCGCCCCTGTGGCCCTGCCCTCATATACACCCCTGTCAAGCATCCATATCACTATTTTGTAGCAAGATAATTGGGAAAACTAAAAGGCTTTATCTGTCTTTCTTTGTGATTCACATAGATGAGTGGCTTGCAGCAGCTTTTGAGTCCCACGCTGTCAGACCGAGGCTGCTATCGACAGGACTCTTCAGACTTGGGCAAGCCACAAAGAAAGCTGGGTCAGTGGCGACTCCCAGCAGGTGAGATCCTTACCTTTGAGCCATTTTCCCCAGAACACACCAAAAGCAGCTGTACATGAACTGCAATTTGATCTTGGAAAATTACGGCAGGTATTTTCTCTGCAATTACACATGCTTCGGCATGACAATCATCACAGGAAAATCATTGACTTTATGTTGACTAAATTAGTTTCAGTCATTGTTTTAAAGCTAACAATAATAGATGATATGTATAGATTTGTTAATATGCTGCTGTTTCCTTATCAATAAACAGTAAGTTTGCCATTGTTCTGTGCAAAATTTGATACATTTTGCTTAGAACTCCAAAATCATTTAAGTATCTGTCTTAATTTCTAAGCAGACCCCTTGTATGGCAGTGACCTTTATGTGATGCTGTCTATTGAATGCACCAGGGTTGGCTCCTGGCTTTCATCTCCGACCATCTCCATTTAAACTTTCTTGTCGATAACTTTTCAGCACCTAAACCTATAAGTCATTCTGTTTCTTCTGTCAACTTGCGGTTTGGAGGTCGGACTAGCGTGAAGTCGGTGGTGTGCAAGATGAATCCGGTCAGCGACGAGATATCTTCGGGTTCGGAGATCAAGAAATGGTGGACACGGCAACTGACTGTGGAGAGCGACGAGAGTGGCGATGATCTGATTGACATTTAAAGGAACCAAGCCACATTCAGTACCACTCGTGTAAGAAACCACGTTCAGGAAGATAATTTTAATACTCTCATCTGTTTTATGCTCTGTACCAAGGCACAAGTATTTTTTGTGTAGTCGATTGAATATTCGGAACCATTCCACTGTCCCTGAGAAAAATTTTGCTATTGAACTATACCTTTTAAATACTCATAGCTTCTGATTTTAAGTAATTGCAATGTGTTACACATCCAAGGGAGATGTTGCCTGTATATTCTGCTGATTCAGCGTGGGATTTGTGCAATCACACAGTTTAATCCAGGGTAACGGAGAAACTACTATTGCTGCGTAATCTACATATTTTTAACTTTTTTATATTCTGTGAAGAATATACCTCTATAGATAAACAGTAAAATATCCCAATTAATGTATCTGTGGTTGTTAGTTGTGCCGCTGTGTTTTCATTGTCATACTCTGAGTGTTGTACGTATATTATTAACGTAGCCTTAGCTGGCTGTCTTGCAGCAGTGAAACATTAATCAGAATGCAGATAGTTTTTTTATGGCTGAAGGGAAACGTAAAAGATTGCCATGTTTAAGCTATACTTCACATATAATATATATATTTTTAACATATTTCTACTATTTAATTCACATTTTATTCACAATGGTATTACAGAAAGAAATTCCACCTGTTGATGCAGCACATGAAATTTTATTTATTTATTTATGTATTTATCTTTTCCAAGCAAAGTGAAGGTATGGGAGATTAGTGAAAAGCCATTTTGTATTTATTGAAATATATGAGGTTTATGTATTTATTATGTATAATTATTCTGATTAAGTGTCACAAAAAGCTCATACGTTTACATGGTTTTATTTAGGTCAGTATAACAAATATAAACTGAATGTAATTTAAAATAAAAACTATTTATGTTCATTTCAGCAAACTCTAGTTGTCAGTGTCTTAAAATATGTACTCTTTATGTTTGTGTCTTTTATGTCTAAATGAAAAATAACTTTAGATCTTTATAGCAAGATCTTTATAACTTTGATATATAACAATTAATTACAGAACTTACCTAATGAACCTATATGTGTTTGATGAGGCTGTTGTGAATGAATGTATGTTGTCATGGATTTAATCTTGGTGTCAGATTTCAGCTGTGACCGAAATTCTGTAAAGGTTTGGACAGTTCATATAAAATGTGATATAAATAATATATGGATGATAAGAAAAGTTAACATTGAAAAATTTTTTTTGCTAATGCTGTACACAATAAATCACCAGCGTATTCAGTATTTTCTTGCTTCTTTTGCATACCTTGTATTAATTTGGAAACATATCTTGTTATTGTGCCAGTAATTGGATTAGTAACATGTTTTGAAGGATTTATGCGAAATTTTTTCTAGATATAGTAAAGAAATGTTGACCCAAAAGCAAACATATTGATCAACATATGAATTTTGTAACATATGTAATACCTGTTCATATATTTACAAGATGCCAAAGCTTGTTGTCTCTAAAATAATATTATAATACAGTCAGTCCTGCTACAATGCAACAAATGCATTCCTGAAAAACCTCGCGTTGACTAAAATCGTGCGGTAAAATACACATATCCAATGGGAAAAGTGGGGTTAGGGGAATGCGACCCCAAAACTTAGTAACTTACGCCAAACTAAGTGATATAAATAAATGAATGAATAAATGAATGATACCAGTCGGAAGTAATTATATACAAATAATGAATAAGAAATAATACATTAATAATTTATATCATAAACATCTTTTATGGGTCTAACTAGTCTCAGAAGAATCGCCTACTAACTGCTTCAACGGAATGTGCCAGACTCCAAAATACAGTGAATAACGGTCTGCAGAAGGGCACCAAAGGCAACAGCTACGGTCTACGAAAATCAATTATAAGTGAATTAAAAAAGGTTGCTGTGTGTTTTATATAATAATTTGTCACATATTTTTAGATGTTTGGACTCTTTAGAGCTTTGACCTGCATAATGCGTGGATGTACAGAAAGTTTGATTCATTTAGATTTGAAGACATGTTTGACTGATTCACAGAAAAGTACCAGTTCAAAAGGACAATTTGCTCACAAATCAGACCTCACTATCGTTCACTTAGCTAGTCTTTCTCACTAAGACAATATCGTGTTGTAGTCTGCATAATGCTTTTCTCTCCATCTGAAAATCGATTCCTACTGCACTAATACATCAATCATGGTGTGATATCACACGTTGTAGCAGGACTTACTGTAATATATTAGTTTGGTAATAAAAAATTTTAAACCACAAAGTGTGTTGTATCCTTGTGTAGATTGCAGCCTAATGGGAAAAGTGTCATATTTTGTGTACTTCTTATAGGCCAGTTACACTACTTCTCCATGCACAGCCAGTACTCGTTTATAAGTAGTTGATCCTTACCTATTTGAATATTGTACTGCAATAGCTACCTTGCTGCAAAGTGAATGCTGTTCGGTAGTTAACAATTACTCAGTCAATTGGAGTACGTCAGATGTCTTTAATAAAGCATGGTAGGCTTTTAAGATTTTCGATGCAGTTCATTAAATTGATTTTGTTCCATTTGTGTAATTGATTTTGATGCAGGCCTTGAAGATTGTTATTTAAAGCATAGAGGATGTATCCTCTCAATTATGGAATCTCAGCCATGGTATATTAGCATTTGCATACATTACATCCTACTCCCTAATTTTTTTCCACTACCAAGATTTACCTTACAAATTGTGTATTTAATTTGCTATTTATAAGTCTAACTGAACTTTTCTTGTTTTTTTAATTACAGTAATTTTGCCATTACAGAATGCCATAATGTGGTGATTAACTGTACTCATAGCACCCAGTGGTTTGGATAGATTTGCCCAGAAGAGAGATCTTGCTCAAATACTAGATGTTATTTGAACTGTATATGCATTTACCCATAGCGTCATAGTGTAATAGTCTTGCCATTTGTCCACCAGGGGCGGAGCGTGGGGGTGGCTTACTGGGCTAAGCCCCGGGTGTATACAATGTCTGGCTCCGCCTCTGTTGTCCACATCTCCAGATTCATGTGTAGCGACAGTGTCAAGAATGCCAGGATTTTGTAAGCTAGTCTATATAATGAGCAGCTGATTCTAAACATTCGCTGCTTACTGGGTGAGTATGACAGGTTATAATGCATGAGCACCCTAGTGCTGGCAGAATCACCTCCAGTTTATTGGTGTTGCAATAAAGAACGATCACAATCCTTTTCTTGACTTTCCTATAACCAGTCACAATGGCTGTCAGATTCCGCAGCAGTACAACTTCAATGTTTAGGGGAATCAACATGATACTGGACTCGCTTTCTGTGTCAAACCAAACATTGCGGACATCCTGATGTCTGACCTGCTACAAGTATTCCACTGAAGACCTTCAAGAAGCTTAATAAGTTATAACATATTGATCCCAAAAGGGATATGTTTACTAACACAGATTCATAAATTCAAGCATTAACTTACTCATTGTGTTACTACCCGGCTCAAAGCAGTAACAGGCGAGGAAGTCACACACATTTAACTTAGAAAACATAAGGATTTATTAAAGAAATCCTTATATAATCCTTATATTAAAGCAATCCAAAATGATCAAGACCAATGCCAAACAATCAATTGGAATTAATCAGTAGGATCAGTACTATGTGGTGCATTTTTAGATGACTGAGGAGTAAGGTGCTGTACAAATGTAAGAACTAGTTCAACATACCAACCAACCAACAAAGCAGGCAACCACCCACCTAACCACCCAACCAATCAACCAACACTGAGAAGTAAACATGTCCCCTCTCCCAGTTCTGGCCTGGCTGAGATTTTTAAAAGGTTGACCCAGTTGAGGCAACGAGGTAATGAGCCAGAAGAAGCCAAGTTATGGTGAGAATACAAAAAAAAAGAAAAAAAAAAACAGACCAGCTATTGCATCAAGTTTATTGTGACCTGGAGACTATACACTGCCATTTGCAGAATGAGCTGAAGGCTGGTCTGACACATGAGAGTTGCATAGTGAGGAAACACTGCTGGGATATTTTGTGGTATTCAGAAAGACCTGAAATGCTCCCTAGCGCTAGTTTCCAGCACCTGCCAGAATCCTGACATCTGCTGTTGGATATCTGTGAGCAATAGATGATCTGTTAAGCAAAAGATGGTAGCAGAAAATTGGCATCTAAGTTTAAAATCTCTGTAGCAGACTTTGTAGCAATAGCAACAGAGGGGTGGATAGTTACAACTTCAGTTAAATTACTTTTTTAAAAATTGCCTGTTGTGTCTGTTTGGGTGGTGTGTTATGACTCAATATGGTACGGAAAAATATGGTATATGGTGTAAGAGATAAAGCTGTATGCTTTTCAGTGAATCCCTCCATAATTGTACTGCTTAAATTCTGGTGAGTACATTTTCAAACCAACAAACCACTAACTTAAGAATCACAGAACATTCTTGATAATTCACTGGATTCGCTCCACATACATTACTCATAGAAATAATGCTCCCCCTGAACTTTGTTGGTAATGTACATTTTTGCCAAGTCTCAGAGTGGGTAGAGAAGGACCTTGGAGTGGCATCTGGAACTTGACAATTTTCTGAAGGGGGGGGGGTCTTTTCACAGTACAGTGATTACAGGTGAGAACACTTCTGATTTTCGAATTGCTAGAGTTTGTTGTCTAGATAGCTGAAATGTAACCACACAATGATAGCCGAAGTCTGTAAATGTTCTTAATGGATTATTTTATAATTCTTCTGCCCATTTCAATAAAGCTATGCATTGATGTTCATTATATCAATAGAACAGAATCTGAATCAGGTGAGAAAACCAATCATGAAGGATATTTAATTCCTGACAATCCAGGGCCTTTGTCTGTGCATTTTTATTTTTGTACTTGGCCTTGTAAAAATGTATTTACGCCATTTTCTCCACTCATTAATAAAGTAAATTAGCAGACTGTATTCCATGACAACATTCACCACAGGAAATACAGTAATCTGGTTTCCATGTTTTTAAACAGATGGTAACTAGTACAATAAAAGCATTGAATTATTTTAGCAGCAGGCAGCTCAGGCAATTAACAACTGGCATTACGTGTTGATTAAAATCCATTCGATGCTGATGAAGAGAAGACTGCTCCCAATTTTGTGCACAATCTGTTGGCAGACATCCGAGGATGCTCTTGGACTATTTTGACCTTGATCTAGAACCACAATGGCTATTTCCGTTTTTTTATTTAATTTTTCATTTTAGTTTAAAGTCCTGCATCATTTAGACCTTTAGGCTTTATTCTAAAATAAAGGTCAGGATATTGCTCCATTGTTGAAAACTGCGAATCCCTGATCACTTTTTAATTGTTGGTAATGTTTGCCGGAACCCTTATCTGTTCCCTGTCTGAGACGTGGAATACGAACAATTTTCATATCACTTTGTGCCAATAATATCATTTCCTACAACAGATTATCAGAGGCGTCTTCAAAGCCCCCAGTGGGCCTGGCACGGTGGCCTGCTGTTTCACAGCCCGCTTTGATCATCACAGCTAGTTTAGCTTTCAGTGTCTTGTCCACAGCATTCCCCCTTTCCCTGTGTGTTCACAGTTCATTTTCCTATCACCAGAGACTCATCTCTACACACCTCAAAGAAACGGCTAGGCAAAAGGATATATTACATGGAAGTACAGAGTGCTAATTTATTCTTTTGAAGTTTTCCTGGCTACAGTGTTACTATTAAATAACATTAAAACTTGGTGCAGGGCTCACTTGTCCATAATTACTATGGTGTGTTTTTATTATAGAATATTGCCATTAAAAGTATTTCAAATTATTTTTAGACTTACATTACCTCATACATCACAGGGCTCAATACTGGCCTGTAATTTAGGTTAATTGTAAAATGATCGAGTTATGCAGAATATATTTTTGATCAAGTTCTCAAGTACACATTTACTAGGAACAGCAACTCATTACATTCATGTCTTTTTTTCTGACACCTTGAATAGCGTATAGCTATATAAAATGTCTTTGGTGACTGTGAAGAACACTACAGAAACTGGACTACCTCGGATTCGATTTATGGTCTAATGTAGGCCACAGGCATCTACAGGATACCTACTGTATGACCGAGTACAAGCTTCTATTAAGGTTTTTGGATTTGGATTTTTTTGGCCACATTTATGTATTTTGGGCTTTGTATTGAAGTTTAATGACTGATTGAATTCTTTTCACTTTCAAAGAAGCGCATTCACTTTGCGGGATGATGAATGGGGAAAATGACTAAACCTTGCTCCTTAATCAACAGTGGTCAATTGCAACCCAAGAAATAAGTGAGATTGCACTTTGTCTTTGAGCCGGGGGATCTCACTTCCACAAAACACCTAATCAGGACTATTCATCTGGCTTTTGTTTCCTGTCGTCCACACCTGGCTTTTTTTCTATTTTAATTATTCCAAAAAATGGTCCGGCCACAGCCAGGACTGAAATATGACTGGCATATTTCAATAGAAATTATGCAGGCTCAAACCAATTCAATTACCGAACAATCAAAGTAAAAAGGCCTCTAATTACTTTAAAAGGGGGCTGAGAGAGACAGCTCCGCCATTGAATTGCGGAAGCATTCAGAACAGGACACAATGTGTAACTGCAGGGGGTGCTAAGCTCAAAGTAATACATAGCGGCCAGAGAAGGGAGAACAAACATTTTATGCAATTCAAATCAGCTGCAGTACTTCAGAGATATTTGATTTGACAAATTATATGCATTCTGTTCACTTCCTATAAACATGTTAATGACTGTAAGAAAAAATAAAAGGCAGTTTGGGTCTAAGGTTACACTGGTTCTGTAGACATGTAATAGTATCTATGCACATTTGAAGAACCCTCACCTATATAATACTTTTCCCTGAAAGAAAATCCCACTGTTATACCCTGGGAAGATTTCTGCTGATTAATAGGGTCTCTACTAAAAATAAGAAAGCAGCATTTCAGTCTGCTCGCTTCCGGTTCAGAACACCACCTGAAATTGCTAAAGCAATACTGAAATGATAACCCACATCTCAATAGGATCGATAAGTGTCCAAACGCGGCACCAACTCCTATAGCTGTCATCAAAGAATTACTGTAATCTCTGTCTTTCAGATTGCGCAGATATTCAGTGTGCTTGAAACAGTGGAGTATCTTAATGCATGTATCTATCAAACATCTTCTCCACCTGCTGTGCTCTACCTAGTCATTACCATGAGTTTGTCAGACACTGGGCTTCTTCAGAGCAAAATGCAAAAATGCAGACTTCTCATTTTTGGATTGATGAGAATTAAGCAGCGAACTGAAAAGTAATCCACGCTCATATTACATGATAGCTTAGAACATATTAAATCGGATACAATTACTAACGCTTCATTTTTTCTCATATGAAAATTCTTCTCATATGAAAATGAATCATAGCACTGCTGCAAAACGTCCTTACCAACTGTCTGTCTTTAATACTTCTTTCATATGTTAACTGATATTTTCTGTCATTTTCAAATCTTTTATGATTTCGCGTCTGAAATTTTTTTTTTATTATTATTATTATTATTATGTGAGATATGCTACAGAAATCCACCAAGCATCATTCAATAATGAATTTTAATATTGTATCAAGTTTTTTATTATTATTTTTATGATGCCACCAGGTTCTCCATATACCTTATAAAAGCATTTGTTAAACCGTTGCTGTCTGAATATCAAAGCAACTTGCAGGAATATGATTAAGGCAGTGTGTTCACAGAGCCATTTTAGCATTGCTGATTAAAATTGCACTTAAATTACATTACTCCAGTTGCCGGAGACATGTGGTTCTTCGAAGCACTCTGAAGCAGAGCAAAGGAGTGTCACTCCTGGAAAGAGGAGAGGGATACAGACGAGCCCCGATTTGCTGTGAAAGGACATCATGAATCATAGGCTTTTTCTGGGAAGTCAGAAGTCATGTCCTAGCAACTGATATTATTGACATTGACACCATTATTATTTTCATGCTTTCCGGGTTCCTTCAGTTTAAGTGAGTTGCCTACCTTACAATTTTACACTTAGTTACATTTGAACTAGTGACATGTATTATATTCATTCTTAATTAGAGTAGCTGGGCCAATGTGGTGCCTGGGTTGGTAGCAATATTGCCCCTCTCCCCAGTGTTGGATGTTCAAATTCACTCTCTACCCTGTCTGTGAACAGGTTGTCTGTCCACCCTGTGTTGTGTGGGTTTCCGCTAGCAGTCCGAAGATATTAAAATATCTCATGTGTGTCCTGCAATGGACTACCATCCTGTCATGGGTGTACCCCTGCCTAGTACCCTATGCGTCCTAAGACAAGCTCACGGCGCCCCATGAACCTGTCAACCCCCCCAAGATGGCCCAGCATGTAAGACTCACAAGTGAGTCTCACACTTTATTTACTGTTGTACATGAAGCATGAAATGAGATACACAGAAACCATATAATAATTACAGTTAATTTTATTTAATACTAAATCACCTCATTGTCAGGGATTAATGTAAAAAGATGTTTTGAAAAGTATAACATACATAACTTATTTACCATTTCTTTAAAGCAAGTTTTCTGACCAAAACCCAGAAGTTAATGGTTCTTAGAGGATTTTCATAGCCTATGCTTGACAAATGGCAAATGTCACTACAGTATTCTCCTGCTAGGCATAATTTTATTAAGTGCAAATATCACTCTGCTCCTTAGGAGACATTTGAAAGGTTATTCCAACAGCTGTAACAGCTCCATGTATATTAGGCGAGATTTTACAGTTGAGGGGCCCCAAGTTGATAGATAAAGCCAGTCAAGCATAGGAAAAGAATCGCTAAGCAGATGCAATAAGAAGCCTCATTGAAAAATAAAATCATGTTTATTTAAAAGCCTTAAAGATATTTAATAACACAACGGCAGGTATGCGGCAGATATCGTGAGATTCTGTACATATAGGGTGATTCATCCCCCACATTTAGGGGCCCCAGTAATTTGTTGACTCACTCATCCATGCAGGACCTGTATGTTTAATGCAGTTCTCAAGGGGGGACAAAAAGCCCACTGAGGCTAAGCAATGTCTCTCAGCGTGAGAGAAGCAGAATTATCATCTGCAGGGCCTTGGAGGGAGCAGCAGATACTCTGTAATTGCGAATTTATTTCTGCCACAAAAAAAAAAAATAATAATGACCCAGCTAAATACACCAGCCACAAAACTGGGCCGAGGAACAGCGAAATGGAGATTCAGTCCATTTGCAGACAGTCGTTTCCCCAGGCTGTGAAAGTGTGAGTTTGAGGCTTAGTAATATTCAGAAAACCTTATAGCAAACTTCATAACAAATGCATTGTTAATTTAACAAGAGGCTGTCTCATGTAAGGTACTATGTGATGTGAAATGCAGAGTTTGAGAGAGTTCCTTTACATTCTGTTTTTTGTATAAACTTGGTGTGTCCAACTTTTTTGAATAGTTTCTATAGCAAAATATATTCTATTGGCAATCAATCTTCTACTATAAACTTTTGGATTATGAGAATTTCATTATTTTTCCATCCATCGAACCACTCAGTGAGTACAGCGGTACTGCCTGGAGTCTACACAGGGCATGAAACAGAGGATACTTTGGATGGGATGCAAATCCATCACAAGACTATGTAACGCAGACACTGTATAAGTACGGTAATGCATTACTGAATATGATGCTGTCAGGTTTGGTTATTATCCAGGAAATTCTAGAAATTACTAAGGTATTCTGATAAGTAGATGCATATACAATTACAGAATGTTGCAGGCAATTACATTACATTACATTAATACAGGGTTTTTTTTTTGGTTCTTTTACATAAACTATTGTATTTTTTCTGTTGTTGTGAATTAAAGCATTTCAGTATACTTTATTGTAATTTATAGAAATTGCTCTATAAGTAATTTTGGGGACTGCAATGAAATAGTTCACTGTTAATGCCAAGGCACACAGCTCATAGAACTAACCAGTTTTCATGTGTTTTAGCAGGACCTAAAAATTGCATTCACATGCTCAGCCATTTTGATTAGTTATAGGCCTAAGCTATAGGCCTGAGTAAAAAAACAAAGTATAGTTTCATAAATTTCTTTTACCCAGAGCTGTTAGCTTGTAGTATTTTATATTAATGTAAATATTGTCAGTTATAGTAGTGCTGTATTAGCTATTTTGCCTGATTATATATAAGTCCGTGTCGCATGTTACTAGGCTGTAGCTTTTCTCTGTTTCCTTTATTTTGGAATATAGCACCGAAAAATATCTTCTATGTTTGTTGTCGAAAAGAATAATCTAGTAGTGATACAAGTGATTGCAAAGTGGGTTGAGCTGGACTAGAGTGATGAGGAGGAAGATATGGGCAACTTCTGTTACCAGTGAGAAGATGACGGTGAAGATCCAGAAGTGGACAATGCTACTACTCTTGCTGATGAGTCTGACACCACAATCTGACAGCTTGAGCTCTGCAAATGATGAAGAGGCTCAGCTGCCCACTCAGGTGGTCCGGCAACCTCCTCAGTGCAGTTCCAGGGTAGTATACACTGGAAAAAATAAACACATCTGCTCTGCAGATGATCAGCCACCTTGTGTGTGACAAAAGGCACATAAGAGAGGGTCTGCCGGATAAAACCGTATCTTTTTTAAATTAAGTTTATGCATTTGTTTCTTTGATGATGAGAAAATACTGAAGTTGATAGTTGACAGTACAAACAAATATAAAGAGCACTACATGGCAACAAAAAAACAGAAAGTCCAATGAGTGGTTGCTAGTTGACCTGGCTAAAATCATGGGCAATACTGGTCTGCTATATTAGTTGGGAGTCGATCGTAGCATGAATGTCTTTGTTCACGTCAGACAATCTTTGTTCTCTTCGTCACAAGTACTTTGAGCAAGTTTTCGGCGTTCCTACACTTTGACGACAATGACTGTCATATGTAATAACAGCAAACGAACCAATCTGCGGCACTTTGCCGGCTCTGGAATCAATTTATGACGAATTGTGTTACGACCTTGTTGGGAGGTTCACTGTGATGCTTGACGGTTTCTCGTCGCTATGCCATTTCTCTCTCTCATGTTTTCACCCTTCAGCGCAATCTATGGGAATACTGAAAATTACTCTGTTCCAAAGGGTAGCAAAGGAGGGTAAGAATGAGGATAGCAGGTTAACCAACTGCAGAAGAGAGGGATTGCATCTTTGCCAGCTGTCTTCCTGGGAATCATTACATTTCTGTTCTGTGTAGTTTCATGTGTTGCAAGTTCACCTGTGTCGGGTAGCCTGTAGGACGCTGGTCGTTTCCGTTGGGCACATGGGGGTTTCTGGATGCATTTATGGGTAGAAAGGGCTATAGGGTTAAAACTGTATTTTCATTTATTTATGATTTAGTCAGATTCTGGTATTTGGTTTTTCAGTCAGTATGAGTTTTGTTAGTTTTGATGACCACAGCCATCCCAAGTGTTCGGCTGTTTCTATCTGGTAATAAAACACTTTTTATTATGATAAATCATTGAAGTCAGGTTGGATTGGGGGGAGGGTCTCAGACAGTATGTTATGTTCAATCAGCTAAGGATGGTTTTGCTACATCAAACTGCGTAATGCTTTGGTGGACCACCTGGATGGGAATGGGATCCTGAGGGTGAGTCAGTGCGGGCTGTCACTATGGTCTGGCTCCCAGGCATAGATCCCACCAGATCCTGAGGGTGAGTCAGTGCAGGCTGTCACTATGGTCTGGCTCCCAGCCATAGATCCCACCAGATCCTGCGGGTGAGTCAGTGCGGGCTGTCACTATGGTCTGGCTCCCAGGCATAGATCCCACCAGATCCTGAGGGTGAGTCAGTGC
>JAODKM010000001.1:41529681-41541277 GCA_026780845.1 Petrocephalus sullivani
AGTGCATGTGTATGTGTATAGTATAGCATAATGCATGTGTATAGTATAGCATAATGCATGTGTATGTGTATGTGTATGTGTATAGTATAGCATAGTGCATGTGTATGTGTATAGTATAGTGTAAAAAAAAAAAAACCTGTGTGGCTATAAAATACACATCACACCTTCGCGTTGTTTACGAAAGGGGAGCCCCAATTTGTAATCAGAAATGTCATCAAAATATCCTGAACCCTAAACATCACTGCAAACATCATATAGTCAGTATAATTTACTTGTAAAAGACAATAATGCTCTTAGTGTTACGCTTTCCTCTGATTTGAATAGTTGTCTTATTAGGTTCTTACGTTGTATGTGGTTTGCCTTCTGCTCTGAGACTGCGTGCGCTTGTAGCTGGATATTCACTGGAAGCTCAGGCTAGCCACACTTCCCTAGTTGACAATTTGACAGCCGTGCGTTTGTAATGTGCGATTTGCCTCGTTTGTACAGCCCTTGGACAAAAGCACCTGCTAAGTAAAGTAACTGTAAATGTAACTATATTTTACTCATGTCAGACCGATTCAGGTCCCAGCTGGTTGAATACACAAGTGCTTCTAAATCAATATATTTTTAAAAATCAAAACGCCTTGAGCATCACCTTGTTGTTCTTCAGCCCACTGGATGCTTTTTTCTTTTAGATAGATAGAGGCCAATAAAGAATCATTAGTGAACAAAAAAATGAAAGAAAGGCCTGTTAAACTAATAAATTCCACTCAAAAATTGTACATTTCAAATGTTAAAATAGTACTTTGTTTAAAAATATTTTTCTTTGGATTTTGTTTTTGTGAGACTATAAATGTTATGTAGAACACGAATCTAAGAGACGACAGATTTCCCACCAGCCAATCCTTACCTTCTTATTATTACAGTATTAGGTGCTGTCAAGTCTATGCTGACTCTTGGCAGGAATACAGGCGACATTCCTCCAGGATGCCCCTTCCTTTGTCTGGGTGCTCAAGCCTCCTTGTGACACGCTCCCTGTTATGATCGCTGAGCCCATCCATCTTGCAGCTGGTCATGTTCTTCCTCATTTACCTTGACCTTTTCCAAGCATTATGCTATTTTCCCGGGACTAGGGCATAATATCTCCTAATACTACCCAAAACAACATAATGTTAGCCTTTTTGCTGAAAGCGAAAGTTAAGGGTTGATTTAATCAAAAATGAACTTGTTTGTTTCCTACATTCCATAATATTTTTGTGGTCTTCGCCAGCAGCAAAATTCAAAAGCATCATTACACCTGTCTGGCTGTATTGTCTGGTTTCACAACAATAAGGAGTGCATTTCTTGAATGCCTGTTTATTTGTTGCTGAAGATTATTCTAAGGCAGAGAAAACTTCAATAATCTCTATGTATTCATTGACGACACTAAAGTTAGCTGTCATGCAGTCATAATCATTGTTATCTTCTCATTCACCCACAACTTAGTCCCATAATTGTGGTTTTGGAATATAAACCATCTCTCTTTCAATCTAAATTTGTGAGAATAATTTGGCAAATTTCTACCAAACTTTTTTTATTGCCACTTGACCAGCCACTATGCAATACTCAGTAGCACCACCCACTGGCAGGATGTGTACACAACACCCTCTGAGTCAGAATCTTCTTTAGTTGATTTTAATATTTCTATTGGAATACCATCTACCTGTCCATTTTCCACTTCTAATCTGACCTTCTCTTCCTTTACTGAAGGCTCGTTCATGTATCTAACCTCTATAAAAATATATTGGTCTTTGCCATTCCTTTTACCTTCCTGGAAATCAGGCTTCGGTACTTTTAATCGGCTTTTCTTTGCAGATTTTGGTTTCTCCTCTCTTCATTGTTCTTTTCACTGTGAGTTTGGTCATTCACTTGATTACTTTGGCTCTCTCGTTTTCTGCAGACTTATCTTAGACTCCTCATGGAGGAATTCTTTGAATCCCATCCACATTTTCTCTAGTTCTCTAGATGCTTTCATTACCAGCATCTATTATCAAGTTTAGTGTTCGACGTCAGTTGAACCGCAGTGGTATGACTTCCCCGCCTCACTTAATTCAGTGGATAATCCCACAATGCCTTGTTTTTCTATGGTCATGTGGTTTTCATGTGGAATGGAATGGAACCAAAGATGCTGTCAGTACTGTTCTCCGTAAGGTGGCTGCCATAAAGTAAGAAAAAACTAATTCTTATTATTCAGAATATTGCTCAGTATGGGACGTTTATACCTCCATGTTTACATGACAAGTTTGTACTATAATACTTGATAAATTATAGTGTATAGACTTTGTGGCTACTTTATGAGAAGCACTTGACCATTAACATGAACAGCCCGATTCCCCACCAGCTTCTCCCGCTGCCCCTCCAGATATTAAAGAGCCTCTACACTGCCACCATTCAAAGCATCCTGACAGGGAGCATCACCGCCTGGTCGGGAACGGCACACAGCAGGACCGCAATACTCCGCACAGGGCTGTGCGATCAGCCGAACGCTCCATTGGACAGACGCTGCCCAACCTCCAGAACATCTACATCAAACAGTGCTGGTCCAGGAAGATCATTAGGAATCCCAGCCACCCCAACAATGGCCTCTTCTCCGTGCTGAGATCAGGGAAATGCCAGCACAGAATGGCTGAGGAAGAGCTTTTTTCCCCAGGCAGCTCGGATCCCTAATGAGGACAGTATCTAGGACCTATTCCATTGTAACCCATATACCATATTTCCAATCCCATGTACTCCCACTGTATACATATATATGTACATACTGACTAATATATTTTTTTAACACTTGCACTCCCACCTAACTCATTCCTGCCAATTGCACACTACGTATGGTGATTGATGATTGCTGTTTAATGTTTAATGTTTTGCGGCTGTATGCTTGTCTCTGGCCACCACAGTCTCAGGGCCAGGCAAACAATCACACATTTTATTGAGAGTGACTGTGCTTTGATTTGATTAGAGTCCAGTTTGTTTAGAAAGTCGTATGATAACATGAGAGGTGGTTCCAGTATTATGTAAATGAAAGAGGTCCGAGGAAGGCGAGACTTGTTAAAGTAAAGAAATAAATTTAAAGAGTGCAGAAATAACAGCTGAGGATAAGAGTGGTTTGCAGAAAGGCGTCTCTGAGCACACGGCTTGGCAACCCTTGAAGTGGTTTAGGAGACAAAAATGGGTCGTACCTGTTACTATGCAGGGGTACCAAAGAAAGTGCCTATTGAGTGTATTCTGTGCAAAAATGATGCAACATCATGTTGCATGGGGGGAAAAACAGGTCATGATAGTAATGATAAAAGTTTTATTTACCATTCCAACCAAGTTTCTAATTAAGCCAAAAAACAGTTGACTTTGATTTATTGTCAAGGATATCATCCGATTGTTAAAGTGTTATTAATAAATCACTGGTGAATATGAGACCACGATAAATAAGTGTCTATAATATTTCTTGCTCATTTGCATATATGCAGTGTTTTGTGCTGCTGAAACATTTCTCAACATAAAAAGACAAACTATAATTATCTTTCTCATAAAATTAAAAAAAAATTGTATTTTTTCATTTTTTGGAAAACATCTACTATAGTTTCAGATGAGCGTTTCAATAGATTATTTGCAAATCACAGTATAAATAACAGTTTCTTTCAGTCAGTTTTATTTAAAAAATGAATTAGAAAAACTATAGAAATTATAAAAAATAGAAGAAGAAATGTTTAAACACATATATGTACAAGCAAGTAAAACTGAAATTAATCTTCAGTTAATGTACAGGAGCATAAATGATAATTGGTCAATTGAAATGATAATTGATCCTTTCCAAATGCTTGTCCTAATCCGAGTTATGGGAGGGGGCCTGGAGCGTATCCCCGGCAACATGGGCACAGGTGGGATGCCAGTCCATCACAGGGCACATGCATGCACACCCTCATACAAACAATCACTATAATCAATATTCAAAATTCATTATTATCGTCTCACCATATTTGACACATTGCACAAACATCTGTGTGTCACGCCTCACATGACTACCCTGCTATGTTGGAGGCCGCTGTGCAACTTGTGATAAAGTAAGTGAAAGAACATAAAGCTAGCCTATATAATTACAATAGAGATATTGTTATCCAAGATAATGACACTATACTTCCATAACCAGTGAAAGATTTAACTGGCACATAAACTGAAGTATATCCATAAAGCAGGAACTAAATTAACAAAATGAGAAAAGATTAACAAAATTTTTATTGAAATTGAAATCTGAAATTTGAAATTTAAATTGTCAGACAGTTCAAATTCCTTCCGGATATAGAAGGTGCTATGCTTCAATACTGAGCATTTCAGGTTTGGTTCATATAGGTAGAACTACATTTCTGCTTCTCTGCGAACTGCTTCTTACCAGGCGGACCTGACTCCTCTGACCTTCGTCTGCTTAACATTGGCCTTCACACTGTTCACTTTGTATTAATGATTCATGCACTTGCAGTATTGATTGGCAGCCTGGTCTATGATGCAAAAAGGGAAAGGACGCAGGCAGCACCAAAGGCATCTATTCTGCCAGCTCCGGCCTTTGCTGTCCATCAAGTTCACACAGAAAGCATAAGCAGAATCTTCGTATTACTCAGCAGGTTGTCCTTTAGTAGCAAACAATCTGTTTTCTTTTTAAAAATGAAATAATGAAGCCGATAACATTGCTTCTGGCTGTCGTATTAAACATACATTAAAGCTCGGCAAAGAACAAAGCGAAATCTCCGTTGGTGGTGTGTAGCAGTAGGGTGAAGCTACGCTATTGGAGGGCTCAGGCTGTTTATTTTGACCCACCGAATGTGATAGCTATCATAATTTCATCACTCTCAGATTTTACTCTCTTGTTGTATTTAATGAGTAACTCAAAGCTGTGAAGAATTTCCACGTCTTTTCGTTCTTTTCCGGAGAACTCTAACTATTGAGTCACCATGATGTAAAGTACCATTGAATTCATGAACCAGAATCTCTGATGTTCTTAATATATACATCTGAAACGGGTTTTTTTTTTTTATCCCTTGAATTTTCATTTTCAGCTACACTGGAGTACTTTGATTGATGGAAGGTGAAGTATATTACATCTACTGGAAATCTGACAGCACCCACCTGCCCCCCGCCCCACCTTTTTAATTTTCTCGGAACCATCTCCATCTCCCCTGATATAATATGCTTTCAAAATCTTTAGCAGCCCACCTGGCCACGTCAGGCGTAGAATGCAGATAGGCTTGCTGCTCAGTCACAGCTCTAATGCTAACGGCAGAGTCCTGACCATTGTGTTGTATGCAAGTTGACAATAGAGTGCACAGTGTACCGGAAAAATGAAACTCACAAGTCAGTGTTTAGTGCTGTTCATAGGACGTGCACGCTATCCCCATGTTCTCGGAATGACAATAAAACCTTCGTGAATCTTGATCATGAATCTTAAAACTTATTGATTTGTTTTTAGACAAAGATTATACGAATTAGTGGAATGTATTTTCTTTTAACTTTCCTAGATGAAAAATATGAACAAGAAAAACCATGAATAGGTTCTGTGATTGAAGACTGATCTTTAATAAGGCAAAAATCCTGCTCACTGGACATTTGTACTATGGTTTAATACAGGTAAATATACTACACTACAGCCATGTACATATTTGTACGTAACAGCATGTGTAATGTATATATGTAAAAGTGTAATAAACAGTTCTTTGAGTTGAGAAATGTGAAGGGAGGTAATAACCATTTGAATCCACTTAAAAATGTATTACATCTATGACAAATCCTATCACACAACAAATCAGAAACTAAACAGATGAAATGAAAATCGAGATCCAGACAAGGGATTACTCACATTAATTACCTTGAAATATGACATGCTGAATGAGTCTTCGCTCTTCCACGATTTGATCCTCACCTCTGTTACAGACTGACGAATAAAACGCAATGTACGAGTTAGAATGAGGCTTCTTCCTGACATCCATTCTAAATATTTATTGTCTTATTATCTAACCATTCTCTCCGTTATCCTTCAATAGTAAAAAGACAAGTTTCCTCATGAAAACCTCCAAACTTCCTGCTGTGGTACAGAGCACTGACCTGCCATGCAAGCTGCCAGCCATCCCATCTTCCACTTCTCCTTCTATTGTGTCTTAGAGACACCCTAGAGAAGTTGTCCTTTCTTGTAATGAAACTGACACCCAAAATGCTCTGAACTTTTCACAGATGGCTACGAAGGTGAGTCAATGTGTCTTCTTCAAACACATGAGTTGTATATACAATTAATCTAATCCTGAAATATGTGTTAATTTCTCGCAATACACATTGTATCGCTGCGTTGCACTTTTAAATATTAGACTTAGTAAATATTGCAATAACTCAGTGATTAGAATATGCCCTACAATCATTTCTGAAAGTAAAATTTCTATTTTGGCATCAGGAAAATTTGTGCACACTGAATGGCAAAGCAGGCTTTTACAATTTTGATTATTTATTGTATTTATTACATTCTTTATATTTACATTCTTTTCTCCTTGCCCTTCCCTTCTGTATTGTTGCAAAACATTTTTGGGCTTAAGATTTGAAATTGTATCAGGGAACAAATGTTCACCATCAAAATTAAGAGATCCGTATAATATTGTTTTTAACATAGCTTGCAAATATAACCATGCCAAGGTGTATGTAACCAAAGAACTTCGGAACCTTTGAAAAAGTTTAAATGTGCAGTATGCACTCATGTGATCGTAATATATATGTACTACATACTTATTTGTTTGCGATTTAAGGTATCTCCAGTGTCCCCAGCAAATTCCTCTACGTCTACGGACCAGAAGTCCCCAAAAACATGGTGGAACCAGATAAAGTAAGTTAATTAATTATATTCAATGCTGCCAGGAACAACCTAATAATTGACTTAATGAGTTTATTTGCTAGTGACTTCATAAGAGTATATTGAGAGGCAGAGGGGCGCATTGTTAAAATGATCTTGGTATAATGACTAAAACTTAATGTGATGGAATAGTCCTCAGTTCATTTTCCTCTCTTAGGTATAGAATAATGAGAATCACGTGACACATGACCTTAAGACAGGCGACTCTAACACAGGTATGGATGGACTGATATGTGGCAAGTCGATTTGGTCGCGAACGTTCATGTAAGTTTAATAAGTGTTCGGCTCATTAGTGTGACCCTTCAAACAAATCCTCCTGAGAGCAGGGCGAAGCACTTGGATGAAACCTCTCCCTCCTTAATTTGATCTCGGCTCCAAGTTTAGCTGCGGCCCTCATCTGTGTGTCAGAGGTGTGAACCTCCTTAGCCCAGATGCGATGCGTCGGGGGCAGTCTGTCACGTAGGTTCCTGCAGCATAATTAATCATTCCTGTTTCCCAATTAACCCTTTTCTCCAATCGGTCTACGTCTGCATTTATATCGAATACATGGGCTATCAACACTACTTAGAAGCCTACACACAAAATAACAGAACTGGCTACCTATGAGAGTTTCACTTATGTGGCTGGTTTTTGCCAGAACTAATTAATGCAATTCTTACATACTGTATACATCATCACTTAAGTATAAGTCAGACCGCTAATTCAGAAACTGTATTACCAAATACTATTCATTTTGTTGATTTTTCTGAACTTTCAGCCTTATGTTATTAACCTCTGATTTCTTTTTTTTTCCAGAAAAAAAGGTATATTTTGGAATTGAATACAAGTAATACAAGTTAATAGTTTAAATGTACTGTTGTGATAAACTGTATAATAAAAGCAGGATGCTGATCCGAGCATGCAGCTAGTTATGTTTCAAGGGTATATTAAGATGTTTTATTAAACATGTTAATTTCTTTGTAACACACAAGCTGAGCAGGGGTGGGGGGTCAGACTGACCAGTCAATGACCTGTGGTACAGAAAGCCTGCTTTCCACTGAATTAGAAACCAATGTGTGACATCAGGAATTTGTGGCCAGACTTTGTGGTCAAACAGTGCTGACACCCAGATCAATAAAGCCGAAGCCCTTGTGTTGAACTCCAATTAGGAAACTAAACCACTCTTCCAGGTGAAGAAAAACGAAATCTCCTCTAAAGACTGCTGACAAAAAGCTCTACTTCACCATTTTTCAGTTTTACTTTTCTTCAGAGCACACAAACTTCTCATTGTGGACTTTTCTAACTGAGGAAAGTAATTTGGAGGGAGGGTTGTAGAATATGGTCAAAAACTAAGCAACATTACATTTCTTATTGTACTTAAATGTGTCACTGGATATGCGGGGCCCCCCTCCACTGACCAACTCCTTCCGATGCCAGGGTTTGTGCAGTATGTCCATTAAATAGAATGTCACATAACATACAGACAAAGAACTTCATCATCATGCATAAAAGTTTGTTTCATTATTATAAACATCATCAACAATATAAATCATCATAGTAATGTTTATACTAAAAAAAAAAACATATCGGAATCACCAAGGTGTCACATAGTCTCTTTTATATATTAATATTAATTATGTTAGGCTGCAGGTCACCTATGAGTAACACAAACGGTGAAACAGAGGTACTTTGCAAACAAACCAAAAATTTAATGTAATAGAAAATTTTATTATTAATTTAAACAACCCAAATTTTGGGATGAAATCTGAGTGAGAACTAAAAGAAATACAGCAGGTAGCATAAATTTCAAAGCTGTGTTCGTAGTTGGAGGTCTGTTGGTTTCTGTTACAGTAGTGATGAGCAAGGTGAATGTACAACTGAGGTAAATGTTTAAAAATGTGATTAGGAAAATAGCACCACTTAAGCACTGGGTAACAATTAACCATGTAAAACGAAACCGAAAAAAAACGACCCCCCCCCCCCAATTAGGCAATAAGATTCAATCATTCATTCTACATACCCACTTGTCCCTGGACAGGGCGCCAGCCCATCGGGGCCTCACACCATTCACGCACACATTCACACCTACAGAGAGTTTGTTAGCCAATAACAATTGGGCGTGAAATCGTAATCTATAAAACGGAGCATGCAAGCTGCCTGCCATCACTTAAAGTTTTAGCAATAATTATTGGAAGTAAACATGCAGGGTAACTGGTCAAATTCTAACACAGATACATTGCAGCATGAAAGCAGAATCAAAAAACGTAGAGTGTAAGATCATGTTCAGTCAGTGAAGGTTTAATAATAGTACTGTCAATGACCAGGTTAAAACTTTTATGGGAAAAAGTTAGGGGTTTTGAACTAATTAGTATAAGGTCAGTTTTGCAAGGATTAATCATTAAAAAATTTGCTTGCATTCATAGCTTTATTTCTTGGGTATAATTGGAGATGGGGGGGGGTAAGGGGCAGGTTTGGCAGGTCCGTGACTAATGCCAATCTGCGCATCATATTTCGCTGTAGTATGGAATACATTCAGTACCAGAAATGTAGATGTAAATTCTCTCGCCTCTCCTCTCTGCTTTAAGTTTTCACAGCTGGGCATTGCTACAGGTGGTTATAAAACTGAAATTACAAGCTCTGCTTTGGTTGGCTATTAAATAATTTCGCTTGATAGCTACTGCAGGTATTTCCAGTGCAGTAGGTGAAACACAGGCACATTATTTTTTTTTAAAGTAACTTTGCCTGAGACTCGTATCCAACACTTGTATCAGTGACAACAAAGGCTTACGCGCATCCGCAATACCACAGTTTCTGTATTAAATAAATAAATAAATGTGACGACGCAGTTAGCTAGTCCTTAATTTCACTGTTTATTTTCACGAATGAATATTTAGTTTCAGTGCATAGGGCCACTGGGCCCGGATCATTCCCCTTTCATTCCTTCAACGTGTCTGTGGTTAATATAAGAAAGGTGTTTGCGAGAGAACTTCAGAAGCGTCCGCAGACAAGACGGGGGTCATCCAAAGCAGGAAGCCCGTGGCCGTGGAAGCAAAGCGAGCAGCATGCTACAGAACGAAGGCATCAAAGAGCGACAGGATGCTGTCCCCCGAGTCATCTCACACACGCTGGCTCCTCTTGAAAGTTGCCGCTGAGTGAGGGGTGACCCCAGGACAAACTTCAGTCAACAAGTCCGGTCTCAGGTTTAAAGTTCAGTCCGTTCCTATTTTTTCACCTGCTTCCTACAGATACCAGGGAACTTCAGAAGAACGGGCCTGAAACTGTATACCGCAGTAAGGGCTTGGGATTGTTTACACATACAGTACAATGCACAATCGATACAGGTTAGGAAATATTCTTGCATTCGTAAGAACTGCATGGATTTAATATGCCAGTAGGAAACTAATTATCCGCTACGGGGTCTCACATCAGTGGCAGAAACCAAAGGACATCTGAAGTCTACACACGGTCATGTCAATGTGTACATTTAATCACTTTCAGACTATTTTTAAACATCTTATTCTGAAAAGCTCTCAACTGCATTGCTACCCGAGGCTTATACTTCATGGAAAAAAATATATACATGGGTAAGCTTAATGTTTCTACAAGCTGAAAGATACTGTTCCTAAGTTAATTCAACAGCTACATATTACAGCTAGTGATTATGGTAACCTTATGTGGCAACCAGTATGTGGAAGTTAGGATGTTAGAGCTGAACAGTAGCTATACATCTTTAAAACTTCTTCGAAATAACAGCTTGAGTTGTATTGTATCCTCCAGTATCCAAAGAAACCATAATCTTGGTCTAACTCATACATTGAACAAATTACAGGGTTCATACGCACTCCACAGCCAAATTGGTTCAGCAAAACAAACCTGAAAAGCATTTACAAACATCTTAAAATGACTATATCCTTAGGAGCAGATTATACTTGCTTATTTACAAAAACTACTCCTTTGACTATCAGGTAAACCTACAGATGGGGATGGTTTATGGACAGCAGACTACAGTTCCATCTGTGAAAACACTGACAACTTTAAAATTGACTTGAATCGAAAAAAGAATCATGGGGGAAAAGAGAAATATTTACAAAATAAAATTCCCTAAACGACAGCCTGGACACAGTGGGAGTCTGGAAGAAAGTGCAGAGTGGGCTGTTTTTCTTGAGGGGACGATAGTGCATTGCTGGATGTAGCAAGCCGCTATACGCACTTTAGCGATCCTGCATAGCCAATGTCACGAATTTTGGTGCTGTTTGGTGGGGGTGGTGGGGGTATCAAGGTAAAAGAAGGTGGTTTTACAAAAACGTGCTCAGTCACAGGCCTAGGTCTAGCAGCTTCAGGAAGAGGTTGGCAGGGGTTAAGGTTCAAATAATAATAAGGGCCATCCTCTCAATGGAGAGCTGCTAGGGTTGAGGTACACCTCCAGCCTCAGGCACATCTACAATGTGCAAGGCTTTGGGCTTCCTGTGCCGCTCGGTATATAATGTCACTTCTTTATCCCCCCCCCCCCCCCCCCCCCCCCTCCCCCCCTCTCCCCCTCCCCCCCCCCCCCCCCCCCCCCCCCCCCCCCCCCCCCCCCCCCCCTCCCTAGCCCCTAGCCCTCCCCTTCCCTCCCCCCACCCACCCTACCCCCACCCATCCCTCCCTCACCCCTCCCAGTGTGTTGTTTCATTGTTGTATTTTAGAGGGAATTATGTGCTTAAAACTTTATTTTAATGGGTTTAT
>JAODKM010000001.1:41541377-41556213 GCA_026780845.1 Petrocephalus sullivani
TGGGTTTCCCGTGCCCCTCGGTATTAATTTTCTCTTCTTTACCCCCCCCCCCCCCCCCCCCCCGTTTCTATATGTTTAACCCCACCCAAGAAAACTGTAATGTGACTCGTTGACAGACCATGGACCCATCCCCTATGCTACATAGCTCACCTTCCATATTTACAAGGCATGTTCATAATGCTGTTAAAGAACAAAAGAAATCCTCTGATAATAATCTTACTAAATCTCTTCTCCAGATTTCTCATATTTTACCACGGTTTAATGCTTTTCCAATATGGGAAATATAGGAATACAGGAAATTGCAAAACCCAACACTTGCAATTCCATAACATAATATACTGCTGTCTGTAAACGAGCGAGCTGGGTTCCAGCGACACTCGTTTTTACTCATTGTTAGGCTCCACTGATTAGTAACTTTGATGCGCGTCAACAATCTGACCCCTCACTGTAGAACACGGGCACGAAGACGCTTGTTCTTTTGTGTTTGCATGTGAACATGTGTGTATAATAGAAGGGAGGGCTTCTCAAAAATGGCCCGGGATATGGACCATGTCCTGCACTACTCAATGATTCATGGAGCACTGAACACAAGAGCAGTAATTCCCTAATGGAATTAATTGCAAGTTTCAACTGTGAACTCTGGCCCTCTTTCTCTGTTGGCTGGGTTTAGGTTTTAGTCACACACAGGGGAGGGTTTCTTTAAGAGTTTCACAAGAAGGTGGCTGGATTCTGATTATTTCCATACAGATAGGCATATGTAAGGCCCCTTGTAAATATTATCACGGACACTGAGAACACCTCTAAGAGAAATCGTACTTAGTTGAAACAGCAACAGGAAAATAACCTGAATATTATTTACAGAAAAAATTGTAGATGCATTCTGCCAAAACTTTGTCTCTTAAGATGTAGGTGTGCAATTTGATTTTACCAATAATACCGGATAATACAAGAAAACTCACAGCCCTGTGGACGACGGCATTAGAAAATAATTCTTATGAACTTCTGATAATTCTAAAGCCGTTATTTCACATCCAAATGAAAATACTGTTTTAAACTCATCTGTTGAAACCAAGCACACTGATTGTTAACAGCCATGTGCAGCTCAAAATAATGTGTGCATCTACTGCAGAAATAATGTGTGCATCTACTGCAGAAATAATGTGTGCATCTACTGCAGAAAGAAACCCTGCAACCCTGCTGCTTTCCACTGTATTAACCAGATTTGGTGCCCAAATTTTTCATTAATTTTTCTAAACTCTTAAAGCATTTCTGTAAGTCCCCATGACCCTATTCAGGATAAATAATTTGAGGTTTGATAGATGGATGGGTGGATGAATGAATTTCTGAACGCTCACAGGTATGTTTTTATATTCAGCCCACATTCAAATTTGGGTTCGTATAATATCACGCATAAATATGTGTATAACTATGTAGAATGGCAAAATCGATCTACCACCATGCAAAAATGCGAGTATATAATGCATTTTTTTTTGCCAGTCTATTATTTCAGAGCTGCATTTCTCTTGCAAGACTCTCACGTTGCTCTGCTGTATCAACCTGGGTTGAAAGAAATGTTTAACACATTTAACACAAGTCAAAACCCACATTTGTCCCTGGTGGTTTTGCCGCCAAAAGTACAGATTTTTAGACAACTTACATCTCTGTGCAAAGTGGTCAGTGCAAGCAGTTCTACACGCCTGATTGGCATCGTGGGAAGGTGGAGATTTCTGACAGCAGACTTTAAGTCTAGACATTTCCCTCTGGTGACTGCAGACCTCTGCAACAAGAAATCCCCTTCTTCCATGGATCCCTGGAACCTCTCAAGCTGTCCTCATGCATACCACCTTGTTTTTATCCACAATGAAGTGAGTGTCTGGACTGGAATAAGTCACAATTTACCATAGTGTGCTGCAGAGCCCATTGAGTGCATCAACACTGCTCATCATCCCGAGTGGCTAACAACCACTTGCCATGATAATTACTGCCACCCCAGGGATCACGCACTAGTTTACAATTACTCTGAATAGGCACACCACAGCACAGTCTGTTGTTAATCTTACAAATGCATTCCACTTATAAAAAAATAACTTAGGAATAGTGTTGGACCAGTGTTTGATATTTTTAATCACTTAAGAGAATCAAAAACATGCTACGAGGAGATAAACTACGTGAGGCAAACTAGAAAGACGCAACTCAATACTAATGCAACTTTTCCATTTTCTTGTTGTCAGTAATATTGTTGATATTGTTGTCAGTACATGAACAAACTGCAGCGCATCATTCGCTCCGCTGAGAAGACGTTCAGCTGCAACCTTCCATCTCTACAGGACCTGTACAAGTCCAGGACCTTGAAAAGGGCAAGAAAGATTGTGGCCAACCTCTCTCACCCTGGACACAAACTCTTTCAGACACTTCCCTCTGGCAGAAGGTTGCGTTCCATTAAAACCAAAACCTCACGTCATAAGGCCAGTTTTCCCCTGCTGCAGCCAGCCTCATCGATAAGGGTACAGATGCATTCTGACTCTTATCCCCACCCTGTACAGCATGTGCAATTTTCATTCTGCTACGCAGAAGTGTGTCATCACCTACTTTTCTCTGTGGGAACTTCTGAGACACACAGAACACTTAAATTTTTATTTATAATCCCTTTTCTAAAAACTTCTTTTATGAACCGCAAAGAATAATGGAGGATCTGGAGACCAACACCAGTACTACACCTTAAATCTTGCGTTATACTTCGTAATCATACTTTGCTGATCACTTTCGTTTACCCCCCCCCCCCCTTTCTGAAGATATCTGTGATAATTACAGACAGTTGATTACACCACAAATTCAAGACTAGTAAGGACACTTTTAGTGAGAATAACCCTGTATAACCAATGGGTAGAGTACTGATACATATAATCTCAACAAAATAAGTGTCGTGACAGCTGTGCAATTCCATTAGCAACATGAAGAGTGCTGGACACACTGCGGATTTGTGCTTTTAATAAAAAGAAACGATGCTACAGAATGGTTTCCACAGCTATGACAAAGTCCAATCCTTTATTTATTCTGAGTCAGAGGAACATACTCATCCAACAGAGAAAGCAAATAGAAACCTATTCCAGCTCCACAAGAAGATCACCTTCCCCGACTGTGTCCCCAGGCTTACAGTGCACACTTTTGACCTGCAGAATCACAAAAAAACACATTTTCAAAACAGATTCCAGTTATGGTTGTATGGAAACTTAAGTCATGGTTGTAGTCATTGTAAACAGGTAGGAAACATTTCTAAGTATAATCTATTAATCATAAAACTATAGCAATACAACAATTATCTGCGTGTAGAAAAGGCAGAGCAGTGTGTCCTCACCTTGGCTGTTTTGCTGGCAGTCATGCTGTTCTGCATCTTCATTGCTTCAATGACACAGATCTCCTGGCCCTCAGCCACCTAGACAAACAGCAGACATCACATTTATTCTCTTAAGTAAAACAAAAGACTGGGATGGAAGATCAGTACCTTGTTGGCTGAAGGACCAAGATTATTTTAAAGAGTCTGGAAGTCAGAAACCTAGCTGGAATCAGAGAAGAATTTGTTTTGACATTGTGGTGAACTTATCTGGTCCCAAAGTTCTACATTCTACAAAGTTCTGCTCTACATTATATCAACCATATGATTCATGCTTGAACAGAATGCAAGCAAAAGTCACAAAAAAGGACAAATGATTTATGGGCTCTGGCCAGGACCATGCAAGAGACATCTGAGCAATTTACCGCTCTAATCCTTGTATTAGCCAACATCAGAATTGCAGCCCACTTTCCAGCAGTCACCTGACAAATAATCCACTTGACAGGATGCCTTAAGTGTCAATTTAAAAAAAAGCCGGAGCACAAAACTAATGAGGTCTGATGAACATCTCCCACCTCCGTGTGTAACTGGCAGACTTTTTTGTAGTTTTAAGGAGGAATCTTTTCTTGTGCAACCGTATACTCCTCTGAGACTGGGTGAAAGGTCACATTCAAAATTAATAAGTGGGCTATGATTAGCGAGCAGCGTGCCAGGCAGAGCCACCAGCTTTGTTTACATCATACACACATTTTAAAGAAGCACTCATGGCCACAGAACATTCTACAACCATTTCCAGACAACCACAGCTCGTGACTCATTGTACATGATGGGAAATGAAACCAAGAGGCAACCAGCTGCTTATCTTGGTTCACAGAATTTCTATAAAGGAATTAAGCAATTAAGGCAGATTATGCAAGATTTGGAAAATGATCAGCTTCAAGATTCTGAAATATAAAGCAGAAAAAGACTTGACATGGGGATAGTTGTTGATTATATTTTCAGAGGTTTCCTATAGAGTCACAATAAGCCATGTAGTGCAAATCAGCCTTGGATACCAATTATATTGGTACTAATCATATTCATTGTTTCAACAATAAAAACTCATATTGTATAGATAAATAGCTCAAAAAAGAATCTGCCCAACTGCAAAAGCATTTAGTGAAATAAGAGAAAAATGCTAAACATTTTATTTAAAAAATGATAATAAAAAAATGGGAGAGGGGAACATTTTTACCAGGGATTTTCAGCAGCTGTTTTGCGAAACAAAATCGAAATAGCTGGATCTTATTGAAAATATGGTGCACTGAGATGGAAATTTATTAAGCGGCATCCAGTTAATGTGCGCATTATTCATTTCTGGTGAGCATGAAGAATGATTTAAAGAGGTCTGAAATTGCAGATGCAAAGGCTGACTGCACAGTGCCCGACTTGTTCATTTCATCCTTTAGAGAGGCACAGGAGTGTGATCTCCGTCACTGGACAGGGTTTACAGTCACAGCTGTGCTCTTCTCACAAGGGGGTGAGCTGAGCTGTGGTCTGTATGGAACAGATGGAAAAATACATCAGTGCCCCCCCCCCCCCCGCCCCAAACACACACACACACACACACACACACACAGTTATTAAAAATACGACATATTCCACATTAGTATAATACAGCCCTTGAAACGGCCTCAGTTGTTTGTTTAGTCATAACAACATGGTGCCGTATCTGGCCAAAAAGGCCGAGCCTCATGGAGACCCCTATGAAGGACTTTTCTTCCTCTTTGTTTTTGAGGCTTTTTAAACCCCTCTTCCTCCCAGCACTCCTCTCTGCTACAGCGCAGACTGCAGAGGAAATGGTGCCAGAGGCATATGGCTTTCCACTGCGCTAAACATTCATACAAAAGACAGGTTCATCAGTCACTGCAGAGGCCAGATGAGGGCAAAATATGAGGCCCTGATGGATGGTATTTAGTACTAACCTGCTGGTAGCGCATTACCAGCGAAACGCAGGTTCCCTTGGACACAGGAACCGCAGAGCGTGAAATGCGCCACTCACAAGCACACATCATGTACGCCAGGTTATAGCAAATAATAAATAAGCTATTTAAACCCTCTGCGAGGGACCCGGGGTCAGGCCTGCACTGGCCAATTAATGCACAGCATCTGCTGTACGGAGGCAGCCCACGAAGAACTTCCGAGCAATTCAGACAATTAAAGGAAAACCGTTTCCTGCCCGTTCAAAATGTCTTATTGCTGGAGTGGGCACCAAATCGCTCTGTAGATTTGAACAAATTAAGCCATTCTTTGGGGAATCTTTATTTTTATGGTGAATGCCTTCCTTTGTTCTTCCTTTGGCCGAGTGTTTTTCTGCCAAATTTAACAGACGGCTCAGAGGCTAACAGGGGTCCACCCCAGTATCACCTTCTGCTGCTGAGCAACTACCCAAGACAGACAACCACTCTGAACCCTGCTGTCTGTTCCACAATGTGAAAATCCTTTAATTAGGCTCTTTTATAGGCTATTTTCCTTTCGAGTTGTCAGATCATATATACAAAAAATATATACCTTAAAAATCCAGTTTACTTCTTTTACCATTGCTCTGTTGCACCTGACAGAAAATTATATATCCATTTCTTGGGTAAATGTTACGTTTCATTTTTAAGGCAATTGGAAGGGGTATTGGAGGGGGTGGTACAGCCGTTTTTCAGGGTTGGCTTAAATGCATATATGTCCCGGCATTTCAAGTTTCACGTATGATAAATATTGTATCATTAAATTGTCATCATAAACACCGACAGCCTTAAAATGCAGTACTCCATATTGCCTATAGGGGCAGTGCTGGCCACAAAACAACCAAGCACTCAGAGTGAGACTGGAATGAGAGAATAATTACATTCAGTGATTCAGTAATGTCTGGAAACAAACTTAAAAAACAATCAGCAACGAAAACAAAAACTTAATTTCAACAAAATGCTATTGCTACAAAATGCAAAAAGTCCTACCACACCATAGAAAAATGTAAATTAATTGAAAAATCATATTTATATTTAGAAACTTAAAAGTACTCATCAACCTAATCAGTCATTTATTCAGAATACAATTAGTAGCAAGAGAATGAAATCTATATAAAACATAAATAATAAATAATAAAAAACTTTCAATTTAAAAACTGAGGCCTGTTTGACAAACACAGAAATGCTTAATGCCTCTTAATTCACAAAATGCATAACCTTTGTTTATATTAAGCATGTTCTCATACACAAAACCAAACATTTTGTCAATTTACTTTACTGTTTTTCATTAGTATAAAACAAATACAGGGATTTACTAAAAAGATGCTTGGGTGTCAAAATGTATAGTTTTTTTTACTCTCTAAAAATGGAAAAATAAAGTAGAACTTACAACACTTATTTTAGAAAGAGAAATAATTTTAATTAAAAATATTAAAATATTTATGAAGTGAACCATATAAAGAATTTGTGATGCTTTATGTACATAAGAACTGCAGTGATATTTTTTAAGCTTAGATAAACTACAAGCCTCTGTGATGGCAGTTTGTTTGTGTTATCTCACAGTTCATTTGGTAATCTCACCAGTAATAAGTCATAATTAGGGGACACTGGAAAACCACAACAGATTTTTCCCCATTTAATTGCCAAGCATTGTTAGCCAAGCGCTTAACAGTCTCGGATTTGTGCCTGTTCCACGCGGCAGAATCCATACATTGTAAATGAGACCTGCTAATGCTCTCGGCTCAGCCATGGGTCTCGGCCAGGGCCACGGGGCCGCGGGAGGATGTATGCGCTGCCCTTTGTTTCCCCCGACGCTCCATTGTTAGGTTTTCTATGCAAAGCGTTCAGCCATCACCATGTACATTTCTGCAATGAATCCAAAATACGTTCATTTGCATCCCGGTTTCGATAATCTGACTCTGGCTCATGCAGATGACCGACTGGAACAGCCACAACATTTACATTGTCTATGGGGGTCAACAACCTTCCTAAATACTGCCACAATGCCCCAGTCAGTAGCCTGTCATTTGTTTGCTAAAGATTCACACTGAACAGTTCACCCTTTTATGCATTATTGCATCACAATATCAGGCAATACATTCAGTGTTTCCCACAGTTAAAAGAATAAAGTTCTTAATTACAATATGCAAGGGGTGAAACAGCTTCACAACAATCACAGCTATTTTCTTAATCACACTGCCTGATATGCATGTCGGCTTTGATGGCATCTTCCTTTGTAAAGCTAATTATACTGACAAAGGTAAATGTTCACTGCACTCAAACTGTAGTTGGTTAATGTTCTTAAATCTTATTTCTACTTCTGATATTTCTAAAATACCAGTATTTGTTAATTTTGTTTTTGAATCACAAAAGAATTATTTTTAAAGGGGGGTAGGGGATCCACATTTTCACCTGAAAATCAGAAGGGTTTTGCAATTCCAAAGTTACTCGCAGGTACCTCATTTTTTTTAAATAGTAAAGAATAACTTGGGGAAATAAAATGTTTAGCAACATGCAGATTGCCCAGCCCATTCAATTCATAAAACACGAGAAACAAAAACAAAAAAACTGTTTAAGCAGACTCTAGACCGAAAATAGGTAGAGTGGGTACTTTGATAAACAGGCACAACAAGTAATCTTAGAGCACATATTTAACCCAAGGATGAAACTCCACCGGATCTATTTGAATTCATGAGGGTTGTGCAGGGGAGGAAGGACTTAACTTCAGTCCCTTTCAAGGTGGTAAATGTGTTTTTATAATTATAACCACACAATTAACACTGACAAGTCTAGGTCACCAGAGCGGAGCTTAGCTGTTCAAATGCTCAGCTACTCTAAGCACACAGTGCAAACAGCTGCAGAGCAGGAAGAGAAATATTCTGAAGTAGAGAGACAGACTTCACCCCACAAAATCCCAGATTTTACAGCACATTACATTTTCTGTACGCACTTTTATTTCACAACAGTCCTGCTGTAGTAGGCCTTAAAAAAAAATAAACCACACACCTTTCCACACAATTTGCTCTGCTACAGTAGCTAAAGCCACTTTCCTCCATAGCAATGTGGGTAAATACCAGTAAACAGGTCAAGCATAAATTCTATTTAATATCAATGCTTGTTTAAATTTCACTAAAATCAGAATAATACCATTTTCTCAGTAACTCCCTTAAAAGAACACATTTATCTAGCTACTATATATGTAACCTTTATTTCCTTTTACAGACATATGTACACACACAATACCATGCAAAAGTTAAAATGTTTAAATTTATATTGGTGTAAAGCTTTGATTTTAGGTCTGCTGAAGGGTGTTAGCTTAGTCACATCAAAGCAACTCTAGGAATATACATCTATACATCTAGATATACATCTGCATCAGCTGGCTGAGCCACTAACATACCATGTTTAATTTGTTTAGCTAATTAAGGTAATGAAATGAGCTGGTAGTGAAATTTAACGAATTTGACACAGCGTCGTTATAGACACAAAACAAGACAGCAGTAACTTTTTGGAGAACAAATTCTTGTCACTTTTTAATTGAGTTACTGTTCATTTGCATATAGCCTAATGTGAAAGTGTCCTTTGAGCAAATATGCACTACTACGGTAAAGAACTCAAGTATTATATGCTGAATACATCTATATCAAAGAAATACACATATACATGCACACACACACATACATATACATCTATATATGTGTATATATATATATATAGTACATGGTACATGACTTCACCTTAAATCAAACACATTTGTAATAAACATCTGCTTCATGTCAAGATTTTAAAGCTTTTAAACTGAGGATAAAGGAAGAGGGAAAAAGAGTGTGACTACCGCTTTAGGTCTTTCATTGTCGAGTTGTATTATTACCTATTCTTTACACTTTACAAATTGCTGCCGGTCTGTGAACACGCACAAATTGCCGATAATTTCCTTTAATGGTACGTGAAAGGCCATCCCTGTCTTTAAACATTCATTTAAGCCTCAAGTTTTACTCAATGAAAAGCGGGATTCAGGTACGTTTAAGTGAAGTTGACACAGCCTTTTAAACAGCGCACTATTCCCTCGTAGCAACTCAGGCATGACATTACAATGGCCCTCCTTCAACAGCCAGCCCATTACAACTGCAACAAGTTCTTGTACTTTTGCTGCCAGCCAAGCAATTTAAAGGCGCCTGTTAGGTTACCAACTGAAGACTGTTTTGTTTTGTAGAAACTGAGAAATCTGGAACACCATTCTGACATAAGCACTTAATTAAAATGGGTCTTGGTCACGTCTTATGGATTAAGAGCCATTAAGACAGCATTTCTGTTTTACTTTGGGTGGGGTGGGGGGGGGGAATCAACCGTAAATCAAATAAATTGGTAAAATGTTAAAGTAAAAATACACATTTAGGCTAAATCTAAAAGTAAAAACACAAAGAAAAGGATTAGATGATACTGCAATTAAACTAAACTAATTTAATATGGTTTTTCATTAATTACATGAAAAATAACGCATTAGATCACACCCATCAGGAACGGAAAATTTTTATTTCTGCGCAGGTTAAAATCACTACACCACGAGGAGCTCGCATGTGAAAGTGCACCGTCGTTTGCTCACTGCACTGCAGCGAGACGGCTCGCTGTTCGCTCACTGCATAGCAGTGAGCCGTCTGCGTGCGGAACCAGGCACAGACAAGCGAGCGGTCGACGGCAAGGCCCTCCTATGGGTGCCGCTGATCGCTGGCGAGCTCGGTGCTCTCTTGACCCTGCGGTGAGTATGCATGGGCCCCAGGGTACCCATCCTTACCGTATCACCGGGCCTGACGGACACCGCCACCACAGAGCCGGGCATGGGGGAGCGGAGGATGCTGCTGGTGTCTTCTGGCACCTTCTCAGGCATGTGTTTGCTGAGGGTAGCTGCCAGCTTACTCAGCACCCGCACCTTATACTGCATGGCATGCAGGGGAAGGAGAAGACACAGGTTAGGCCACATTACACACCCCTCAGTGGCCAGCACCAGGGCACAATCACAGAGCACAGCACTGCCATGCAAAGGGACACCTGCGTAAGCATGTGGCTTGCAGGGGCGAAAAAAATGCCACCTAAAGCAAAAAAATTACAAGGAAGACAATGGACAGAAACTACATTTTTGCTTTAAATGCTTTAAAATGCACTCTAAATTTTTTCCTTCTCTGAAACAGTCACTTTGGGAATTCTGCTGAGTATTATTTAAACGTTTCGTTAATAATCCGAGAAGGTGGTAACAGCTTATGCTCACATATTAATATTTGATTAAATGTATGTGTCTCAAACTTGTAAGACAAAAGGTGCTTTGCGGTCCATAACAGGTCTACGCCAATACTCCATGTAACGCACTCACGACAGCTTCACAATTCACTCGTCATCCCTTAATGAGAATCAAGAACCCGAAACGTCTACTGATGTTTTGCATATAATCCAGTAGATGGCAATATATCTCTGGTTTTGTAGCAATATTTATTTATTTCTCTCTTTCTTTTAATTATCCATTTGGCTAAGCAACAACTTTGGAAGGAGAAGAGCAGGTAAATATTGTGAATAATTCAGACGGGGCCGCAAACTATTTGTGGGAAAGATCAAAGAAAGAGGGAAAAAAAATCCCCCTTCTTTTCCTGATCCTTAAAGTTGGAGTGGGGCACAGGGATGCTGAAGGATACAAATACTACCTGGAGAGTCTCCTTCATTAGCACGATTACATAAGTAGGTGAGAGAGTGTTAAGCCTACTTACAGCTTTAGCAATGCTGCAAAGCTACCTCCAGCAACAGTGTTACATGTGCAAATAAAACGCTATAATGCATGTAGTCCCTATTTGGCAAATGCTTCAGAAAGGATTTTGCAGAGTGAGAGCCGAATCACCGCGGGCCGCACCAGAGCAGCACTGACTGTCACATCAAAAAGACACCGGTACGACTTCACCATTTGCCTCGGTAAACAATTTAATATTTGATGCACACAGATTCTTGCACTGGATTGTGCTGCGTGTGTGGCATTTGGAGAGGACGTAATTTGCAATCAGAGCATGTGAGGGTCCTGAGAATTCAATCACAAAGTCAGATAAAGATGCAGATAAAAAGGCACTTGCTCACATAAAAATATTCTAAATTAAGGCCAGGAGAGGGTGGGCTGGTACGAAATAGCCCCGTCGATGCGACAAACAAGCTATTTGCAAAGAAGTTCACCAATGATAATTACAGCGTGAGAGAGACAGAGTGCATTATCAACCCCGGAAACCGAAACGTGCGCAATTAGACGAATTCGGCCATTTCTCGTGTCACGTGTCGCCGCCTGTAATGTATCTCATCTGCAAATAAAGGAGAATGGTGTCATGGACGAGTTATTCATCCTCCTCGAGCAAAGACGCTCACCTACATTACGCTGCACGGCAAAGACGCTAAAGCGGCCGGAACTTCGTGCCAAATGCATCGGGATCAGCAGGAGGCAATAAGGTGCCAGAGAACATAAAGCCACACAATGAGAAATGCGGTAACTACAATAGGCACTTACGATCACCACCGACTGAAATGTGGCCCTGCACAACAAAATACGACCATTGTGGAACACTATTTGGCCCTGCTGGATCCCGGTTCCACTGGGGCTCCTCAGATTAGCAAACGTTATTTGAAATGGCCCGATATACGCACTGTACTGATAGAAAGGTATCCGTGATTGGAATATGTGAGGAACCACTATATACTGATCAGGGATCCTCCAGGACCCAGTATAGGGGCCCACTGTGTTAAAAGCCCCCTCCCATGGATACCATACACAGAGTGGGGTCACACACACCTCATTCAAAAGGATAAGAAATTCCAAATATCAAACTGGATGTTGATTCTCAGAAAAGGAAAAAGTGATCAGGTCCTCAGCAAACACACTTAGACAGAGGGGCACCACGGAAGGTGAGAGAACTCTGTCATTGCCGTAATTGTTATTTTTATTACGATTAGTCACTAGAAGTGTGACTAATACGAAAATGTGCGACACACATTGTGTAAATAAAAGATGACAGTCACAGTGCACGGAAAGATCTGCACATTGGGGGACTATGATTGATAAGCACTCAAAATATTGCTTATTACGCAAGTTCTGAACTCCACCACTCAGAACTTCTAGAGAAAATATTTTCATAGCTGAAAATACAGCAAAATTGGAAAATATAATGTAGGTGCGACGCAACTGAAACCTAGCGAAAGTATATCTTTCTCATCTTAAAGCTATTAAATAAATACTGAGATAGGAGTAGAAGGGCAACGAAACCTCAGGTTGTGCGAAGGTCTACTAGTGAATATTTCAGTCGTTCACCACTATAATACATCAAACAAAACGGGTCTTTTCCATTCGAGCACTCAACTGCCAAGCAAATACATTTCAAACGCAATTTATTGGCTGTACTTGGGAAAATTCACGATAAGGAATATTATGTTGCAGGGGGTCTTAATCATGCTCCAAAGATTTAGACATGGATCCTCTTTGCTTCATTAACTGTGAGCAGGTGACAGTGGCACACTTTTGTGAATAAAGGGGAACTACAGCTTTACAAAGAAAGCACATCCCAAAGTAACACTGACGTCTTGTTTGATGTCCTTGGTTGAATGTATCATCTGGTTACCATCATCTGGTACCAATTTTTTTTAAAGCAGACTGTCTGATGAACATCTCCGTCCCCAGGGAATGGGAATTGGGGAGATACTGAAGTCTATCTAACAGCTGGGCGGAAAGTTGAGGAGCGAAATGATGCAAACGAGACGCCGAAAGCAGCAGAAGGCATCGGCGTAAGCCATGTTTGTCTTTCCACCTTTCCTGGCGGATGAAGGAACCCCTTGATCTACCTCCAAGCACACAGTTAGCTTTTGTTCGGTGGCAGGAAAATAGATTTAAAAACATAAATTTAGTGAGCAAATGTGGTACGGATGGTCAGCCCCCTAACCCGAGAGTCAACTTGGCTGGAAGAGAGCGACACAGGAAAGATTGACTAAGTGGCTGATTCTTTAGCCATCTGTATGAATGCCTCGCTACAGCAAATTGTCCATAAGGAGACAGGAAACGGTGTAATACTGAAAAGGAGGAGTCTCATTCATTACCACTTAAGCAAAGAATACCTTTCAACTTGCATTAAAAACATACAGTATTTGATAACTGGCCTGAAACTATAATTGGCAAAAGTATTTTTTTATTCTCATATCTTTGGATGTTTCATTACAGCAATTTTAAGTGCCCGATTCTAGGTAACAACATACAGACCCCTCCCGAGGTCTTAAAAATGCAACCAAAGTTAACTTGCAACTCGAATAGCTGCATTCGGGATTAGGCAGTGAAAATGTTAGTTAACGTTAAATTTCTGGACAGAAAACCTGTTAGAGCTGACAGAGATGAGAGAATTACATGCGGAGTATGGTCCCAGAGTACAGCCCATGTGAGTGTTGTAGTCGATTTGTAAATTGACACATTATTTGCATGTTTTAACGTAAACATGTTACGCTCCGAGTTATTACTCAGTTAGCATCCCCATCTATTCCGAGACACGCGTGGCATAAACGCACATGCTCACAGTGCAGGGCTCGGTACATCTGCGGTGACTGGTGCAGCCTGTTAACATAACGCTTTGACAACTCCATCAGCTAAGTCTCAAGGTAGCTGTCAATCAGGACGCATCATTTAATCCAACAGCACTCCAAGGACTTTTTCCAAGCAGAGCACATGACAGCACACCTACAGCTCTATTTATGGATGCACATTGTCGTGTTCGCAATGTAGTCATAATTAGAAAGATAAAAAAAAAAAAAACGGAAATGAGGAGCGAAACGGGGAGGGAAAAAAAAAACAGCAACAAGTCCCGATATTATGCAAACAGCACTTTATTTTCGACACCGCCTGTTTGAAGTGTGATCTTGTTCCATGGTGACACCAGGCTAAATGACAAAAGCACTACTTCATTCATCCTCTTTGGAGAGACAGTGCTTCATTTGCAACTCACTATAATTAGATTAATGGTGTAGTGGCATACAAAGCAGGCCCACTCACATTAGATAGCACATAAATTAGGACAAACACTTATTTCAATTCCAGGCAGAGAAAGCAGTGGCTAGGGTATTTAGCATACTCTTTATGGTGGAATGAGATGTTAATTGTGTGCCATTACCTCTAAACTGCTTGCTTGTTGTATTAATCACTGTGCTAATTGATGCAGAGATAGAAATGTAGCCACAGGCAAGAAAGCAATGGAATGGGCGCTGAAGATGGCGGATAATGGATTATCGAGTAAGCCATATGGAGATGGCATGGCTTTGAAACCTTCTCTATATGCCCACGAATGTCGCTCTTTGCGATAAGTATTGTGCCACCATAGAAATATTAATTTCACGTTTAAACTTAAGAGAAAGACACTTCAAACTGGCGCTGGAGCGTGAAGACACCAACCAGATGCCACATGTGTGCATGACACCTTGTTTTACACCAACACAAGGTGGGGGTGGTGGGGGTGGG
>JAODKM010000001.1:41556313-41568542 GCA_026780845.1 Petrocephalus sullivani
TACCTTGTTTTACACCAACACAAGGTGGGGGTGTTGGGGGTGGGTGGGGGGACAAAGGGAAATTCTGGAGACTTTTACGCTTCAATTGGATTTCCCCCGTGATTTTTCAAAATAATAAAAGAAAAGTTGGCCAGGGGAAAGGATAAATGTCAAAGTACCTCTGGTCTGGTCCCCTTTCACTGTGGCACGTGTTGATGTGAAACGGACAAAGAGAAAACGAAAGGGCAAGTAGGGAGGAAAGGCAAATTTGGTGGCGAAGGTAGACGGAGTAGAGTGGGGTGGGGGGGGGGTTGATGGTCAGAGATTGGGACCAAGGGATCAGTTTTCCTCTGCTGTGTAACACAGCCAGGCCAAAAACGTATAAATAGCCACCTGCCACAGAACGATTAAAGATACCAAAGCTACCGAATGGTCCCGTGCAGCCTTAGCCACCGACGGCCGGGTTTTTTGTTGTTGTTCTGGGAGACGACGGCTCCGACCAATCATCAGCAATCACGGTCGCTCTATCGCGAAGTCCCAAAACCAGTAGCGGTGCCGCCGCGACGTTTAAACATTCAGTTGTCTTCTGCTTCACTGCCCCTCTGTGAGAAAATACTACAAAGAGGCCGTAATCCAAAGACAATAGCGGCCTGCTTTTGATAGGCTTTGATGACATATTGTGCGTCCGAGATGAAAAGAGGCAGGGATCCCACTAACCAAAGCCAAAGCTCCTATCCCTTAAAAAGTTTCACGTTTTTGTAATGCAGATTCCCTTGTCAGTATTCAGTTATTCAAAAAAAGTAATTTGAGGAGGCATATGCCAGAAATAGAAATATTTGCATACATTTAAACCCATTTGAAATGCTAATGGTCTGAAATTGCGCCATAAATGTGTTTTTCTAAGAACTGTACGCTGCTGTCCGTACGTTTTCTGATGCCAGGGTGAACAAGACCGATATTTAGCATCAGCGCCACCTGGTATAACAGTGCAATTACGAAAGCTATCTATTAACAATTTGCAGTAAGACTCCCGCACCGCAATTAAACATTTACAGCATTAACTGAAAATTAAATGAATTTGCACCTTTCCCATTTCGCCTTTTCAGATCAGCAACTTTTCCAGGTAGTTAGATAGAAGCCGCATCCTCGGGAGAGGAAGAGTTTCCCAGGCTCCCAAATGCCCAAACGGGTTAGCCCATGGTGCCAATTTTACGTTACGCAGGTGCTGAGAGCTTCGCAGACCTGCCTTTCAGGCTTGCCTTTGTTCCCCTGCAATTGCTCGGAACTCACTGCTGTTGATGATAATAACAGTGTTGGGTATCCATTGATTTGCTGTGGCCCCTCATTGTGAGTTCACTCTAGAAGACATTCATCTGCTCGCTTTAATTAGTGGCTGCACAAGCGTCCTCTTCACTTGCACACTCGATGTTGGTACTCTGATACAGGCAACCTCACAGTTCTGGGAGTCTCCACACCAGTGTTCCACCCGGTCAGACGCGGCACCTCATCGACTTACCCATCCAACATGCATGCATTCCTATTAAAATGGGGAGACAAATAAATAAACAAATAATTGGGGGGGGGGGGTGCACTTTTGAAAATCAAACTATCAATGCTGGCTGTAAATGACTAAATTCCTAAGGACCAATTTCCTTTGTGCATCTGATTAATCCCTGGAGAGCTTCCATCAAAACCTTTGTTTTCAAACTGTTTGGGAAACACTGGGCATCGATGGAACACAACTCTCTAATTTGGCATATAAGTAACAGTGATTGCAAAAATAATTTTGGCAAAAAAAACACACACACACACACACTCAGACTACACACACTAGACAAACACTCTATCGGCACCAGTGGTGGCTTTGCTTCCCAAAATGTGCGCGACACAAAAGCAAGGCCAGCTTAAACACCAACCCACAAGTTCTTCCCGATCATTTCTCCTGATCCACAGGAGTCTAATTACTAAAGCACTGCTGCCCAGTTTCAATCAAGGAGCGCAAAATGACACACTCCTTTGTTCCTCTCTCATATCACACATGATCCACTGTCATTCTTCTTACCACAAACCCCAGTGTGGTAAGTCTCTGCCTGCCATCTGTCACAGAATGCAGGGGACTGGACGGGACAGGAGCCATTATTCAGCTGGTCATGGTCTGTGCACATATTTCATGCTTCCTCCTGGAGTTCTTGTGGCAACTATTAGCAGCTTAAGAAGTTGGGAAAGCTTGATAATCATTGACGCTTTGGTGGGCTGAGGCCCCAAGTGACCCTCTACCATCCCTGCAGTTCACTAGATAATAAAAAAAATAACAAAAAAACAAAATCTACATATTGCTCACCATGAACAATGCATGTCTGACCCGAATCTAGCTGTCTATGCTTGTTTTTATTTTTTAAAAACAAGACAAAAAATGAGAGGGAATATCTTTACCAAGGGTTAGACAAAAATCAATGCTGTTAAGCTCATTATAGCTTTAACCCATTATGCAGACAAGACACAAGGCCACAGACTATTCCCATCAAAAATAAATAGAAAATGAAAGACCCGGGTATGGACTGGAAAAGCCTGAACTTGAACCCTGAATGATGCTAAAGTTTGCTGCTCCCTTTAGGTATTAGGCAGCCAACACTAGAATCAAAGAATAGAAAATACTACCTAAGGTAGAGGAGTCCAAGTTAGATGCTAATCAGAGGCTGCCACACCAGCTGTGAGCCAGCAAGGCCTCCTGAAGGTATAAGCTGATGACCTGGATGAAGCCGCACAGATGTATAAAATCAATCCATCACTGAAGGGGGTCTGACAGTTGGAAGCAGGTCTAGTAAAATGACCCATGGATGGCTCTGTTTGGGTGTGTAAGGGGATAAGAGTGCGTATCTATGTGCTGGGGGGTTAGAGATGTGGGAGCCATCTTGGCTCAAGCAAAATAGTCTTTAAATCCGACCTTGGAAATCTAATATTGGGAACTGTTTAGTCATCACATGTAAAAGTAATCACACAAAGATACAGTCCTATGGCAAAGGCAAAAGTAATCGCACAAAGACACAGTCGTATGGCAAAGGCAGAAATAATCACACACAGATACAGTCCTATGGCAAAGGCAAAAGTAATCACACAAAGTCATACAGCAAAAGCTTAAAATCTACTTAAAAATGCTCACGTGCAAACTATGAAACCTTACAAAAGCTATTTTATATAACCAACTTTGACAACACTGAATTAGACTAATTTAATGTTACTATTCAAACATTCTGAAATGTCAGGAGTAATTATCACATATTTTACAAGATAATAAATTTGAATAAAAATCTACAAAAAATGTCTTAACTATTCAGTCATAATGGAAGACATGGAGAACTGTTTGTTCAGTAGAAGAAAAAATGTCAACTTTTTTTTTTAAGCACTCACAGTTACAGTTACTGAGTATAAAATACCACAACCTCCAACCCCCAGCTCAAACTCCAGAACTTGGAAAGAACTGATATTGCAGGAAGAAATTTTTACTTCATTGTCCAAAAAAATAATCACTGCTTAGTTTAAATAATGCAACAAATGTGAAAATATGCAGAATATCACATAACAGTATAATTTAATAATATTGTAGGCAAAGCATAACAAAAACATCACAAGAAAACCCACAGGAGATACTAAATAACAAAAACTGCAGTAATTAAAAACCAATAAAATAAATAAATACAATAACTAAAAATTAAATATTTAGCCATCTGCCAAGAAATTCTCTGAACTTTCCATGTGTAATATTTACATGCACATTGACAAAAAAATTTAATTGACATGTTGTTTATGTTGTTGACAGTACTGCGAGTTATGTGGACAGAGTGACTTTTCACCCAGTAAACATTTTTAGGTCCGTTCACTTAGGACTGCATCACGTCCTTCTACATGAAGTGTCTATATTTAGTGCGGGATACCCCACTGACAGCCAAGAGAGGGGTAGGTGGAAGTGGCATCATAAAAATCAGTTAAGGAAAACAGAAGCGGGGTCATAAATCAAAGTTCTGGGGGCAAAGGGGGTTTGGGAAGTCCACGGTTCCCACTTATTTTCAGGAAAGCGAGCGTTTTCCTTCTGAACCTAGGTCATGTGTGGTCATGACCTTAAAAGAGCCATTGTGCAGCTGAAACCATGGTAATGTCAGCACCACAAATAATCTGGTAAAACAGAGCCATGAAAGTAGGCATAAAAATAATTGTTTTCTAATATTTATGGACAGTCACCAATATACACATAATTCAAATGCTCACATGCCAAAGTAACTATATATCCCAAGAGACGCGATATGAAGTAAAGAATTTCTTTGGCATTAGAAAAGTCACTGGCAATTTGGATACTTAAGAATGCAAAACGAGGAATCCTAAATGAGAACTCTGCAGAGGATATGGCATTAAATGAGATTTGCATCTTTATGAGTTTTGATATCAATTATTTTTTGATGTACAAATTCACTCATGTGGTGTGGTATCAGCAAATTATGTAGAACGTGAAAGAAATCTGTACAGTCTCCTTAGATAAACAAAAATACCACTAAATCAGGTTTTTCCCAAAGCCAGAGTAGATAGCTAACAGCTTGAATGAACCACATCGAAAGACGGCAATCATGGAACTACTCAGATTCAGCAGAACGACAGAAAATCAAACGGAGAAACTTCTGGCTTCAAAAATGGAGAACCTGGCTTGCTCTTTCCCATTCTGTAAATCCTACTGAATGTCTAAGCACCAGGTCAAGATTGCTGTAGAGGAGCCAGGCCTTTGCACAGGTTAGAGAAGAACAGAGGCCTGGCAAAGCTTCCAAGCTTCAAGGCCAGCGTCATTGAGGTGGGGTGGGGTAACGTATCTGCCGTCACGTGAGATAGCGGGTGACAGCAGACACAGAAGCTTGGGCAGCGGCAGGCATGTCATAACAGTCCTCCTGATGGTGCTGAACAAAGCCGGGAGGACAGGGCCGCAAAAGCGGGGCTCCGGGGGGAACAGGTACCATGCTTCACTTTGCACATGGAAACATGACAACAACAGTCTCATTAGACAAGGAAAGGGGGAACAAAACAAAGACCACTGGGGACCTGGGCCAGGCTGGTCCTAAAGCAGAGGCTGATTTAAGGCCAACGTGGTGTCAAAATACGCAGCCCCAAATCGGTTAATATACCCTACGGCTGGGGTTCCTTGTGAACATCCCGAACTATATTCACCTTTCAGCATAATTAACAAGTGCATTTGAGGTTTGGTTGTAATATGGGAAAAGCTATAGTATTAAACCCTGAGAATACAGTTATTGATGCTATTAAAGTAAATTACAAAATCTCCATTAGCATATGCTAACAGTTATTGCATGTCATTTTAGACAAATGTCACGATGTTATAAACATCTTTTATAAGTCCTGTTCTGGTTTTAGCTCCTAACATTCCATGTAGGCCATGTCAAATGTGCCCAGAAATAACACAGGCCTCCCCTACTGTCACCGAGATTGCCCACCTGGGAGTTTGGCACACACCACAGTGCACGTAAAAACTGCTGGATCAGAGCAACACAGAATATTTTAACTTAAGAGTGGCTCACACATCTCCAGACCCAAATCCTCATTGTCCACACTGTGTCAATTAGATTGACAGTAAGTCACAATTTATTTCTTCATTCATGTGCCCATGTGAAACACACTCTCTGAGTCAATAACTTTAGTACAGTGCAGCTACTATGCTGCGAGACAGAGACCCAGAAGCTTGCCTGGGCCATGCAGCTCACCTCTGCAGTGCCAGCAGGACAGGATAGATAAATGGAATAACCCATTTTAAAAATTAATAACCCAGTTAAATAAGCAACGTGCAGACAAAGTTTAAAGTAATAGGCATTGTGACTGACAAGAGTGCAGGTGTACCGGTTTATTCTGGATGGCACCAGCCCGACAGGTGACCACAAACTGCCTAACAAGCAAGTAATTACACCACAAAGGTAATTTACTGTATTAAGTGCTACTTTCTCCAGTCCATTGGTGAGACTGCATGCAATTACAAATGGCGAACAGACAATAGAACATGTGTGCCATTCAGCGGGTGGGAGTGGCTGACTAGCGAGAGACCGCTACAGATAAACAGGGAGACAAAGGCCATGTAGATACAAGGCAGCCGCCAACATACAGACAAGTCCGGATACAATACCACACACAGCTGGGGTATTCATTTTGCTGTCTGAACAAGTTTGGTTTAAGAATTAAACTGTACAACAAACACTATTTATGTAATGTGTGAATTAAGAAAGCTACCCATAGGTGCTCAGAAAGTTTAGCTCTCCATCTAAGTGCTTGAGCAAAGGTCGATTACCAGTGCAAAGTGTTTAATCCCTGACCCATTTCATATGCAATGGCGAATATGCCATCCGTAAGAAAACACATACACTCAATCTGACCTACAGGGTGCAATGAAGACGCGCTCAAAGTTGACGACCCTGTCCCACCCTGCCTCCAACATCCTTTGTAATCAACAGTTCATAGCGATGCGAGTGTGGGGAGAGCTGAATTAAGCCATGCATATCTGACGGCGCATGCCCTGAACTTAGTGACCCCTACTCAGCACTTGTACAAGGATGCCGAGTGTCGGAGATCGTGAGAAGCCCCCGTCTACTTCCATATTGGGGGGGTTATGTGACGAGGCAGTATGCCCACTCTCTTAGCGAAGCGATTCGGCCGTAGGTCCCCTCCTGAAAGCACATAAACTATAAAGCAGTTACAAAAACAATGCTTATCCACCTGAGACTACCGCACAGGATACCAGCTACTTATAGCAACCCCAAACCAGCTAACAAGAATAGCAGGAAAGCTGCACTAGACCCTGCTGCATTGATGCTTTGAAGTACACCAGTTCTAAACTATTATGATACTTCAGGCAAGAGGCTTTGAAGGCAGGTTTATCCTCTGTAGCCGTGTGTCCTGTTGTGAATGAATTGTTTCCTTTTTCCCATTGTTTTTATTTTCTGTTGAAACTGACACTCGTAATTGTTCTCCATACCGAGCTATGGGACTGAAGCAAAATAAAAATGAAATCAAAATTTTTTTTGCTCCATCGTTTCGCTATTGGTGAAACGGACAAAGTGATACCTGAAAGGAGGAATAAGGAATTTCCTCAAGGAGGAAATTACCATTAATTCGACCATTTCTAGTAAAGCATAACCTGGTCATAAAGCAGGTCTGAATGGACGTTTGGCGATATTTCAGCTGATATAATAAAAGAGAGAGAGCTATAACATTATTATACAACTTCAAGAAATGCTGATAACCAGCCTTATCCGTCTCAATGGAACCACAAGAGAAGTTCCCATAGGTAAAAATTGTATCAAATAAAATTCTTTCATTTGCGGAAAATGTTCTGAAAAGTCCAAATGTACTGTCTTTATAATTTAGGCACATCCTTTTGATTCCAGTCAGAGCAGAATGACTGAACTATTTTAGCTTTTCGGGTTTTGTTTTTCTATATGCAAAAATGGTTTCCATAATAATGTACGTATGGTATCAGACTATACAATGACTATGGCTTTAGAAATTCACCTTTGCTAGCTGTATTTAATAAAGACTGGCACCAGGATTCGATTAAAAGAAATACGAATTATAAGGATAACGCACCCAGATTAAGATTAAGTTGCTTCCGATTAAATTTAAGATTAAGTTTTCAGTCTTCACGCTACCATGTTCGTCTTCCATTTTCATACAATGAGAAATATTACAGTTGAAGATACGTAGATTTTAAGAATCTCTAAGGAATTTACAGACGTACTCTAGGTCTCTTTAGCGTTAATTTAATTTAGCAATAATAACTAAGGGGTAAAAACCATTGTCAAAAGGAAGAATGGAAGAAAAAAAAAAAGAAAAACTTTTTCAAATTCTTAGCCTACTTTCTCAAATGAACACAGCAGGCTAGGAATAAAAAAATAGTGCTGAACAACATAGACATGCACCATAACACATATCGGTTGACCAATAACTGCTCCCATAATTAGATAAACATGGTGGACAAAGCTGAAGAACATTAAACTCTGGCCTCTGTGTGGCAAGATATTCTTAGAGCACACCCCCTGCCCACTCCATAAAAGTCGGGAAGGAGTGCAAAGCTGCACGTTAGCCTACTCGAGCAGGAAATTCCTCAGCTTTCCCTGTTCTGGAACACAATACCACTAGAAACAGAAAGATAAAAGCAAAGATACAGACATTTATTTGTACAGACGCATAACTACATGCACAGCAAATGTAACAGTACCCCCACTATCCAGCGAATGGATATTAGGCAATAATAAATATATCCAGCGTAAAAGCTGGTGTTATACGACTACCAGGAATTATCCAGTAGCTCATGTTGCAGCCCACATTCTCTCTGGGCGCAAGAAAATCTCCTGACAGATTTAGAGAAAATGATATTCACAAATTATTTTAGTTTTCCTAAATTCCTATAGATAATTATAAGCAGCTAATTATTTAAGCAGCTAATAATACTTAGTTATTAGGCTTTAAAATATATCTCAATTCAGTCTAATATCGGATTTCTGCATGAATAAAGCATCTGAAAGAGGCCTGACAGACTAAAAATAACATCACTCACAACTGATCCATTACTCCTCAGTGCACAAATTAATTCAATAACAGAACTATCTCTAACAATAACTTTGTGGGAAGCCCATTAGTAAAATTAACTTTGCTCCGATGATGGCAAATATTTCAGAATATTGACCTTTTCACACCAAGTGTGTTACCATAGAGACAATCAACCAGAGAAAAGTTAAAAGCTCAAAAACTACAACAGTTGCTATCTAAAAAAAGACCAATGGGGAATGCCGGAAGGCTACGCCGTACACATCGCTATCACAGTCATTTAGCGAGGAATTTCTAACGTGACCATTTTTACTGTTTATCAGATACAAATCTTCTGTTCAGTTACGTCTCCCAAAACGTATACAATCATCCAGCTGCATTTTCTTCATGAATAGAATGTCAGGACTACAAGGGAAAATTGCAAGATAAGAGATTATGCCAAAAAAGAAAAGCACACATTTAAACGTGATCTAGCAGCGAATAAGACCAAAGGGACACCAGAGTATTTGGGAAGTATTACCACAACAATCTCCTTCATTAGGTATTAATTTATTCATTAAATATTAACTCTTGCCTGGTCTCGTTCTGAAGGTGACACGTCTTCATTTAGTCTAAGCAGGATGTGGATTTTGGTGGTAATTCTTCACAGTTGGGGAAAAAGCAAATTATTCATTACACTAGACAAGAGTGCTTTCTAATAAACTACACCATAGGATCCCTAACTCCACATAATTAACTCCAAAAATGCTCAAAAGATCGACCATAGATCCTACATGTAAATCACATTGTGTCTTGCGTCCCAAACACTGGATACATTCCAGAACCAGAATATTTTACATGACCACCGCGGATAACAATGTTTCATTGCAACAGGAACAGGAATAGTATTTAGTGTCTAGATTATGAAGACTCTACCATGGACCGAACTTTATTTTCTTCCCCGCACAAAGGACGCCATCTGAAGACTGCACCTACTAAGATAAGATGAGCCCAAAGAGAGGAATATCCTCCCTTTCTTGTGACAAGATATTCTGCAAGTAACCCTGTCACACTCCAACTAGCACAGTATCAATGGAGTGAAAAGACCCAGCAAACAGACTTTAATCTGGGCCTGAATGGCGTCTACAAGCACCAACACTAATTGCCACTACTGAAGAGGTTTGTGTCCTTTTTCCCTTATATGTAGTAAGTCTGTGTGCAGGATTTGGGACTTAAAAGGCCACCTGCTTTGTCACCCTCAGCTCAATCGCATTAGAGAGACATCTCCCAGTTAAAGAAAGGCCCATTGTGTAGATCCACTGAAAACATTGTCATGCTTCAATAATACCGAGGCAACATCTGCACCGTTCAGATGGGGAGGAAGTTGTAATCAGTCTGCAAATTCTTTCGCTGCCTTCACATCACAGGTACCGAGCAAAGGGCTAAAACAGAGTGCTTGTGAAAACGGGCACGTTAAATACAAATTCTCTCTCATCCCACCATGGCTCAAAGGTGTCAAACAAGCATCTATCAAAGACATTGGGTAACTGTTTTTGGGGGTGCGGGGGGGGAGGTATAGATCGATAAGTTCTGCAAACTTCTCAAAAGAGAAGAGGCAATATAGTTGCGTTGGTCAACTTCTGAAGGTTTTCTTGGCTTTCATTTGCATATAATTACACTTTAATAGGAGCATGACAAGTGCAAAGACTTAAGTGGCAGAGAGGAGCGAGCTGCTCGGGACCCCCTATGATAGTCGTTGACAAGACGCAGCACAGGCTCCATCTCCTGCTAATTAAACGAATCAATTAAGAGACTATTGTTGTAACTGTGTAACTGATGTTCTATAGAGGCAATAACAGCCCCAGAGGGAGGTCTTCTACTACATTAAAACAGCGTCCTCTACAACTCCATCTGATATCATTAGAAACACTGATTTGCGTCTCGCTGTCATGTCATCAGAAGCAACGTATTATGGAAATATGCCCAGCAGAATGGTCCCAGTATGAGATCAGGTTAGCTGCTGAACCACCAACGAGGATTTTTCACCCCAAAGTTCTCAGAAAGTTCCTTAATGGAATCAATACATCCATCAACACAGCAACCATTTAGTCAGTAGGTAAGGGTCACATATTTGCATACTTTCCCTGCTATGCAGATACAGTTTAAGATGAAAAATTATCATATTAAATTTACCCTCCTCAGTTAAACTGATTGAGTTCCAAATTGTTTTAGACGGCTGTCATTAATCCCCACCATAAGGTTAGTGATTTCTCTGCTAATTTGATTTTGTGGGTGCATCAAGGGTCAAAATACTAGCATATTAATGCTGAACCCCATTTAATCTGTAGATCCAGGAAGCCATATTAACATGCAGTTTAGGAAAAAAATTAAATAAAAACGGACAATCAACCTTTTCAGAAACCATTTTTGTCTAAAATACCACTGAGGGTAAATCTAAACATCATTTATTTCAACTAAAGTAATACCTTAAGTGATAAATTCTGCAAAAAAAAAAAATCAATATGACAGTGACTTATTAACTACAGGACACAAGGACAAATATGAAAAAAAACCCAGTGCCAGGTGTGTGGTGTGAGAGGGCATGATTCTGATCACAACACACTTAGCCGCACACATTCAGTGATCTCAGTGCAACCTTAAGTTGTGCAAGTGTCTCTCTGAACAGAACCCAGCACTCCTTACACGATGACAACATGGCCACAGACAAACAGCTGTCTACTGATGAGCCCTGATGTTTAAGCTACAATTAATATAAACACCGGATAACAAAATATATGTTTGAACCAATAACTGACACTTTACTATTTATTTATAAATTGCAAACATATAGCCTACTTAACTTTTAAATATGTAATGACACATTCAGTGACCTTCAATAGATTTTATTATCATTGTCTGAATGAACAAATCGTATTTCACACGAGCCGAATGCATGGAAGTATAGTCACTGTCACCTCAGAAACAAAAGTTTTCAATTTTGAAATTAAATTATTTTTATTATTGTTATTATTGTTATTATTATTATTATGGCATAATTAAAAAGAATAATTTCATAAAAGCTGATAAATTGAAAAGTGTGTGTACAGATTACCAGCCAATTACCATACACTAAACCATAAACCTCATTTTAAGGATGGAAATACTGCAAAAAAAAAAATACACACTCAATATTTTCCAGTAGAAAAAAATCCATGCTGAGGCAAAAATTCAGTGACGCAGTTGTGCAAATGGATGTAAATCCTATAATACTCTAAGCATGAAGTCGAAGGGTGCCTGCATTTCTGCATATAAAGCTAAAAAAAATGCAGTAAAGAGCCGTATCATAGTATAGATTCATTGTGAGTCTCCCTAAAAAAAACAAGCTTTTTTTAAGCATTCTAATTAAAATACTGTTTTCCATCACCGGGAATTAATTCCCAGCCACGCTGCCAGGGTGTGAATGTTACTGAACGTCCTTCATCCGGCCATGTGCAAGAGGCCAGCAGTGTCTCGCTCCGCTCTTCCCAGGCCGCCTGGCGCCCAGTTGTCAGATGGCTGGGATAACCCTTGTTTCCTCCCTGCAAACTGGCGGCAAAACCACTGTGCTTGCCATCCAGTGTCAGGGAATCAAATGAACCATTTCATCTGTGTTGATGCCCCCATGACAGACAGCCTGCATGCACAC
>JAODKM010000001.1:41584899-41602206 GCA_026780845.1 Petrocephalus sullivani
CAAGTCGATTCATACAGGCCAGTAAATGCTTCAGAATTCATCGTATCAATCGGACAGGAAAATAAAGGAGACATATTGAGTTAAAACAATGTTAATAGTCAAAGCATCATTAAGGAATCCTTCATCATAACGTGCTCTGTGGGGAAGGGTGGGGGCATGAAAAAAGATGAAGAAAAATGCGCTGTGCTTTGTAGCCACTGTGGTTCGTTTCCTCAATGAAGGGTAAGAAAGTGAGGTGGCAGGGTATAAAAAAAAAAACTTCTGAAAGTCCGCCATTCATGTGAACAGGGTACAGAGAATTTCCAGCATCGTAAAAATATTTTATGCAAGGACATAGATGTATTCAGTGGGGGTGGACGGCGTAAGCTACACGGAGACTACAAAGCAGAGCTCCCATGGTTCATGAATAAGTCGCGGAAATGATCAGAAAAAACAGGGAGATGTTTAGACAGATGGCCCATTTAAAACGTCTGGGACAGAGCAAGAAAAAAAAAAAGTGATTTTAATGAAACTTTATATTTGCGAAATAATTGATCTTTCTTCTTTTTACATTCCATGAAAGGTGAGAGTAAATTTTGTGTGTTACGATTGCCTGTCTCGTGGACATTAGAAGTGCTCACGCTTTACGGCACTCGCATTAAATAAAATCGACATCGTAAAATAAGAACCATGGAATCAAATGGGATAGTTTCAAGCGGCAATGTGGCGCCAAAAAAAATAAATAGGAGAGGATCTCCACCCCCCCACCCCCCTCGCTTGGGACTTAAAGGGACAGGGAAAACAGCACTTGGTATTTTTAGAAATATCATCTGATGGGATTCTAGTACAACAATTGTCCTCAGACTCTTTAAAGTAATATCGAATGTTGCTTGCAAGGGATAAGATTATATATTATGAAACATTAATTATTAATAAGGAGTCATGACTGAAATGGGCATTAAAAGTTTTCAGATGTAACAGAGCACCACTTTCTCAGAATTTCAGATAGGTACTATTCCTTAAAAATCTAAAGAGTGCAGGAATGGGTCAGCTGATCCATTTGAAATCTTCAAGAGAATACTTTAGGGCACAACTGTAAATCTGAATGATAGAGAAACTAGGTTATTACTTCCTATCACAAGACGAACGAAGAACGGTTAACAAAGGATATTCATGACAGGGACGACAACGCGTCATGTTACATATTACCGGTTACTGTCACCCACAGCACAGGACACTCTATGGGCCTTTTCTGAAACTGAAGGTGACCTTAAAGTGCTCTTCAATTACAAGCACAGATGCAACAAAATGTTACTAATGCTGCAAAGAAGTGGACAATTCTACATATTTAAATGTAACAGATGAAAATCCAACAGAGCTAGCTTGATTTCAGCTGGGATCAGTCTTTCCTCTTTAACAGCCATTCAGGGGCTCCTCGCAAAATTCCCATAACTTAAGGAATCATTACTTTCTACTTAACAACCCTTGTTCTGCTTGGTCAGTAGAGAGATGAAAAAAAGGTTTGCCCCAGAAAATAGGTTTTCTGGAATCAAATTAATCAAATTTTATGTTAGTCATCACAAGAAAAAAGGCGGGAAAAAACATTCAGTGTCTGCAGGCTAAATCAAAATTTTCAATGCAGAATCATAAAAATAATTTGTGTGCAATAAAAGCACCTCATCTGAAGATGGTAAAACTCTCTAAAATTGCCCAAGGCTATTAAATCCATCTTATTAAATGTGCAGAGTACGTTCTGATCTGAAATAATTTAAATACTTTATAAAGTTTATTTAAAAGGCTGCATTTGAATTTCCCCCAAAAAAGATATCGGTAGGCATTTAAAAAAAAAAAAATGTAACCTAGACGTGTCTCAAGAACCAAAATCCCATGCAATGCGCTGTAATATAATGACTCAGATATGCAAATCATTAATGGAAAATGAGAAGACACCAGAGGCCCCACCATAAAAGTGCACGTTCATGTCCACGCGAACATGACCCTCAGCGCCACAGCACGAAAAACTAATTTTCATTTGAGATGAATAAGTCTATCCAGCCACCCCATCCCCAAAACAGGTCACAGTCATCCAATGTAGACGGCTGAGGAATCCACGGTTGACCACTGAAAAGCACATGAATAGGTCAACAATGGTGAATCACCTGGGCATTGGGCTCTGCCTAAGCTAATTCACGAGTACCTCTGGGTCGCACTTATAGGATGCAAATTTATTAATTACAGATGACGACATTGAATGGAATCCTCACTCTAAATATTTTACAGAAAATTATAGTGTGTATATAAAGTGTAAGACCTGAAATTCATTATTTTCATATACACTAGTAACCAAAATTGTGGAAACACAGCATTTTTGCATTAATGTTTTAAAAATTACTACACAAATACTGGTATTAATGTTCATGAACAATCAAAGAATGTTACAAACATTGTACAGAGGACTAAGAAATAAGTAACTGGAGGCACAGTTAAATATAGTTCTGCAACCACTGAAAATTGGAACAATTTCCACAATTTTGGCCACTAGTGTACATTTTTGACTTTTTAGCCTTTATTTGGACAGAATAGTTGTTACTATGCAGACTCATAAAAAATAAGGAGCAGTGTGTGGTCCCGCAGATTTAGGATGCAGTGCTTGTGATCGTAAGGTTACCGGTTCAAATCGCAGTGAAACAGTGATTCCAGTGCAGGGCCCTTGAGGAAGTCCCATAACCCTAACTGCCTTAGGCGCTAGCTACCCTGCTTACTCAATGGCATGTAACATACCATAAAAGCATCTTCTAAAGAAATGGGAACATTAAAAAGAAATGTTGAACACACAAGTTCAGCCCTTCTTCTCACCAGAAGCAAATATTAATCTGACAAGCTGTCCAAATTATAATATCATTTATAAAATAAAGGTAAAGTGGATACCCTTAAGACAATAGTGTTGCACGTGAATACTCTTAAACCAAATTCTGATAATATAAAAAAAGTACAGAATACAGTGTGGCGGACAGCAGAGAATGCAGCTTAGGTTATGAGTTACCGAGACACAATGTCCTCAGGTGCAAGAGATAATAACTGCGGGAGGGCTAAGTGAAATATGCAGTCCAAGGCCATGCAAGACAAGGAAACATGGCTACTTGGGTCTAAGAACAATGGGGTTTGCTGTCAGTCTGAAATGAATTTACCCATCTGGCACCAACGAGCTGCTTAAATTTAATCAATACCAAGCCAAAGAGGCAAAAAGATATAGGGATATCTCAACTGCGCTCCCCCCCCCCCACCCAGTTGTGCCCTAGATTTTCAAATTTGTAGCTCAGAAGCTTTTAATGGCTCCACCACACGAAGCACACAAATCAGTCCGCTTTGTTTCAGGTTTGTAGCACTGCAGACTGATGAATGAATATGAAACCCAGCTCAAAACGGCTCAGTCAAGCACAAATAATTAGGATCACAAGTAGGTAATGGAGCCATTGCGATAAAAGGCTTGGTCTACAAACTGAACTGAACAATTAACCTACAGAACTTTAGCTAGGTGCAAGAAATTCCTATATAATTTTCCGCTAAAGCTACACAGTTGAAACTACAATAAAAAGTTAAGGACACTCTTCTAACGATATAAGGTCATAATCTAGACCAATTTACTATCTATACAAAGAAAGTTGTAAATAATTTCTCATATAAAAATGGCATTAATTGACTAAAAAACCTCTTTTCATCCTAAACAGGTACCCCATAACAGGCCAAAGGAAATATGCATGGAGTTAAGCCATGCATATGAAAATACTGGCGCGTCCAATCTTGGTTACGGTTATTTAAGATGGTCGTTAATATGAGATTAAATATGGTCTTCCAGAAAAAAAAAAATGAAATCCTTACTATGGGACTCATATTTATAGTTTAGTGCGGTGATGAAAAACTATTTTAGCTAGCCGTAAATTTGAGTATTTGAACAGGCAAATAGGAGTACCATGATACTTATTAAAATCCACTTGTTTAAAAAAAGATAAAACATCATTTAAAAACACGCACACACAGACGGTCACTAAAGTGCTTGTATGGACAGAAATTAAAATGTTTCATATCGAGCGATCCAAAATGAATCTGGGGGGGCGGGGGGGTTAGGGCATGAGAAAAATCAATTGTGCGATGGCTGCAGAGACGGAAGAGGGCCCTGAATAGACTTTGCCAGTGGGGAGCAGCAGCTGCTAAACATCCTACAGGAAAAAAAAGAATCGCAATAATAGTGATGAAGTGTGCAGAGCCTTTATCCAATCAGTGCAGGGGAGCCCGGGCACTCGTGCAACAATGACACATCGAGGCTCATCAAGAACAAAACCAGATCAAAGGCAGCAGAATCTCTTATCGAGTTTGGGAGGGGGCGGCAGTTTCACATCTACGGCATGATAAACATGGAGGAAACCAAACAAACCTTCCAAGTAATACGTCGCGCGGCAGCCACACAACCGCTGCGTCGATGGTGACAGCCATTTCCTGCATAAGTCCAAATGTGAGCTGATGCTCCCCCGAACATGAAATTATACGCAGCCCCGGTTCACTTACTGCGACCAGCCTTCGCCGTGTCCAACGCAGCAGTGACTAAAGGAGGCTATCAAATAAATAAATAAAGCGCTTAAAATGCAAGAATGAGAGCTACAGGCCCATCACCCGTTTTTATGCTGCATTTAATTTACATTTTATTTCCCTGCCGATAAAAGCAGACAAGTAACACAAGGACGGTGACACCGAGACATCTTCTGGGCACCAAAGGTCAGCTTTTAACCTGTCAAAAGCAGAGTACTTATTAGAATAAATCAACAGAGCCGCTAAAGGTCAGCAGTGGCCCCTGGTTTGGGCTGACCCACTGCTGGTCTTTCGGGGGCAGAGGGCTGAATGCCCCTGATGGACCGCACAGCCACTTCCCCCTGCACCCCCCTTCCCCCCCCCCAAGACACAGGACCTACCATACGCAGTAGAGAGACAAGCTCCACAGGTATAACTGAAGACGATATATGCTGGTCTCCAGGGGAGTAGGAACTGGGGGAAGACGGGGGGTGACATGTACCCCTCAATATTTTATTGGCTTCAAATGCTAGCACCTCCTCTGCCCCCATGAAAATAAAAAAAAACAACATTTGCTCTTAAACTTAAGCTGACCCCCAATATCAACCACTCTCGTACACCCCCTACTGGTCCCTGATATCCAGAAAATCTTACCTAGATAAAATATTTTAGGTTGTATGTTGTATTTTCAAAATTTGAACTAAACCGTTTTGTTTTTTGGACGCGACTATGTACACACTCAAAAAGCATGTCTGTGTTTCCAAAGGGTCTGGCAATTAGTACTTGATACCAAACAAATATGGCGATACATAATTGTTACAAAAAAAGCACTGTGTAAACTTTTTCTCCTAAATGTGCCGTTACAAGATAATCATACAAAAGAGGAATTTTACCAAAAGTGTTTGGGGAGTATTCTCCGTATTGGATGTAAATCATTTTCGGAAAAATATTATGATCTGGAATGGGCTCATAGGGCAGCACCTCTTCACCCATTCCAAAAAAAAAAAAAGATGAAAAGCCACATTCCACAGAGAGCAGAGGAAAATACTCAGCGCTGCCAACACAAGCGGCGCATTGGAAGAGCCGAATGCGACCAAGCCTCGCAGCATTGCAGCGCTACTGCTCCCATGAGATACGTATTAGAGCCACACCTGAAGGCTTTCCGCCCACCGTCCCACCCGCCATCCCGGCCCAATCCTGCACACCTTGCAATAAAAACAACCCTGGTGCCAAGCTGTCCGTTGCGCTCATGTGACTCGTGTCGGCGCACGGTGACCCCCGGGTCCGAGCGGCAGCATGCAGGACCGCAATAAGCCGGCGTGTGCGGCCTCTGAAATACGCACAGGGTGTGGGCGTCGCTCTATGCCCTTGCGTCACAAAGTAAATAGGGGAAAGTTAAACAAATGAGGACTGGGAGTTAACAATGAGTCCCTCATCAATCACTCAGAGCCATTTCCTGCAGGAAATGTGCGTGTCCCATTATCGGCATACGGGACTTAAATACCCACACTTGCTGATGACCCCCGGTGACCCCAGGGGGCCAGGAGCACTGGATGCAAAGCCGCCGGCTCGGGGGGCCTTTGAAAGTCAGGGAGACCTCTGAGAGGTCACTGTCATGTTCAGATAGGAAGGCGTGCGAGGGGCCATTGCTCCCCCTGCATTAGGCCCCTACCGTCCTACCCCATCCTCCACAACAGGAAACAGAAGCTGACCAATTGCAGGGAGTGTCCAGCAACGAAAATTCATAAATAGCGCAGAGCGGTGTTACTTTAACCGCATTTTGTAGTAGCCTTTTCCTGATGCAGCTTCCATAAAAGCTGGAAGAAGGTTAAAAGAAATCCTTCGCAATCAATAGGTGCTCACTTTGATGTCTTCATGCCAGAGACCCAAGGCGATTAATGAGTTTCCAGGGAAATGAATAAGTACGCCTGTGTTTTCCAAATATAGACTGGAAGGTTAGGTAGGTTATCTGAGGTTAAAGGCATTAACATCCATAATTAATTTGACTTGCCAAGGATCCTCAAGGAACTTATATTTTGTTAAATAATACAATTATCCTGATATTACCCAAAGATCTTGCTCCTAGTGCCGTCTAGGGTTTACCATCTTTACCAGGGTTTCCCTTGCCCAGCAACACTAGGAAGGAAGAACTTCGTCATCCTTCAGCTCCTAGACCAAAACCTTCAACTGATTTCAGTAATTAATGGTGCCATATAAGGGTTGTTCGCTCAAGCACCTTACTGGCTTTTTCGTCAAGTAACATCAAGCTAGTGGTCGTCAACTTGTCCACAGGTCAACAAACATGCCTTCGGTAAGAAAAAAAAAGGTAACACTTTACATTGACTACACCTTCACAGAACATTCAGTGTACCTTCATAATGCATTCATAGGCAGCATGTAAGTATACCTTAACATCCTAACATACCTTAACAGCTTTAATATACAGGTACATCATGTTTAAGGTATGTTACCAAACAAATATGGCAATATGTAAATCTACTTGCACATATACTTACATGCTGCTTATGAATGTTCTATGAAGCCATTATGAAGGTGAACTGAATTTTCAATGAACGCATACTGAATGCATTATGAATGTAAAGCGTTACCAAAAAGACTATGTAGGCTATTTTAAATGACAAAGAACAGGGGGACTGTAAAATAGAGGAGGTGAGTACCACATGAGCATCTGGTTGCCGAACTTCAGCCGCAACACCCACGCTCCTCATTTAAACTCAAAGTTAATTGGAAGACCGCATCAGTTACTGCAGGATTGACGACATGCAGGGGATGCAAGGGGGGGCCGGAACATCTGTGCGGGGCAGCGTCGGTCTTGGTTCACTTACCTGAGGTTGCCGAGGAATCTCTGCGAGCGTCGCTGTGCTGCCACGAAGACAGAGGCAGCGGTGGCCAGCAACTCCCTCCTCTCAGAATCTGACAGCTGGTGACCTGGAGGTCCGAAGGTACAGAGAAAGACAAAAAAAAAAACAAAACAAAGAAGTGATGCCAGAAGAGTGCAGCCTGAGAAGAGCCATATAACTCAAACAATACAGCAGTGGCCAAAAACCGGCAGCCCGATAGAAGGTTTTTAACTGTGCAGGATGACAGTGTATGGCAACACATTCCAAAATGCATACTTAGTGCAATGAACTGAAATAGATCACTCTAGAGAGTAATTTGCAGGGAAAAGACTTAAACTTGTTTAAAGAGTCTCAAGACTGAACATGTAATTTTGTTTAATCATTTTAGGATTATATTGTTTAATACAGATCATGCATATTATAATTTAGTATTTTAACTTTCACATATCTTTTACGGTTATTTTAAGACTTATGATTACACCTAAATAAGGAAGTACTCACACTTGGCCTGGCTGCCTCGAACCATGCCCGAGCACGATTGCCCCCCCCCCACCCCACATTGCACTCACATTACCCTTAATGACCCTAGCCCGAGCACGCTTTCGTCATCACCGTGCGACTTTTTTGTGTTGAAGAAAACAAAGGCGGGAAAGTGCTATTGCACAGCAGAATGGAATTAATAGTTCATGTAGTGCAGTGTTTTTATAAGAGTCGCTAACGCTAAAAGCTTCAGTTTACATTACTGGCAAACTATTACCAAGGTTGACGGAGAAACCATGACATTTTCCCCACATTCCGAAGTTGCAACATCATGCACCGAGCTAAAAGTTAACTCACGCGGCATTAGCTATAAAATAGTGGGTGGCGGTCAGGAAGACTAAAAACCAAAATACGACCACACCAGATCAGATCCTCTTAAAATTTGAGATACCATCAGGAATTTTACAGTGAAACCATTACAGTAACCATTTCATCACTAGTACAAAGTAAGGATTCATTTGAGGGCCAGATTAAATAGTGAAATTAAAGATGTCGCGGGCCGTATGAAAGTTTGACACCCCTGCCTTACTGAGAATTTTTGTAAAAAGAAAATACGTAATCCGCACAGCCTGCCCGATCCACTCCTTCTGTGTTCGGTTCATGTATAGAATACATGTGCACAGTAAGTCGCATCATTGACATAATTTCATGTTCCGTACCCAGGCACGATTTGCGATTATCCATAGCATGCCCGAGTCTGACTTCTTGCGCCAGGGCACGGTATGGAGCGATCACAATATTCCAACAAACTGGACACTGGGGGTCAAATGGCCTCAGGCATGGTACGGATAGTATCGGGTAGTGCGAGTGTACACTCCAAGGTAACCAAAAAATAAATAAACCTTAATATATAACTATGTACTCACAATTAAAATAATTAAATGATTCAGTAATGTTATTTAACTCTCTTACTGTCCACAGCAACCAATTGGTTACAATTTCAAAAAGAGTAAATCAGCATGGGTGTTTGCGTGAGACACTGGCCCACCTTTGAAGCCCTCCAGGTACACCTCTTGGAGGAACTTTGTGCTGATGTCTCCCGAGATAAAGCGGGGGTGTGTGATGATCTCTCGCAGCAGAGGAATATTGTGCGTCACCCCTGCCGATGGAATGCCTGAGATTTAATCACTCCCACAAGACAAAGACACAGGCCAAAGTCTCCAAAGAATTAACTGATAAATAAATATTGTTAAAAAAATGCCACTATATTAGTAATAAAAGGTTAGTGGTGGAAGCACAGTCAGTAGCCTAATTGAAGAGTAGTTACTGAGGTATTGAGTGCCACTCTTTTGTCTCAAGACCATGAGTAAGAAGCCCCCCCGCCCCCCAATCCTCCGGTTCCATTTCACCGCACTCCACACCACTGTTCCCCAGCATTCAGGGCCTGCCTGGCCCAGTCCAAACAAATCTGAATAAATCATTTGGGTACTGAAGAAGGCCTCCCCTTAACAGCAGCTCTGAGGACAACAGTGTCGAACACTGTCAACACTGAAGGCCTAAAAGCCCTGAATCATTTCCTTCCTTCCCAGTCACGGTGCAGTCCACGGCAATATGCATGCAGGCCTGGCTACTGAAGCCCCTCCCCCACCCAGCCAGCTGTGTGGCCCAGGCTTGGGCAAATCAACACACAGAATCAGGTCCAACCTGAGTGACAGGCGACAATGTCCCCCACACACACACATACCTCGCGCCGGCTACTTCAATGGCAGACTTTGACGGTATGATTAAAACAAGATCAGCCTTCCCTCTGCCACCTGGAGTCCAGGGTTCTGCTTGGGTCACTGGGACCCTTTTGAGTGCCCCTCGACCGCCTAATAACCATTCATGGCATACCATCCCCCACCAACCACCCTTCCTAAATCCAGCATCTGAGACAGAACCCCCCCGATTCATTATTTCACCAACTGCATTGTGCTGGACCAAAGTCTATCCCATCTGACAGAACTCCATTGTAACGTGCATCTCAAAACAAACAGAGAGGGTGAAAATGCATTTTTTCATAAATGAAAAATTCATGGGAATCTCTTGCATTAAGTGATGTTCTCTCCCTCTCCCTCTCTCTCTCTGTTGTGTGTACCGCAGGTTGGTATCGCCTGGCATGTGGCCCCATAAACATGAGGTGGAGAAAGCAGATAGCCCCACATCCCTCACTGCAGCCACGGGATCCCTGGCGAGATGATGGTCGATGGCAGATGTGGGGATTTCGGTGAAGCAATTGATTAGCCAGACAGCCTTTATATCAAATACAACCAGAAGTATCCTAATTCTCAACTCACCAGTATTATTATGCTCCTTGAACGATCATTGAAAAAAGCATTATTACACAGGAAACTGAGGAAACCTTGTAAAACTTGCTCTAAACAAATTAATCAAAAATAATCAGGTTTAATGCTACAATGATACGTGTATGTACAGTATTCATGTAGCTATTTAACCATTACATTAATGCTACAATGCAACTTACATGTACAATATTCATGTAGCTATTCAACCATTACATCAATGCTACAATGTTACTTACATGTACAATATTCATGTAGCTATTTAACCATTAAATCAATGCTACAATGCAACTTACATGTACAAGTTTCATGTAGCTATTTAACCAATACATCAGTGGTAATATGCTACTTACATGTACAATATTCACGTTGCTATTTAACCATTACATCAGTAGTTAATCAGAGCAACAGAGCACCATAAACTGGCGGATGTTCAGAATTCATCAGTGGACTGCCCCAACTGGAGTAACTTTTTAAAATCATGCATTCAAATGTACATGGTGGCCCAACTAACTCACCACTCTTTTAACATGTGGTATATTGTAATGATTGCATTTCATCAAAACCAGCCAAACTGCAGTCTCATTTGCGTCTAATACAGTATGCAAAGCTTCAATAAATGGTTGCTTAGATCTGCCTAGGAAGGACTGGACATTTGCCAAAATGTTTACTAAAAGCAATTTATTCCTCACAGCCAGGCCTCTTAGCTTAAAAGGGGGTCGGGGCGAGCATTCTTACATGAGAATAAAAAAACATCATGAAATTCTGATTCATTTAAAGGAAAAAAATAATAATGAACTGGTCCAAATCTCAACAGATACTACAGATTTGCAAGTGACATTTTTCCATCTGGAATGTTCTGTTTGAGAACCCCCAGCCAAAAAGACGAATCTGAAAATATGTAATTTAAAAATGACCCCAGCCAAAGGTCAGGAGGTCTCCATCTGTGTGCGAGTAACAGAGACCAAAGAATGATGACCCTCCGACAGCTTGCTCAGGACTGCCTGCTGGCTGAAAAATACTGACCAGACACTGAGCCCTGCACACTCAAAAGGATGAAACGGGGAGACTAAATAGTACTCATTTCATAAAAAGGGTAAATTAGAAAAGATAAGGAGAGAGAAGCATGTCCATCGATAAAAGTCAGGCATTCAAAATGAAGGAAAACTACACTTTCAGCTCAATAACACTTTTCATTATAATAATATACAAAATTTCACAGAATTTGATTAACCTATTTTACTATTCTTTACTATTCTTACGTCAAAAACTATTCCAAGACAAGGGATTTAAATTTTTTATCATCACAAAAATCCAGGTTCAAAATGTTTTAAATGTAAAAAATATTAATATGGAAGAATTGTTTCCATTGCAAGTTATGATCACAATGGTCTAAAATGAGCAAAGGGCTTTTTGTCTTACATAATCTGGGCTTCACAATCCTGTTGTGAAAGGAATGCGGGAGGGAAATTAATTTCCCAAAATTTTCAGTTCAAGGCAACGGAGGCTGACAAAGTTGGTACTTGCAGTTGTATCACGTGGGGTGGGGGGGGTGGGGGGTGGAGGGTTGGTGTGCGAAGGCGATGGGGGCTGAATCCGCGCATGCGCACTTACGGCTCAAGGTTATATCGCAGAAAGGGGCAGATTTGTACACATGGCAGCGGTGGAGAGGGTGAACTAAACCAAGCACTGACACAGCGAAATAAACAAAAAATTAGGGCATCGGGGAGAACAAAAGGGGAGGAGATTAGGGAGCCTTAAAACGAAAAACAAAAACAATACAACAATTAGAATAAAAAAACAATACAAAAATAATTGCACTAATTATATTACTACTAATACTACTACGAATAATGATAATTATTACAATAATAATAACAACAATAATAAAAATTCAGGTGACATTCTTAAATGTGTGTGTGAGCCTTTCACAGCATTTATCCTTTCATTAGGTACTACGCCACTGTAACCATACAGACAACAGACTGGCTTTATCTGTTCTACTGGGTAAAAGGGTCATTGTGCGCGTGAAATGCCCACAATGGACGCTCTGGGAACAATTTTTTTCCATTTGTAAAAATACTTGACCTATAATACTTGACACGCAATAGCTGGGGATTGAGATACATAGACATCGATATAATGAATTGATACTCATATATTAAACCCAAATTACTTTTACATCCATCAAATTTGAAACATGATGTTCGAAACATTTCATACAGCGTATACGTGTAAATATATATGGTTTTAGGCATCATTTCAGAAACACTCTCCAAAAAACCTTCAAAGATTCAAAGTTGTTGTAGTCATTGTTACACACAAAAGTTACACTGCAGACTTCCAAAGCTGATCCAATACAAATATGAAGGAAATAATATATAAAAGATGGCAACAATATAGAAAAGAGTACATATAAAAGTTAACGTACTATATACACTCAACATAGATATTGGCAAAAGGAATTACTGCAATAATGTATACTGTATCAGGTGAAGTCTGGGGTCCATCACCCTAATTAAATGTTAACCAAGCCGATATTTTTAACCATATCAAATGCTGCTAAATACCCTATAACTGCAGCCAATTCTTTCCCCATATTTATTTTTGCTTGTTTATCAGTTACCTTCACTGTGGTAGAACTATGAAGCATTGTCAAAATTCTCATCCCCAAAGCTGAGAAGTCTTGCGGTTTCCCCGCATCAACCGCACATATGATTAATCATTTTTCCCACTTTTAAGCAAATCATGATAGCACATAGAAAGAGGTGAAGTAGTGTGTAATTTCGTCATTACCTCAAGCTAAACATACACATTACACAGTACCATTATTCCAATAAAACTCTTACAAGCTACGACCAGTAAAATATTAAGCGACTTCAATATTTGTGGCATATTTCGCTGTTCATTTATAGTACCCAGCCTGTCTTTCCCCCATTTTCCAAGCTCTCAATACATAATTACCGACAAAGTGCCGTCAGACAATATTAGGACTGGCGTTTAATAAATATAAAACTTTTGTAATCACCACCGAGTTTTGAATTCCCCGAGCTGACACCCACTTAGCGTAGCTAATTGCTTCACTTTCACACTTCATCACTGGTTCAGTGCTTCCAGCTCTTATTTACACAAACACCTCCATCATGTCACTGGCCTTTAACAACCATTTCACACACATCTTGTACCGGAAGAGTGAACATGTCACCGATAACAAGGTACAGGGCTAACATGGAACCAACGTGCCCATAGATGCCAAGTCGACATTTACCGATATCGCTAACGCTACAATAAGGCCATGGTTACGCTTGCAAAAATGTAACATTTTCTGCAATTAGGCATCTTTAAGTGACCTTCTACAAAACCTCAATTCTTCAGCAATTCTTATTACACAATTATCCCATATTTATTAAACACAACTGAGATAAAGAAAAATGTTTACAAGCGTCTCGCTTTTTTCGTAAATCGAGATTGTGCGCCAACAGCATAAGCTTAAACTCATTTCCAGTGACCGCCCCCCCCCAACCCCCACCGCCTCCTCCCGATGTCCCACTGCTCTGCTCCTCAGCATTATTAATTCAGGCTTTTGTCCCACCTGCTGGACGTGCGGGATGTGTGAGAGTGACCTTTCCTCCTGGCCAGGAGCACCGCTGACAGAGGCACCTGCCGCCGCAGTAGCACCGCCCTGCCCGCCATGTCACTTACTCTTTCCGTGTCGGACCGGGGAAGCACTCCACGTACATATGCTCTCATTATTTCTCGCCCGTTACAAAGACCACCACTTCAGTAATAATGCATCTGAAGATATGTAGACAACCTTCCCCCCCCCCTTCCAAAACAATATTAGTAGTTTCCCAAGACATCCAGACAACCTGATAATTCAAACACACATAGTTGAAAGACAAACGATTTTATAAAGTGAATTTGCAAAAAAAAAAAAAAGATTACTATTGTTAGTTAAAATGCTACTCAAAAATACCAACACTAGACACAAAAATATGGAGTGTAAAATTCCACAGGAAAGGACAGAACAGACTAACAGATGTCACTTCCTGGGCCCAAGAGTACCACGCTAACACACTTTAGCCAAGGATTAACAGAAAAAAGGGTCCTTCTAAATTAAATACTTTCTGGCTAATTAATGCCAGCCTTTTCTGTGTTTTAATTTCAAGTTAATAAGCAAAATCATATTCAATTTGTTAATTATAACCCGTTCCAGCTGTTTCTCTTTAATTTCTGCCAGCCTACCACACCAGGAGCTGGGCTACTCACCTCGTATGACATAATTGTCAAGAGCCTCCTCCATTCTCTGTAGTGCTTCAGTTCGAGTGCTGCCATATGTAACCAACTGCAGACGGGAGGAAAACAACCCAATATTCAAATTACTGTTACAGTGACACCACACCGCTGGGGTCTCTTCCTACTTTTTTTCTAACCTCTATTGTGGCAGTCTTCGAATCTTAAAACAACTGACTAGCCACATTTTTACACACCGTTCAGGGTTAAAAACAAAAAAAAAATAAATGGCATTCGGACATTAAGTGCCGCCCTCTGTAGTCTCACTTCTGTCGCTTAATGCATTTTCTCCCGGTGCAGATAAGTAATATGGTTTCAGCATGCGTACACGCAAGTCCAAACTGCCCCACTCACCATTAAACTGCATGCAGGTGGCTCAAAACAGGAACATATTGTGGCCAGTGACTGAATTTACATTGAACAAAAGATACCTCCTGTACCGGTGAATCCCGGCACTCTGCTCTCCAGAGACTAATTATCAAAGACATTAGTACAGCTTTACTCGGGCTACAACAAAAATATTCAACGTTTTTGATCCTTTGTTTCAAATATAAATATCAATATTTCATTTTTATTAGATGGAGAGTTAGGGTATAATTTCATGGCTTACCCAATGTTAAATAAAGGATAAGAAAACAGACCTTCATATTTTGGTTTTTATATGTGAAATAATAGTCGCATTGCTAGCATCCATATGTAATCAAGGATTTTATACAGAACCACAATATTTGAAAAAGACAACCAAATAATATCAAAACTAACTGAATCCACAATAAAGAAAAATGCTAAATTTTGATTACTAACTTTGGAGATCATTGGGTCATAGTAAATGCTGATGTCACTTCCTTCTTGAATCCCACTGTCAACACGGACCTACAAGGCAACAGTGCATTATATTACAAATGAAAAATAAACAAACAACTCCATACATTTAAACAAACAGTCTTTCTAACATGAAGATACATATTCAAGCTGAAAAGTATAGAGCATTCAATAGACTTTCCTTAAAAGAAGTGATCTTTCAAACAAGTCTAAACAAAAAGAAAAAACTGGCGGACTGCCACACAAAAGAATAATAGTGGTGAAGACCCCATTTTCCGTTAGAGTGTGATGGGAACAAACATCACAGCAGTGTTTGCCTTCGCTGCCGCAGAAACTGCAATTTGGAATTAACTAAACAATTGTACGGGGCAGCTCTTGAAAGTATTTGAATGTCACTTACACCACAGTTGAGGAGGGAAAAAAAGAGAGCAATCATTTACTGCACAATTTAATCGTAAATGTCTGCTTTCTAAAATGTGTTCCACTTGCTATCCATCAAACCATGTCAAAAGTATCCAAGGTAATACATACTATCAAAACACATTAAGTTTATTCAGAGGACTATAATCCAAAAACAAAACATCTAGCAACCAAAGTCAGTTGGAAAAAGGAATCGTTATTATCCAAATCTCAACCCTAACTTCAAAAAAACTAAATTAATATTTTACAGGTTTTCAAAAGAAGGACTGAAAGTGCCAGAGGGGATAATTGTAGTGTAGTATTCTAGGCACAAAAAATTAATGATAAAATGTGACAAAAGTGACAGGTAAGAAAACGTTTAGCATAGACTGACCAGAAGACGACTCATGGGCAAAAACCCAGAACAGTTTGGCACAGTGAAAGATAATAGACAAAATGGCCGATCATGTAGACATGGACTGCCCCCGAAATGTCCAAAGGAAGTCTAAACCAAAAGAATCAGCGATCCTGTACACAGAACGCAACGTTGGGCTTCTGTATAAGCACATTTTAAGGCTGCGCATTTATTATTTTTCATAAGTGAAAACTGACAAGGGACCCTATTTCCTCAAATTCAATTCTTGCATATAGGTGGAAATACACAACAATGAATACTTGTCAGTATTTTATAGGTGTGTTAAACGATAGCCTGAAAACTTACCAAAATCCTTTTTTTTTTTCAGGAAGCATAAATATATAATTCTAAGTATAACAATGCATTTAAACAAGACGTGTATGAAGCATTCTAAAAATCATACGGTAAGCATGTGGGGCGTTTAATTTCCTTTCCTCAAGTCAAAGAATGTGAGCAGGGAGTAAAGGCAGAGCTGCATCCTGGGAGCGGGGGACACTCCTGACCCCCACAGCCCTGCATCGCGAGCACATCTGAGAGAGAGGTTTCCAAGATGCTCCCACCCGCACTCACCTGATCTGTCAGAGCCACAGCAGTCCACGCCCACGACCTGGCCCTCAGACACTGCTGAGCAGGCTGCATTGAGTAGGACGCATGCCAACTATTTTTTTTTTTTTTAAACATATTTCCTTTCCATTTTAAAGAAGCTGGATTTCGATGGAAATTTTAGACACAGATTGTGCACCCCAAAAATATCCCCACCCCACCCTATACTACAAGCATGAATTGTGTCAAAACTTAAATCCACAGACTGTCAGGGAGGTTACATGTAATACCATGCTTTGTTTGTTAATACCTCGAGGCAATATAATCTGGACAAACCAAATTTAGTCCTAAGAAAGGATACTTTGTGGTGCAAAATTAAACACCTTCCCCGATTATAGACAGGGGTTGCTACGAGCCAAGCAGTTCCCATTGTTCTTTCTGAGCTGGTCTCTCCCTCCCCTCGACCCGCCTCTGTACACCTGACGAGCGAAACCCAATTTGATTAAACGCCCGTGAGGGCGCGGGGGGGGGGCCCCCGCCCGGCCCCCCCCCCCCCCCCAACCCGACCCCCCCCCCCCCCCCACAACATCCCCCCCCACCCCCCCACCGC
>JAODKM010000001.1:41602306-41639846 GCA_026780845.1 Petrocephalus sullivani
GGTGTCCCCGTTTCTTTTTCGAGCGCTTGCCCCCCCCCCCCCCGCGCCCCCGCCAGCAGGGGGGGGGGAGAAACCGGATTGTTGCAGGGGGGGGGGGGGGGGGGGGGGGGGGGGGGAGTTGGGTGGGCCCACATGACAGGCCAAAAGTGATCACCATGGAGATACATAAGTATAGCTGCTAATGCTTCAACTGTCCCGCTGGCTTCAATTTGATCGCTACAAGCAATAATGATAGGCAAGGCTTAGCACGTGCTCTCCTGGATTCAGTCACATTACCCTTACTCACTGCACTTAGCGGACATGCCACAGCCTCCTGCATATCTCAGCTGTTTTCTTTTTTTCCATTGTTGTTGTTTACGCCCCCACCTGCTCACGTGGCCATCGTGTTATTACATAAAACTCCTGCTGTAGCATTAATTGAAGAAAGATTCGGTGGAAGGAAAGACCGTAGGGGGTAGAGCATGTCCATTATCACTTGCGCTTTCAACAGGTTTCACGTCGGAAAACTGCAAATTGCAAAAACTTGCAAGGGCAAAATGTTTGACATTATTTGATCCGCAACCATATGGTGAAAACTTTCATGAGAAGAGGTACAAGGTAAAAATATATAAATATATGCATATATATTTATATATAAATACATGAGAAGTAGGGGAAGGGGGAAAGAAAAACAAATCAAGGAAATAATTATTCAAATGATGTAATTAATAGGGGGTTTACTTCCATGGGGGTGTCAGGTGCCCTGGCTGCCCTACGCGCCCGTTTAATTTGCTGCTCCTACTTTGCAGTGTCCTTGCTTTCCACGCCGCACATGACATTGACGATAGTCACATTAAAGATGTTAAACAGCATCTTCGAGAACTGGGGGTGCCGGGAATAGGGGGGCGGGGGGGGGGGGGGGCAGTTCACCTTGGGAAAATCTAGGGTTTTTTTCCCATTACACTGAAGGTTGATCTCTCATTGCTTTTAAGCCGACTCACTATGTACAGATTTGCAGATCTGATTGGCCGACCACTTTTTCATTTTATTATAATCACGTGTCCTACTGCATTTCTTTTCAGTTTTCTCCCCCCCCCCCCCAACATAACTTAAGGCCCAATTAACTTAAAAAAGGGGATGGAGGTTAGAGAATGGCTCAGGGGGCTGCACCCCCCCCCCACCTCCAGGGCTATCAGACTGCATGTCTCCTCCCCGCTTGTGCATGTGGGTGTCGTTTCTGGGTATTGTGACTTCTACCCACTTCTACCCTAAAATGCCTATATTGCATGAGTTTATATCCCACCCTGCTTAGAACAGGGTCAAGGCCCCTCCGCAACCCTGTTCATGATAAGAATCCTGAAGGTAGATGGTAGGTCAAAGGGAACGTCAGAAAATAATTGTTCCATACTTTAACCTCCAAAGCACGTTTAATGGGAACCTTTTGGAAACAGGTTATACTATTCAGAGAAGCACTTTAAACTTAAATTAGTTGAAGGACGTCCCTAATTCTGCCATTTATGTGTTCCCTCTGGATGGCCAATCCCTCTTTCAGCCATTGAGGGGCACTGTCTGCAACAGGCATCACAAGTTACCACTTCTGCTTCTAAAACAGCCATCCTGAAGCCTTTATAGGAACAGTCTTACCAGCCATGACTTGAAACAGCAAACAAGGTTGATTCAAAATAACTCTGTACATGCAAACAAACACAGACACAAACTTAGCGCATACTACACGAAGAAAAAACATTTTAGATTTCCAATGAATGCTTTACACATTTAAAAAAATTTATATAAGCCATAATTATGTAAATTTAAATGTAGTTAGTAATTCCACAGAAATCCAATTCAATTTTACTTCATTTTATAAATATTTCATTACTTAATTTTTCTTCCTGATGACACCAGGGAATAGATTATTAAAATGATTGAAAGTGAAATCAAATTTACTTTTAATATTTTGTTTATTTGAAGCAGTTCAAATCAATTTAGGAAATGTCACGGCAACAGATTATGTAAAGTTTTGCCTGTCGGTCCTATCAGACTGCGTAATGCATAAGCTTAGCTAAAGTGTGAGGGGGCCATATTAAGTGAGAACAGTTTATTTCTGCTGTTCTTGACATTTTAGAATAAAGACAAGAAAACTTTAAAATAACATATACTGAATTATGTAGAGCACAGTTCTATGGGTTGGGACTCAGAAGGCTGCTGGTTCAAATCCCTGGGGCAGCAGACTGATCCCACCATTAGGCCCTTGACTCCAATTGCTCCAGAGACTGGTTGACCCCACTATCTCCTCTACGCCGGTGTCATTAGGTGGCCTCCTGGGATGCTTTTCCAGCTGTCTTGAAGGAGTTTCCACATATTTGCTGCGCACTCATTGGCTGTTTTTCCTTCACTCTCTGGTCAAACTCCTCCAAAACCATTTCTACTGAGTTTAGGTCAGGTGGCCAGGTCATGTGACACTATCATTCTCCATTGTAGGTGGCTTAGCGTGTCCAAACTTTTGGGAACTGAAACTGGAAGCTGAAACTGCTTGTTTGCCTGTTCATGAAGATAATTAGAGACTCCTCTGCCGTGTTGAGGGAACAAGACACCTTACATCGGCTGCTCAGTGTCGCAGAGGAAGATAATGGGAGAGGAGCCAGAAATATCGACTAGAGAACAGGCATATGTTTATGTGCAATATTTGTATGGGATAGACTAAATGGAAATACATAAATGCAACTGATGGTGAGTAGCTGCCTGTCCCTGGGCCTGTCTCTGGGCCTAGAGGACTGTGGGGGTGTTCGAGATCACCACCTCTGAGGCCATCACACTTTTCATTTTAACCAATAGGGTAGAAGAGTCCCCATTAGGGGGGTTTACAAAAACGTATATCAGCTTTTTCCTCTGTTGGGGGATCTCTTCTTAAAGACTCTGTCTCTTTGCTGTCAACCGCAGGCGTGCCCTGCTTTAATAAGGAAATTTTATCTTTCTCAAATTGTGTCAGGTAAATTCGCTTGGTGCTGATCTTAGAGAACTTAGAGAAATAATAGCAAGCGTCATTTTTTACTTCCACATCGGTACTAACAATTGTGTAGATGAGGTGGCATGTCAGGGCAAGTCTGCTCAGAGAATTGTCCTGCTCAAGTATCGGTAAAGTTCTGATGTAGCTATATGTCCACCGTCATTACGAATCATTCCCTATAACTGTTGTGTGAGTTTTTGATTGATTTGGGAGTTCATTTTGGAAGATGGATTATACTGTAGAAGTTCTCTGAAAGAGGCAGAGTCCCCGAATTAAGCATTACCCACCTCATCACAGCCAGAGGCTTTTTTAAAAAATCATACATGCACTTATAAAATTGCAGCTTAACAGTTTCAAATAAGAGTGAAGAGAAAGGGATGCTTTAAGTGGGCCTTGCTACAGCTTGTGAATGTGTTAGGATGGTCAGAATGACTGTGCCTTCCTGCCAGTTGAGTCAGCCTCTGCATGAAGAGAGCGCAAGCCATCGGAAGGGAAAGGAAAGGGTGCTACGGAACCAGCAGTGTTATTGCAGCTGATCCAGGGCAAGCCAGGCGTATCTCACGGCTCTCCTATTAATTACGTTTACTTAAGGCCAGAGAGGCGGGACTGAGGAAAATCGGCTCTCCCATTGTTACTGTCCTTCAAACGTTCAAAAGACAAGGGAGCCCAATACGGAACAAATATTTTAGAAAGTTGCGTCACAAAAAAAAAACAAAAATCCCAAGCTTTCCGTTTTGTTTCAAGGCAGAAGGCAGAAAGGTGAATTACGTGCCCTTAAGAGCCAAATTAAAAACAACAAAGCATGTTTGCAATCGGACTACTACTATATTTATATATGCATCTACTATAGCAATATTAGTCATATTACCCAATAATATTACCATATCCAAGGAGTTCAGGAATTAAGTTGACCACAGATTAAGTGATCGATGACCATCTGAGTAAATTTCAGCCACACTCACACATTCCTAAACCAACAACAAAAATAATTTGTGTTGTACAGCAGTAAACATCTGGAAAATGATTCCTAATTCTAATGCCACTGCATATTTAAGCAGAGTCGTCCTCATGACACACAGAAGTGAGGAATGGAGAGGGGGGTGGTGACCAACAGGAAACTTACTTGGGGGAGATTGGCAGGCTCCTGGTATTGGGAGAGGCGGCCAATGGAAGGCAGGCCGAAGGATTTGTAAGGGTCCTAAGAGGAAGTTAAAACAAGGGAGACATTAACTTTTAAATAAAGCACAGGAAACAAGGTCCACTGCCACTCCTCAAAGTTAAAGCCATTGGCAAGGCTATTTTTTGCCCAATTATCCCTGGCTAACAGGATTAATTACTGCCAGTTCTTTTCTTTTCCTCCCTTGGAAGCAAATAACCAATAAATCTACAGCTACACAAAAAAAAGGCTTAGAACGCTGGTCTAATTAGCATAACAAGTCACAAAATTATTGCAGTCTTAAAATGCTCACTGAGAAAACATCTGAAGCACACAGGATGTCGTCTGCAATTCGGGGGAGGGGGATTCAATTGCATAAAAAACTAAAAGCTGTTAAAAATAAGCAAAGCAATCAAATGGGAGAGGGTAGCACACAAAATGACTTTTTACCGCTGAAATGTATACCGCTAGGCGCTCCACATGACAATTTTAGCGTAAAACATAACCGCCAAAGAAGTAAAATAAAATGTAATGGCAGCTTTTCGTTGTTTTTGTTAGTTTGTTTTTACCTCAGCGTAAACTCTGCTTTCAATAGCCCATCCATTAATGGGAATGTCGGCTTGCTTATATCGGAGTGTGTAACCACTGGCAATGCGAATCATTTCTTGGACTAAATCCAGGCCGGTAATGCATTCAGTGATGGGGTGTTCAACCTAGAAAATTAAGGATACAAGCAGTCATTGGCGTGACAATGCTGAACAGACAGATACGCACAGTTTCCAAACAATGTCTCTTACTACCCGCTCTCGTCCCAGACCCCTTCTCTGACATTCTGTGGTTAAGAAACACACTCGTCTATTAAAATTCATGAAGCCATTAAGTTTTCAATTATGTCAAAGTCAGCATGTCTTAATTTCCCCATAATATTTTTATAGCTTACAGAAATATCAAAAGACCTCATTAACCTGATGTTCAATGTAAAGAAATGGTAAACACTGTGAGTCAGAAACAATGGCAGGCCGACAACTGGGGGGCAGCGAGTGACTGTACAATAACAAGAACTTCCTAGTCCAGAGGTCTTTAATGTAGCACGGAACTGATTAGCAACCACTGGCTAGCCCCCAGCACCCCCTCCCCCAGCACCTCTCCCAAATGGAAGAGTTCAAAAGTATGAAGACAAAGCATGCAATTTCCACACAACTGGTTTAACCCAAACCGCACCCATTCGCCTGCTTTCACTAACTGGTCCTGACAAGTAACCAGATTAACGTAATCTCACATCAGTGCAGAGGAGCAGAAAGAAGCAGATGGATGCTTGGTTTTTGCTTTCTCTCCCTCCCGCACTCCCCTCAGACTTACCGGCGTGGTGCTTAGCATGCACAACGGCTGGGGCTGGAACGACGCGGTCAACGTGCTAACAGCAAAATGCCGCTAGCAGCTTAGCATGATGCCGTTATGGGAATACCCAGCTCTGTCCTGACATCCGACGCCTTCGCTTCTCGCATCACAAAATAAGCACATCATCACTGGGAAAATGCCAACGCGGATTCATCAAGCACGCCTTTATTTATAATGGAGTTAATTAGGAAAAGCCTGACAATTTAAAAATGTAGCCTAATTACTACTGTTAAACCTCGATAACACAAAAAGGTAGCTTTGGAAATAAATGAAGAAATAAATCTTGGGGTTTAAAAAAAAAATGCAAACTGGGAAATTTATATTCAGATTTATAACATGTCATCTGCTATGAAAAACTAAGCTTGTCTTTTTACAGTTTCGCTGGTAAATATCAGTAAGTTTGTGAAACTGAACAGATGGGCTTGCTAATTAGCTCAGTTCACGTTGTAAGTTTGTTTATAAAGAGAGAAAAGGGTTTCAGACATCTTGACACATTTTATTAACATATCATACCTTAAAGTAATACCATATGATGCCCGAGAGGCTTTTCAGCCTCAGCTAAACATACGAACAAGGAACAATGAGGTGGGGGGGGGGGGGGTTGGTCGCCATGAATGCTATGAGAAACAAACCTTGTAAGGATGCTCTATGGACAATTATCAGGAAGCATTTTTTGACACATATCTGTTACATTTATGCAGCATAATCATAGCCCAGGTTAGTGTGCATGGGAAGGCCAAGAAGTCCAGGAATAAATTGATCCCCTGCCACTGTGACAGATTTGACTATTGTCTAGAAGGACCAGCTAACAGGATGATGTCACAAACAGTGGGAAACATAATGCTCCCAGCAGACACGAGGGTGTTCGCCGGTGTTTTCAGAAAAGGGGCTGGCAGAGGGCTCTGTCATATCCGTGTCATACAGGACACCTGGCGAGCCACACTCAAAACAGACACGGGGTGGGGGACAGCTGCCCTCCGCAGCAGCGGTCACTAGAGCCAAATTCAAATAGGAAGCAGGTAACCCGAAAGGGGCGAGAACCTATGGCGAATCTCAGCAGTGTCGAACCTAATAAGCAGCCGTGGGAGTGCAGAATGTGATGTTTAAATTAATGCTAACCAGATTTTAAAAAGATGGTATGTATGTGCGAAAAGCATCAACTGGTCAGGCTATCAATGCTAGCGAATCCCTCTGCCACATTTCAAATTGATATGAAATACTTATATCTAACACTGAGCAGGCCCGTAGCCAGAAATTAATTTTGGGGGTAGTCCAGCAACCTATATAACCTAGATTTTTAGGGGGGGTTCAAATACGAAAGTTTGCTACCTGGTTATAGGAGGGTATGGAGTGGGTTCTAAGCCATTATTTTACATTTTTTTACACAGTATTGTGTATTTTACATGTCTGACGCTGAGGAACATGGGCTGTACAGAAAAGCAACTGTGTACTGCATATTATAAATGCCAGGACCCTCAATCCCTTTACTAAAATATTTGACCCACAATCCTTAAGGAATACTAAAGGTGTTTAGTTATCCTAAGTTGTAAACTCAGTAGATGGTCAGGATCTACCCACATTTCCTGTATAGATCCATACATTGCAGAATACAGCAATAATGTCCCCTAAAGTTATGAAAAAATACTCAAAACTACTTAGACCTAAGCATCATGTTGTTTTGGTTTTATAATTTAAGTTTTACATTTACAAATCAGCATGCATGAAGGTTGCATCTTGCAATTTAGTTAATGATGCATACACTTAAAAAAATGTGGGGAAAGGGACATACAGTAAACACAGAAGAGGATATACATGCAAGATTGTTCTCTGCCATACTGCGAATAACTTTATGTAGACTGACATCCCAAAAAGTTCCACCCCGAATTAAAAAAAAAAAATGCTTCAGGGAGTAACCGTGATAAACATTTCCCACCAATTGATTTTCGGCTAAAACTATCATCAAATAAAAAAAGATGAATTCAAAAGAATAACTAGCGAGCCCGGTCTATCCCAGCCTGCAAAGCGCCCTTTCTAATGAGCCATTTAAGGTCTTTGATCCCCAGAACTGCCATTCACAAGTGAATTGTCCGCCGGTCATGTTTTTAGAACAGCCAATGCTGCAAACATGGCCCTGCAAACTTAATAAGGTTGCTTCACCATTTCAGTAAATTGCTTTCTGAAATATTTAGGCAAAAGACAGTAAAACGGAAGATGTCAAACGGAGTAAAAAAAAAAAAAGATTCAGAATGAAATACAGATATTGCAAACTAAAAAAAAATGCCTATACAATGTTTATACAATAGCTCTACAGCTCACAAAAGACTAACATGTTTGTACCAAAACCAGGTATAATAAAATGTCACTTAATTATTGCATTTAAAAACCTCCTTATTTTCTTATGGTGGCAGTGTGCAGCTAGGCAGGCTGGGACTCTGTCTTGGTGATCAAAACGTTGCTGGTTTAAATCCCATGGTTGTCAGAGAGATTCTCCCATTGGCCCTTTGAACAAGGCCCTTAACCCCAATTGCTCCAGGGACTAGCTGACCCCACTTTCACAACTGTATGTCACTTTGGATAAAAGCATCAGATACATAAATAAATAAAAATAAGCGTTAACCCAACAGTCAGCCATAACCTTTTTTTTCAGAGATATGAGAATGAATTTCAATACTTAGCACATTTTAGCTTTGGGCACTTTTTATGATAGCTAATAATGAAGGCTATGTTTTTATTTTATTCAAAGATCAGTCAAGCCCTCAATTGTGTTTTTCTTTAAACAGTACTTTAAAAATATTGATATTGTTTTTGTTCCTAGAAGCCTCCAGCTATTTTTGAGATGACAGTTGTTTTTCCAGCTAGTTAAGATATGCTTATTGACCCAAAATATGAACCTGGGACTTCTAAGGTTTTTTGTGGAAGTGGAAATGTATTGAATTTTGTGAAATATAATTATTTTAGGTATAATCTGAAATTGGTATAATCTGAAAAAGGTTTTGGGCCAGAATTAAGAAAGGAAACACCAAGCCAGCTGTTATAGCTGCAAAAAAATAATCATTCAGAATTATTTTTCAGTGTTCATTACATACACCCGAACCTCTGTAATAGGTATAACAGCAGTCAAGGCATTGTACTTCACCATAATATGTGGCTTCAGTCAGCTAAATTTATAGTGGGGATAAAACAGTGTCACCAAAAAATTCAATAATGGGGAAGCTTTGTTTGAACCACTTCTATTGCACATCCAGCTCAAAGCATAGCAATTAAACAATGTGACAAAGTAGCACTGTGTCATCTTCACAGTGGAGATGAATTCTATATGATTAGCAGAAACATTCCCGTCTCGAGGCACACCCACTGAGACAACAGTCTCTTCAGCATCACCCACACAACCATCGATACGCCATGCCAAGGCTAAAATACAGACAATTGTACTCAGAGAAGGGGCGATCTGGAAATTGAAAAAATATATTTAAAAGTCCTTGCTCAACATTAACACACAAGCAATTAGGAATCTGCCTCTTCAGAGTGTAATGTGATGTAATGAGGGTGTAATGTGGCTCCTAAAATGGGCAGGAGGAAGCAAACCTGAAGCAACATCATCAATTAAAGCTACACAATCATATGAAACCTGAGTTGCATTGTTGATGCAAAGAAAGCCACTGCTTGGACAATATATAAATAATCACACCAGAACACCAGAAATAACCATGGTGCAGTCCAAGATAACCAAGAATAATCATAAAGTCTCCCTGAAGGTTTGACACTACATTCTGCATTTTTAATGCAATCATTTAAAAAAGAAAAAAAAGACTATTCTGTACCAGTGCATGCCCATTTTTAGCCCCCACAAAGAGGTTATAAAAAGACTATTTGTAAACTGTCACTACTGTCATCATTTCCTCTCACCCAACGTGCTTCAGCCTGGTGGAGGTCATCCACCAGGTCGTGTAACCTTAACGATGCACCTGCCTCTCTATCCCTTCCTCTCCGGACCACTACACCCACCGAAGCAGGAATTAGCCGCCTTATGAATCATCTGTACAGGAAGATCGTGAGCTTTGGATGGAGCTGAGAGGGCTGAAGTGGGACGTCAGAAGAGCTCAGAGGCATGGCCCTCATCCAGGATTCACAAGCCAGTGCTATGAGGCCAGGGGAAGCAAGGAGACAGAGGCCATGCAATTCCACAATCCTCCTCCAATAGGATCCCTAGCTGAGTTGGGGGGCGGGGCAATGGAGACAAACTGCATATTTTCCCTCCCTTTGTCTGCACAACTTAGACATCAGGCATGGGTATACATTTCCCCCTCCTCATTCCCCTCCCTTGCATACCTTCTGCGGCTTTTTTGCTCTCCTACATCTCCCAAAATCTCCACAGGGGGATTCAGATAACCAAAACCGCTGATCCCGCCACAAAGCACAGTCTACTCGGAAAGGTCAGGCACAACAGCCCATAAATGCCTCCCAACCGGCCTAGCTCCTAATACTTTAAAACCCAGCCTCCTAGCATTGCTACCTAAACTGTCTATCGCGTAAAGTGTCAGACCCCTCTGTGAAATTGCCAGCTTTTGTGGCCCCATCCAATGGGAGAGACTGTTCGGTATTATCTGTGACCTTCAGGCAAAAGCACTTTCAGCAACAGACACCAATTGCTAAGGCCATTCAAACTGGAATTGCCCAATACAACTGTTGCAATAGCATTTAAAAGAAGAGGGGAAAAAACATTAATACTTAAATTGTGGCAATTGAAGAGGTGGGCCAATTTAAGGAAAGCATTTCTTAAACAGAACGAATTGTATACAAATAAACTCTCTGAAGAGTCCATTACGAATGCGACCCACTTATCATATGAGGTCAACAACGTGCTATAGACACTGCTCAATGAAAGATCTACAGGTCCTGCATACAGGAGAAATGATTTCCTTAAATCTCTCTCATGCACTTGCAATGGGTCACTAATCCTTAAGGGTGTTTCCTGTGATACTATAATTAGATGTTGTTGTTCCAAGCGAAACGGATAATTTCCAAGTTGTCAGGCATTACTTTAAACAACAGCCAGTGATGAGTCTCAAGTGTATAATGTTACACATGCTGGTCACCACCGCAGAGGGCACATAAACGGAAGGTGTTAGTCTCGGAAAGGGGGAGAGGGAAGAGAAGAGTGCAATCTTAGGCATTCATCCTCGTCTCAAAAATAAGATTTATTCAGATAAATAGACACCAAACAGAACACGAAAAGGGAGACACCGCTGCTTGACAAATATTTGGAGAGGTGGTGATGTTTTTACTGCTGACATTGACATAAATCCCGCTAGTATGACCAGGCCTTAGCCAGCGAGTGCTCAATCGGGGATAGGAATTCTGCTGTGTGAGGGCAGGGAACACGGAGGACCCTGTCCAGCCGCAGCACAGTCAGCTGGTGCCGGGGGAACCCTAAATACCTGCAGGCGAGTGTTCATCTCCAGGAAGTAGAAGTTTTTTCGGGAGTCCACCAGAAACTCGACAGTGCCTGCGGAGGAATACTGCACGGCCTTCGCCAGCGACACAGCCTGCTCGCCCATCGCTCGCCTCGTCTCGGGGTCCAGGAACGTGCTACGGAGCAGGGACAGGCCGATTAATTACACTTATTTAGCAAGGACCTCACGGGCATGCGGTCCGAGCATTCATTAATATCACAGCATGCTAAATGGGGCTTTTCCACAAAAGAGTATTTTCATAACCTTCTCAGAGTATAGTTCACATAAAAGGGTGAGCGACCGGGTGGCCTTGGCTGAAAACCACAACAATTACCTCAAACATTAATAAATATGTTTTATCAGTACCTTCAAATCTGTATGTATGGGGAAAATTTGGTTTTTGAAAGGTGTTGTAGAGCGGGAACACGTGACCACAAAAAACACCTGCAGTGGACAGGAATTCCAGATATTTAAAGTGCTCCTAGAGAATAATGTTCTGACATTATGTACCTGGTGGTTCTTAGACAATCAGGTGACCAGAGCAGTTAACATGCTAGGGGGGGGGCATTCATCTAGCACAATGGACCTCTGTGGTGTTCTGCACAAACGCAGAACAATCCATAGCCAATATAATAGCCTAAAATGTACGGCCAAGGTAGAAGAAGGGTGTCTCTGGACATTAAGTGAAGGGTTCAGTTCCAGGCTACTGCTCAGATGAGGAAATAAAATATAGATTATTTTACACACACACACACACACACACATCAGCAACCCAAAAGACAATTTTTGTTCGGGCGAGATAGAACAGTGAGTGGTGTTGGGTGCTGCCAGGACTTCCCGATCTGACTCCTCTGCCTGGGAGCGAAACAATGGCCAGCTGGACGAGGTGAAGCCCAGGCCCGGCAGCCCTCCCCCGGAGGGGCAGGTGCGGCACCCGCCAGCGGCATTTCAGCAGGCCACGTTTCTGTGGTCCTCACCACCGAGGGGCAACCTGGCCCCCGCTGCCCCAAACCCACCCACTCCTCTGCTCTCAAGAAGAGGTGAGCGATGCAGCAGCTGGACAACACAAACGGGCTAGTCATACTCTAGTTACCGCGAGACCCTCTCTCATATGTTACCGCGAGACCCTCTCTCATATGCTGAGAGGTGGTCATCTCAGAGACAGAAGCTGGTGGGTAAGCAGCGGTTTAAATACGACAAGCTTTATTATTGTTGTTAGTATTAGTATTATTATTATTATTATTCTTCACTATGAGGGTGAAGGACACGTGCATTTACCTTGGAGCCTCTTCCACCACCTTCTGGTTGCGCCTCTGAATGGAGCATTCCCTCTCATTTAGCCACAGGGCGTTGCCGCGCTTGTCAGCTAGAACCTTCAGCGACAACACAAAAGTTCTTATTTTTCAACTGTATGTGCAACCAAGTCCCCTGACATCCAAAAGAGGATGCGGACAGAGGCAGACACATCAGCAGGCAATGCTGCCTCATAAGCATATTAACAGGTCACTATAATTTTGAGTCTTATTTATAGTAAAAAAAAATAATAATAATTTCCCACGAGAAATAAGATACGGTTCACAATATACTCCTCCGGTAAGACCCACAGATCCAAATGGTAATACTTCAACCTAATTAGAGTGTTTTTTGTTTCTTTTTAGAACTGTTTGACATTGATCCAGGTACAATGCTCAAGGCTTGGACGATATTACAGGATTATGGTATACCACAGTATTTTGGGCCAGATATACCGCGGTATGTCTGGAATAGAGATGGACCGGTATGAAAATATCACAATTATAGTGACCAGAATTATCACAGTCATCAATATTATTGCTGCATTGTGAAAATGTGTTGAAAATGTTCAAAAAGTACCGATACACAAACTGATATCATTTAATCACATTTTATGTTGAAAACCACAAATAAAATTAGCAGCACTGTGCACTTTGTTTGCAATAACGTTATACCTTATAAAACCATATCAAATGGACATTAGCATTACAAATCTCCGGAGCACTGCCCCTGCCTTCCGCCATGCTTTCATTGACACTAAATAAACACACGTTGCACGCTGTGCCCAAACACCTCTCTAGCAGATTGTAGCTACCTTTGCTTGATGCTGGACAGTATTTGATGTGAGTTTTTCCAAAGCGCGGTAAATCAACTGCGGTTTAAATGATAATTAGAATTTGAAATGGTAGCACTAACAGTCAGGAATTTTACTGAGAAACCTGTAACCATTTCATCACTAGTCTAGATATTTTGATGGCCATCCAAGCCTATGCTGCACTATACACAACGCCGGTTAGCTACCATGATATGTATTTCAATTTATACCATACGGAGTCTCATAATTCCAAGGAAGTTGCCATTTCCTGTTAGTTGGACATTTCATGCTTCATCGCTGGCAAAACTGCCAGACCACGGGGACGACTTTCGACTTTGATTGCAAACAAGCTGCGGCAATTACATCACCGGGATTTATGGGGGAGGACAGGATGGGTCCAAGGATGGGGACTGACCCTTGGCAGGCCAGCAGGCTACCTTGCCAGCCGCACCAGAATAGACTGGAGCGCACCAGTGGGCACTTCTCCTGCGTGTCACACGGGGGTCATGAGCCTGCCTGCTGCTCCGGCACACCAACAAACGTGCCTCTCCTTTGCTCCCGGGTCCCACAACTGCCTCACGTGGAGACGCCACTTGCTCATAAATAATAAATACCCCACTCCAGGCATCCATTCTAATATGAAAGTCAGGCTCATTGTTACAGCGAGGCATGCGACGACGGGTTCCGGGGGGAGGCGTGGAAAACCGGCTACAGGACTCGAGTGCCAAGCCGAGACAGCGCCGCTTAGCCACGGAGCATGAACCTCGACGGTGTGCCTCTCATTTACATCCCTGAAATATGCATGGTTAAGGTCGGCTAAGCCAGACATTGCGGCTCATAAGAGGCAAAGCTAAAGGATTCCTATTGCAGCGCTGGTATTGCTCGCAGCCACCCCGCAGGATATGTGCGCGTTTCAGAGCAGAAGCTGGCTGGAGGACGGCACCTCGGTGACTCACAAAAGCTCGGCTGATTGACAAGAGCTGGAAGTAAACAAGGATATATGAGCTCGCCCAGAAAAACTTACGGATTTCAAGGTGCGTCCAAATATATATAAGTTGGCAAAGCCAAGCCAACCTGTTTAAACACCATCCAATGACGTGGCAATCAATACGGGCACGACCACGCCCACACAAGCCAGTCCACAGTGATAGCCGAGATCTAAAGCCACTACCTTCAAAGGAGAAGTCACCATTGTGCCTTGTTTACATGCCACCTACAGTCTAAATGCAATACACATACAATTATGCAACGCAGTATGAGAGGAGCTTACGGGACTTAAGACAACAAAAAGTGCTGTTGGTGCCTAGGGACAGATGACATGGACAAATCCAAACGGACAGATGTAAAGCTAAAAAAGCATCGTTTCTCACCTGTATTTCAATATGCCTTGGGTTATCTATGAACTTCTCAATAAGGAGTCGGTCGTCACCAAAACTTGAAGCAGCTTCTTGTGATGAGAAGCGAAATCCTTCCCTGTAAAGGGACGGGGGTGATTTCAGGTGAAATTCTCTGAAGAAAAAATGACTTAGAATTTGCAGCTCCGCTTAGAAATAGACCCATCTACACAAACCCACTGTGGGACTCGGCTGTTTTAAGTGTCCTGTCATTTTTCTCCAAAGCTGATATTTATTGAAAGATAAAAGATAAACAGGTAGCCAAATTTTAAGCAATAACGCTGAATACGTAAAGCCCTGCACAGCTTATTTCAACTCATTCTATATTGAAGAAGTCATATTGAAGAAGTTTAACACAAGCTCTACAAAATACAAATCCTCCCTCCTCAAATCAGCAATCAAAATACTTAATCTATACATTAAAATAGCATTAATAGGATCTACAACTGAATTGTTCTAGAAACATATACACAGAAAAACAGAAAAAACCCCAGAAAACAAAAAGTTACGAAAAATGTCTAAGGCGCCACAAATATGGGTATTACGGAAAGAAATCACGTTCTGCTAATTCAGTACATTTCTACTTCACAGATTTTATCCACAACAGCCAGGATTCACTGAAAACTATTAAAACATTTATTACAAACCTTAATATGAATATATCTACCAGCATATTTCTAACTGCTTCATTCCACAAACCATTAAAGTAAAAATAGTCTATTCTGAACATGCAGACCTTTCCTAATTGAATACTTTTGAAAGTCCTAACAAGGAAATATATATATTTCATTTTTCTTATACTCTGCCCCCTGGAATTCACACTTTGATTTATTAAGGGAAAAAAAAGACATGGTAATGCAGGTCCCAGTTCTCAGAAGTGTTAATTTGTAAATGCATCTATATTTGAGAGAGGAGGGGGGGGAAACTGTTTTTCGGTTCCTATTACGCCAGGTGCTTCAGGCACCACCAAACCTAAAGATTGTTTATTTAGTAATATACTATAATACACATTGCATCATTTCTGTAACTCAATGGAAGATGACAAAACTTCGCAAACTCCTTAATTGCTTTTATCAATAATAATGAAACGGTAGCACTTGCTTATGCAGTTCCTCTATGACTATAATGATTATTGTTAGTCTCCACCATACAGTTTCCCAGTGGCTGCTTTTAGGTGTTGCAGTCTTGTTACAAATCATTACGCTAACAGGCTTACCGCTAAATAACGAATGCGTATGGGACAGATAAACATCACGATGCAAACAGCAAAGTTGCATGAGTGAGAAGCTACTTGCACGGCTTGGAACTCCTCTGCTCGGCTCTCGGAGAGCTGGCAGAGGAGGCCTGGCCGTCTGGCAGCGGCAGCCCTGCCGAGCAGCGACTGTGGCAAACCCCCCTGTGACGAATCGGCCGAGTCCCCCGTTAGCATCTGCATGGCGGAAAGTGAGGGGGGAACTTAACCATGACTGCCTGGCTGCAGGTCATTATCTGTTCAAAAGACATCCTCCTGCCGACAGAGTCTCCCCGCCCACAAGTTCCCCCCTTATCGATCCCGCATATTTACATTTGCGGGGCTTCCACCGAAATATCCAATTAGGTTAATTTAAAAACAGCTACAGTTCCCGAGAACTTTATCCATTTAGACTACAGATAACTAACCTAATTAAGACTGGACACTTCTCTTAAGCCCTGCTGAATTTGCAAATTAAAAATGCACCTGGAGATTAGATAAGATAGCAAATACAAACAGGGACAAACTTTAAGCACCTTAAAAATGCCGATGAGCGTAAATATCTGTTACAACATATCAATAAACTTAGTCACTCTGCCTGTCTACCATGGAAACACTAATGGCTAAGGAGAATTTTACAGAAGAGGAGAGGTTGTGAGCGAGTAGTGAAGGTGCTGGGAACTGTAGACCATCTGGTAGAGCAGGCTCTGTATCTAAATAGTCACAAACAGGGGTGAATTGCATTGTGGCGATTTCCAGCCACATGTGAAGCAACACGTTGTGTTTGGTCTGACGGCACCCTCTCCCGCAGTGTAAACATAAACAGCACACCTGCTGGGCTCCGTTTACTCCAGTCATCTGCTTGATCTGGCCCTCTGGACCACCCCAACTTGCCCCAACATTCCCTTTGAACTTTTTTCCTTTTGTGCGTACATACCACCTTCACCATCTACATTCCCTGACTTTAAAGACTGGTGTTTGCTTTTTTTGTTGGGGTGGGGGGGGGGGGGGGGGGGGGTTGAGGATGAAATTTAAATCAATGACCACCAGTGCCCCTCCAGTGACTCCTCAGCTGGCTGGTCTATCACCAGGCACGACCAGGCGGGAGACACACAGGTCCAAAACAAAGACTGATCTTTGTCTCAGCAAAATGAAAGTTGGTGCAATAATAGACATTCTGCTTTACTACCACACCACCGAAACAAACGTCAAATGACTGATGATCAAGTAGTACCTAGAGTAGTACAATTCTTTCAATGAAAGTATACAATAAGTATACAATTTCTAAACATCTGTTAAAATATTTGAACGTACGTAAGTCACTTTACATCTAATATAAGTTATAGACATTAGAAATCAGTATGTATTCAGTCACAAAATTCTATAATAACAAGCCGACGTGTGACCACAGTCACCAACAACTGAAGCAACAAGTTAAGTGGACCAGGAAGTCTGCTTACAGTAGCATCAAATGGGCTTTACAAGTCAGTGTGGTGGACAAGTCTTTATTTGTATTTAATCCACCCTAAAAAAGTCCCCCCCCCACCCCCGTAAACAGTGGGCATCGTCCACCCAATCTCTCTGGGCTGACAATCATCAACACCTTTGATGCAGGGTGGAAAAGCACACAGCAGAATTTTGGACAGGGTCTCACCTGGTTTCCTCATCATTCCAGGCGATCCTCATGCCTTTCCCACCACCACCTGCTGACGCCTTGATCATGACGGGGTAGCCTGTCAGTGGGGAACAATTAGACACAAGTTCAAGCTTTGATCATTTGGTCATGTGAACATGACAACTAACCATATGTCCAATATAATACCAGGGACAAGTACACGAAAAAAAAATCCAAATACATTTTTTTTTCTTCTTCCAAAGAAAGGGAAAGAATAAGAGCAGAATGGAGGTTGTGCATTTTAATTTGGAAGGAAGGCCATTTGCTATTACTGCATAAACATATTTTAGCATTTAGGCGTGTGCTAATAGCACACAATACCCAGTGCAATATGCTGATACATTTAAAAAAAACTGAATAAAATTTAAGGTGCATGTAGCTTTTCGACATTGTGAACTGAGATATTTTAAAGATGATATTAATGGACACATAGAAGCACTTCTACTGACATTAAAACCGCAATAACGACTGGGAGGACTAGAATGTTGGAAAAGCAAGCAATTCGGGGGGGGGGGGGTGCAGCTGATGGCTCCCTGACAAAGTGGGTGGGTGCAGCGCAGACACAGCTGAGGCTTACCGATTTCCCCCGCAATCCTGACCGCTGCTTCTGCGTCCTGCAGAAAGAGAAAACGGCACACAGCATTACCCCCTAGCAGAGCCATCAGCCCAACTGTCCTACACGGCATTCCTGAAGCCTCCCTCTCATTTACAGAGCCAGCAACCTTCCACCGGGGCAAAGGAATATTAATAACATTACACGAGGAGTCACTTAGTGTTTATAACGTCGTGAAAGAACTAAGAATCAGACATGGTCGTAATGCCAAGAATTACCAGCAAATATTACGTTTTGGAATCTAAGTGGGATTTCCCCCCCCACCCCCACCCCCAGTATTAGTAAATCCAGAAAAAATGCATGAATTCTTTTCCTATGCGGGGGAGTGGAGGAGATTAGCTTTCTTGTCCAGAAGACAACCTGAAGCATTTTCCAAAAACCTGCAGTAGGGGGCGCACCCCCTCTATTGTTTTCACTAGATCATTCCCATCCCTAAAACAAACAACTGCAGGCAGGGTAGGGTGAAGCAGGATGGGTCAAATCACCATGCTAAGAAAACATCTCATATCACAGGGCTCTCGAGAAATTAATCTGAACATTTATTATACTTTAAATGTAATTTAATAATGCATTCCTTTCCAGATCATCACACTTACCATCTGTTTCTGTATCACAAAATAAGCATTGCTCTTCAGCCAAAATAACTACACCCTCAACTGAAACAATTAATACAGACGTTGTTTTGTGTCATAATTCGGATATTCAAAAGATGCAATTTCTTACTAAGAAACCTGTCAAAAATGTATCCCTTGTCATAAAAAATGACACAGGCTTTTTATACAATGAAGTGGATTCAAAGTGATTAAATGACACCCTCGTCCTAAACAAACAAAGCCAATCGCTCCTGTTAAAACCGATGCCTAGCAACTGTCAGTTGTTTAAGTGTGTCAAACCATCAATCCTTGAGTTAAAACATTAAAATGAAATCTGATAGGCTTCAAAACATTCAGCGGCAGACCTCCTAAAAGCCGCGGCAGCTCAAGGGATTTTCCGTTTGGCTCGTTCATTTAAAACCTGCTTTCTTCCCCCTATACTTCATGTAGCTGTCCAATGCAAGTAAGACTGAGGGGGCGTTGGGGGGCCGGGAGGTGGGGGGTTCGGTATTGCAACACTCAGCACTCGGTAAAAACACAAATAAAGCAGAATTTTTGAGGAGGGACAATGCGAGTTAGCTGGTAGAAATGTAATTACCTTTTGCAAAATTCCCGTTTAAATTCCCTGTAACATGTGAATTCATCATTATTATTGTTACATTTTAACACATATGTTTCATTGATAGGAATGAAGGGTAATGGACGAGATAGGCAATTTAGATTTTTTGTGTGTGTGTGTGTGTGTGTGTGTGGCCAAATCAGTCCTTTTATATCTAGAAACTCTCCTTGCAGACATAAACAAACAGAGAAGGGTTTATAAGCACGATTCCACACAGCGGACGATCCAACCAAGGCTGTAGTTCCCATATGTGCGGGTTATGCAAGAATACTTGTCCTTAATAGCCACTCAGTCAGGAAGTGTTAAATCTGCCAAATGCAGACAATCAGGTCTCACACAGATTGAAGGAGGAGTTTTGACCACTAGAGCCGTGCTATTCAAGGATGGTTAAAGCTTTTTTCTTCCTACCTTGCCAATCATCGCTTATTTTGCAGACCTACAAAGAACGGGCGTAAACAGAGCACTTCATTCCTTGATTGCTCACCTACTGAATGCCAGACTATGGCACCTTTTCCACAAGCTTCCGAAACAGGAATTTCCAAAAGCGAGCACAATCCTACAGCCTGACCACTTGTCCCATAAAAATGAAAATCAGCAGTCTCACCAGTCAAGTTTCAAATCATAAGACATTTTTCAAAAATTCGAAACTTACTCAACGAATCCTGAAATTATATCAGATTGCAATGATTTTAGTTGCTAAATTTTGAGGTTGTATTTTCAACATGCTATAGGCATTATACTGTTAGAGGTGTGACAACTGCAAAACAGCCAGGCTTACTAGTTAATGTTAAGATTATCTACATTCATTTTGACTAATAAGGCTTTTTCCTGGAAAAACACTTCTATACTAAATGCTAACATAATAATATCTAGCAACAGACTGACAGAATTATCAAAGGCATTATTTCTATTTCCATCCACAGAAGAGTAAAAACCAATGAATACAATAAGATGAATACAGATGATTGTAAAATACACAACTTCGATTTATTTATTAATAAATCAAAACATTTACGGGCACATTTGTGTAGATGCAAAGAAATAGGCAATCATTCAAAATGGTCAAAGTTAAAAAAAAATAATAAAAAATGCAACTGTAAATGTAATGTACGAAAATCCCAGAGTTACTGCATAAGTAAATAATGCATGATCTAATTTTAAGCCATTTAAAACTGTAAAACTGTGGTTGTAAAATAAGAAAAAAAAACATCACACTCTCACTTGACTGACTGAGTGTCCTGTCATCACACTAGCAAAGCCTGCTCTTTTCAGCAGTGACGGATGCAGGTCACTTACAATCAGCAATGTATATACGTGGGCCCCGCAACAGCTAACACAGTCTCCTCACCTTCACCACCCCATCAAAGCCGGGAATAGTGTTGACCTTGGCTTTCTTGGCAATTAATTTGCTCTCAATCTTGTCTCCCATGGCTTGAATAGCGTGTGTGTCTGGTCCAATGAAGGTGACACCTTCTGCTGCCTGCGGAGATAATAAAGGCTTTAACTTTACAGCTCTTGAATCAATCGCCATTGAGCATTCACACAAAGATACACACAATTATACTTCTGATACACCTATTTCCCCAAAAAAATCACAGTTAAACAACTTTTTGATTTCTTAATTTCATTTTTTCTATCGTTGAGTCTTGCCTTTCATTACATTTTATGCTTTACTAGGAAATTAAGTGGATAATTATGACAACAGTTCATCAACACTGCACACCTTAACATCCTAACTGTTCAGTGACAGGGTCTGAATGGAATATGACTGACAAATCATTTAAGAAACATTTCCCAAGATTCAACTCATTATTTGCACAGTGGATAGCAGCAAATTTTTGTTGGCTAAGAAATAAAGTATGCGAGGTTGTATTATAAGATGACTTTTTCAGGAAAAAAAAGACCTCACGTGCTTCTATGAAGGCGCATAAACAGTGAAAGTACACAAAGTGTTCTTTGTCACCCACAGGATGCACTGATACCACTTCCTGTTTGTTGCAATTATGCCTCAGGCAAAAACTTCTGTAACTCATGGAAATGTAAACTATCCCATATATGACAAAGAGAACAACACTTCAAAAGAACAGCCAATAACTATAGAATCCCACAGAAAGGCTCATCATGAATAATAGGAAATAAAAGTCCAACACTGACAACAGCAGTGGGCGATACATTAAGACTAAGTACGAATATCTAATTGGAAACAACCCCTTAAAGGCAAAGAATCTGAATTTACTAGCGAAGACTCACTTTCACCTAAATGATGTTTACAGCAAGCCAATATGTGCATGGTGATGGGATGATGGTTGGGCAATGATCAGCAATGGTAGCGTCTAGGTATGAGAAAACGATGGCACTCTACAGAGTCGCCCAAGTCTGTGTGTTAGTATCAAGCAAATAATTCAGATGTCATGGAAGCCCCCCCCCCCCTCCCCCAGACCTCACCTATCCCCTTATTCAGGCTTGATCCTTTGCATAATAAAAGAAAACCTGTGGAACTAATCCTCACAAATCTTTGCTGCCTTTTTTTTTTGCACATACCTTCAGGCAACGCAGGACACAAAATGCTTCATTTGCATCTTTAAACTGTACAAACTGTGAAAAAGCCCTTTTAGCTGCAAATGTAATTACATCTCCATTTCCAGAGGAGAACAGAAGGTTAAATAGCCCACTCAGATTCATAGTAACTCATCTCTTTTCTTGCACCTTCCCCTACACAATGGGTCAGGAATGCGGATGGCCAGTCAGCCGATCTCACCACTTCAGCGGAGTTGAATTTGGCAGTGGAAATGGAAGTAGCTGCTGATTATGCACCGATAAAGGGCCACAAATACAAACAACTGCACTTACTCTACCCTGACAAATCCTCCATGCCCCCAATGGTCTTTTTTTAATGGGAGGTGGGCAGTTCAATGGGGGGTGATTCAGTGACTGAATCAAGGCAGTAGGGATCTTCTTTAGGTAAATGTGATATGGTGGCTGAATCGAGACTGCCCTGCAATAAAGGTAGCACAGCTATCATATCCAGCTTTAGTTCGGATCAAACGATATTTAAATCAGACCACTTTGAGTTATAAAATCAGACCACTTTGAGTTATAAAATCAGACCACTTTAAGCAGTCCCCTTTTCATCTTAGTCAAATTACATTACTGAATAAGTGTAAAAGAGGTCAATATACATCTGGTTCATTTTGCCCTCAAAAACTTATTATGCAATGAGCCAGAGATTAAAAAGAGACATTAATAAGAAACAAATGACGTTTCCTGCTCTCTGTCTGTGTATCTGCCATTCACCATTTTTGCTCAGTGTTCCTGTGAAAACACAATTGCTTGAAAGTGGCAACGATGATTCATGACACATTTCAGACCAATACAACAGCTCAGAACTTCACAGACATCACAGAGCCAATAGGAAATGAGTTTTCCCTAAAAATTGTCAAGATCAGGCCAGTGCAGCTTACGGTCATGGTACAGCACATGTAATCACACAAGGTACTGTCATTTCGTTTGGGAAAAATATCATATGTATGAAGTTGTAATAGACTCTTTGTAAGTAAACACACAAGCATTGCCTTAAATTCTCATAATTCATTTGCCAGTTAATGTATGCAACTCTTCTCGGCTACAACATTCCATGTTTCTGTTTATAATGTATCTGAAAGTTTACAAAAGTTATTTCTCAGAGTTTACTACAGCAGCCTAGGAGAGTTAAGGAAATCCACTGGTGTAGCAAGCTCAGTTCTGACTCTAATGGAGGCATGCCACTTCCACTAAGGCTAGATATTACAAATAAACTTATTGGGGGTTCCATCTCCATGGCAACGGGTTACAGTTTTGATGATGTTCCCTTCATAGCCAATGAGGTTTCAGCGTATCAGGATGCAGATCGCTGCTGCATGGGCTGTTACAAAGGGGGTATTTATCACTATCTAGCCGAGAGACGAAACACAGATGGGCATCTACTATAGCGTCTTTTAAAAACCTTTATTCGGAATATCAGGTTACTGTCACAATGGAAGACGATTACTGCCGTTTAGTCTCTCAATTTGACATGGACTATAGAGCATTCAAAGGAATATCACATTCTCCGTTATGGATTAAGCACAAAATGGACAAACGAGCATTAACAAAAGTAATAGCTGGCTATGCAGATCAGAGAAGGTTAAAATAGATGAGCACACTTGTTAACAGCTCGTTGTAACTCAATTCAATAAATTACTAGGATATTTTGTTCTTTAAAAGAAAAAGTAATTACACATTTTGGAATACGTCATGGCTGAAGCCAAAACACCCTTCCCATTTGGAAGTAAACAAGTCTCTCATTAAGATGCTAATTTTCCCAGCAGGAATGTTGAAATGTTTTCCCAGCAGTATGTTTTCTGCACGCTCTTTGTGTTTCAGGCAACAGAAATGCTAAAAAACGTAGCGTACATTCCACCACAGCGGCGGGCCCTCGCTCGCGAAAGCCCGTCAGAGGGTGAGCGCCCGGGATGGTGGCGGCCCGGTTGAGGCAGGACGTGTTTAACATGTCCAAGCCGCTGTAGAACACGCGCCTGAAGAGAGCGGCGACCTCGTGCCTTTGCCGCTCTCTCCTGTCGCCCGCGTGAATCCCCTCCGTGCTGGAGGACAAGGCCGACAGGTGACCGTAAACAATTAATCAACATTTTGACACGGCTCCATCTGCTGGGGCCAACAGGGAGAGGAGGGGACTCAGTCACTCTGCAGACACTTCTCAGGTCTCACACAGCACGACAGCCGCTGAAAGCAGAGATCACCTTTTACTGGCTTCTCTTCAACAGACGGATTTACGTCAGGGCGTTACGCACAATGGGTCGCCTCTCGGGCTCAAAGTTCAGTCCAGTTCAGCCCAAAATGGGGAGCTGATCGGGAAAGGCATAAAGGACCAGTCAGTCATTTCAACTCTGTTGAATGGATGTGAGGGGAAAAAGAGAATTAGGGGACTGGGTGGGGGCAGGGGACGTAAAACCGATCTGCTGTATCTCGGAACTTTAAGAGCTGACACCTTCTGACACTGAGCATGAAATGAGACGACATATTTGGGTGAGGATCTTTTTGTATCTTGTAAAATGACAATAAGGAAACATAACAAATTCATAATAATAAAAAAAAAGATTACAGAATAGAAGTATGTCAATTCCCTTTCAGGGGAATACGGTAGAGCTAACTTTATTTTAAATACACTGACTTCATATAACGCAAATGAGAATCTGAAGAATCTGTCCCAGTGGAGTATCTGACCAAACAGTGAATCTGGAGCCTGTCCCAGCAAAGAAAATGTGCAATGCTTGACTTCCTATCCAGGGTGCTCCAGACCCCTCCCCCCTTACCGAATGACCAGGCTGTTGGATGTATGGATGGCTAAATGGACGCACTGCTCTATTTTATGTGACTGGAACGGTTTTCATTTGAATATCATATACGGAAATCGAGTCCTCATTCTGAGCGCGCGCTCATCACCGGGACAGCAACGGGCTGACATTGACGTTTTAATAAAGACCCGTACTCAGTAACGCGGTTGCGGGAATGAGTGTCATGCCCACCGGCGGCCAATTGTTCCAGAGGACAAGGACAATACGAAGTAGTGACACGCGGCGCAGTGATGTGCCCCCTACAGCAGGAGTCGTGATAAGCGGTGACTGCAGCCATCCATCACGGCTGGCCAACAATGACACGGGACCGCAGCATTTCTGACATGCAGGCGCACGGACATGAAAAACCTCCCGTGAAACGGCCATGTGATCCAGCCGTTGGTACACGGCAAAAGCTCCCACCGTTTTCTCAGGGAAAAGGAAAAAAAAAACCACACACACACAAAAACAAAAAAGTACATCATATGCCTGCAAACTGATATTGCCGCTCTCTAGAGACCCAAGAAAATGAATACAAGCCCAGAAGCAAATATTCACCAGGATCCCAGTCATCTGATCCTGGAGAGATTCGTCAAGGCCTTCGTTTCCATGGATTCGTTACTTCAGAATGAGAGACAGGCTACCCACCGATGGGGCAGAGCAAACTGGGGGAATGGCATCCTTTCTCAGGCAGGGTTCAAGGTGCTGCTTTTTCAGATAGCAGGAAACACAGAGAAGCCGGAGGGAAACGGGGTCAAATTAAAACCGCAAAAGGACTCGTCAAATGAATGTGCAAAATAATAATAATAAGAAATGATCGGGGTGGGGGTGGGGCTTCAAATGAAATCAGTCATATTTACGAACCTTAAAGGCAACGCTTGTACTGCTAGTTGGAAACTTTGGGACTATGTTCATAGTTAGCTTACGACTGCGCTATACGAAGCACAACAGAATGTTAGAACTGCAGAACAGATTAAATGCCCAGCAAAGAAAAGCTACAATGATACCTAGATTGAGAAGTAGCGCGTTTATCCACAAAACAACTCATATAAACAATACAGGAGACACAATAATCAGTTTTAACGACAAATCTAGACCTTCATGTGACACAGACCGTTAAAAAAAGCAACGATCACACAGTGCTATAAAAACCATTTGCCTACAAACAGACATGTGGACACGGTTTATTATGGACACTGGGAGATTACTGGATGACCATGCATCCATCTTCCATAAGCACTTACCCAGTCCAAGGTCACGGTGAATCTGGAGCCCGTCCCAGGAAGCAGAGGGCATGATGCAGGGGAACACACCTTATTTGCAATGCCGCTCAATCACAGAGCACAACCACATACACAGATACTCAGTGGGGAAACTGGAAAAACTACAGGAGAACATGCAAAGTTAATAGACAGAGCCAGGGCTGGGAATGCAGTACTGCAGTGTTAACCACCAAGCTACAACCACAGCACCCTCTGCTCACCAGCAAGCCTACACTCAGCGGCCAGTTTATTAGACTCGCTGGCTTGTTAACACAGAGGGTCTCCTCCAAACAGCCAATCGGGTAGCTCCAGCTGAATGCATACAGCACACAGACTAGGTTGAGAGGCTCAGCTACTGTTTGACTAAGCATTACAGCGGCCGAGATGCCCGACCAAAGCTATTTCCGACGTGGCAACGCTGCCAGAAGTGGTGATTCCAGCACCAGAAAAAAAAAAAAAAAAAACAGCCACACACACAATTTTCACGTGCTGCGGGGTCTAGAGTTTGTCGAGAATGTAAACTCGACGTGCCCATGCGAAAACAACATGTTAAAGAGAGGTAAGATGGCGACGATCACTCGTTAAAGTCGACAGAAAGACCACGAGTTCAAAAATAACAGCTCCGTACAGCAGTCGGGGAAGCCCTTGCTTGTAGGACTGACCAGTTCCGTGAACGGCAACAGCAGGTCTGCACCTTCCTGTCCAATTCAAATGGCCCCTACTAAGGGTTACAACTAAAATTAGCGACAAATTCATTTCAGACTAATTTGAACTAACATACAGTAAGTCTTGCAATTGACCATTTTGGGCGAGTTTCATTGTGTCCCACACAGGTATGCGCATGCATTTTCTGAGCACGCTATAGCACAATTTCAGACTACAAACCCTGTCATACACTGCATTCATCGAGAGGAAAAGCACTTTTCTCCCTCATTAATTCAATAATTCTTTAAACCAGTGACCCAGCAATTTTCCATTTGTGAATGTTTTTCACAGTATTAATGGTTAGATAAACCTAATTTAACACAAAAAGTAAAAAAAAAAAAATGCCTGCTAAACAGATTAGAGAGAGACTGGGGCTACATAGCGGACAGGATGTATGACGTGCATTACTAAAACACCACCACTTATGCATAAAAGATGGAGTCAGTGATCTAACAAAATGCCAGTGTTGTGACTTTCATCTTCTAAATTGTGCTATTTTACCGCAGACCATGAAGAAATATTTGCCAGGCCACCCAGGCATTTAACTGTGCATGTCCTTAATGTCACTTTCCTCCTGGCTTCAGCACCAGATGATCTGCTGTCTGACTTAAAATCACTTGGGATTTCGTAGGATGTAGAAATTAGTCATTTAGAAATCAGTGTCTACTCTGCAAAACTACACACCCTCAACGCGTAACTTACTGGTTCCATTTGTTTAGAACTGAACCCCTAACTAATGGATTGTATACCACCATGCATCCTCCCGTAATAAAATAAAATAAGAAATCTAATGAAAGGGCAACACAGTGGATAGCACCATTGCCTCACACCTCCAGGAGTGTGGGGACGGGGGGGGGTTTGAATTTTTGAATTCTGCCGTCACACTGGCTTTTAATATTTTCAGCCTTTTGCCTGTAATGTATATTTAATGTTACTTTGACAAACACGCCCAGGAAAACGGAAGGAACTTGTGTTGTCAATCGCTGCTCAACCGGTTGTGGAAAACTCAAAATTTGGGGGAAAAAAGCAAGTGCAAAGCACACAAGTGTTCACCACACAGGGTGCGATTTGTTCATTCTGCACCAGGACTGGGTGGCATGTCGAATTTTTACAGATTATCCATATATTGGCGAAACAAGACTTTATATCAATATACATTAATTGAGCGTTAAAATTTGGAATTTTAAAGATTTTTAACAGATAGTTTCTGATTGTAAACGACTCGATAACTAGGGTCTGGACCTTGCACAGAATCCTGGAATTCCCAATTACTTCAACATTATGATGGTTGTTAATGGACTGTGAGTATTAAACTGTGTGTGTGTGTGTGTTTGTGTGGGCGCACATGTATGTGTGGTCATGTTTATATTGTCCCCCAATGTCCCCACAGTGTGATAAAAACCTGTTATTTTCTACCCTGTGGGGACATTTTTTGGCCCCCATAAGGATAACCTCGATTTTATAAAAATCTGTGTCTGCAATTAAAAAACTAAAAATGCAAAGTCTCATATTTTGTTTGGTTACTTATGGTTAAGGTTAGGGCTGGGTAGGGGTTGAGGGTGTCATAGTCGGGATAAGGGTTATGGCCATAGGAATGAATGGAGTGTCCCCATAAAGATAGGAATACATGGTGTGTGTGTGTGTGTGTGTGTGAGTTTGCATAGATCACATTTGAGGACCAAAATGTCCCCAAAGTGTGGTAAAACCTGAAATTTCCCTACTTTTGGGGACATCTTTTCATCTTTTTTCCCCATTTGGATAACCTCAATTTTATAAAAAAATGTCAAAAGTCTTATATTTGGGTTGGTTACTTATGCTTAAGGTTAGGGCTGGGTTGGGGTTAAGGGTGTCGTGATTGGGATTAGGGATTTTCCCATAGAAATTAATGGATGGTCTTCACTTAGATAGGAATACAAACATATGTGTGTGTGTGTGTGTGTGTGTGTGTGTGTGTGTGTGTGTGTGTGTGCCCTGCAACAGACTGGCCATGTACCCCATGCTGTCTGGGATAGGCTGTAGGCTCCAGATGGATAAACAAACCATTCTGACAGAGATCCTTCACAGAAGAGACAACCTTCACACAGCTGTAGCTGAGACAGAATGCCAAGCAGCCAGTTAGCTAAAAAGCAATGGAAAAACTCAGCAATCACCAAAGAAGTAGGGCTGCTTAAATACTATTAACTAAAACCGCTGGTTTCCGGAAGGTCCTATGCCACTTTATTGGGACCAATGCCATACAAAACCACATCACAGCCACAAGTACGGATACAACAGGGGTAAATCCCATGTACACGTCATACTCCTTTGGATACCTGAATGCAGCAAAGCAGCAGAATACTTTCCTGAAAGGACAGCAAGGCATCGCCAAAGATTCCGGTCAGTTTCCTTGTACATTCACATATACATATGTAACAGATCGTCATGTTTCCTTGTGTCGTAACATCGCTCTTTACCTTATTACACCCTTACTCACACCCTTAATTAGATTGAAAGAAGAATGCTCAAAGTTAGCGATTGCGTAAACAAAGGCCAAGAACTACACAATATAAGAAAATTAAACGCGTGACGAGGAGCTGGGTTCCCATTAGACAAAAGTGATGAATATTCAGCTCCTTCCTCCATAAACTCTTCCTTGGTGATGGCAAATCATCTTTCCTCAAAGTGATGCCAACACTAAACGCAGCAAGGCTTCCCATGCATTTAGAAGCCTGCTTCACCCCCCTTCCAAGAGTCATCTACTCCCTTCAGTAGACATTAGTGTGCTTTACTGCAAAATTTGGTGCATAATATCGCATTGGGTTCACTCAAATATTTTTTTGTTTGATTCCACTGTGAACCATTCTTCATGTCAAGAATTGGCGTTAGATTTTGACCTGCGATTCACCCGCTGCTCTCCCTCTACTGCACTTCCTTATTGATTAAAAAACAAAACAAATAAAAACTTGCCAATTCAAATTAACACCTTGTCAGGAATCCATTCAAGCTAAAGAATATCTGCGCGGCGTGATGCGGCAGGCGATTTATTGGCCTACCAGTCAACAGTCATTTGGATCGCCAAAGAAATGCAGACCTCTACAAAAGATCAACAGGCGCTGTGGTTTTTAAATTAATATTTATGATATAATGCGCAAGGTGTTATGCCGGGATGTCTTTGTGGCTAATATGGGAAAAATACCACTATCACACCAGGGATATAAAATGTAATATTCAGAAACACATGTAAAACTCTACTAGAATCTACAGGAATATTGTAATATCTACAAGAATCATGAGGATCTTGTGACAACCAGACTGGTCAGTACGAGGTTCCAGGTTCCCTTCTTGTACCCTTGCTGTGCTCATGCCCTCTCAGTTGGTACACGGGGAGATTTAAACTAGATTTAGGTCAGTAAATACAGCCAGCTTGTGGGTGAAACCAGAGGAAGATTTCACATTCAGCTCATTTGGTTACGCCGTCGGCCGACACTTTTGGATGGTGGAATCATCTTAATGCCGCGTTCTGCAATCCCACCATCACCATTTCCCACTGGATCCGGCATGATGGAAACATCCTTGCACATCCTCAAACCAGAATCAAAAACCAGGCCAAAAGGACAGTGTGCCATAAGGAAAAACTGGATGTAATGAAGTACACGTCCTTCACAAAGGCGACTTGAGGACAATGGGAGTTCAGCTACACTGATCATTAAAATGTAAATTTCATGAAATCCTGAGCACATGCCCCAGAAAACAACAAAAGGCCAATTTTCTACCAAAGGATTCGGTTCAATACCTACCTTAGTCCTCAACAAATGCCAGGTTAATCAGGAAGGTTCACACTTACCAGTCGTCGGGCAAACTCCTTATTTTCAGACAGGAATCCATAGCCTGGGTGCACCTTTAAAAGAGAACATCTCTTTCACTAACATTTTTTTCACTATCGCAAGACATTACAATGTAACACTTCTTACCTGCTTACTTAAATGCAATAGCATCTTACTAAAGACTAGAATTGGAATTGTTACTACAATGCAGTTATACAAGCAAAACAAGTTGTTTTCATGCTGTGCCAATGAAAAATTTAATATTTCAAAGTCAAAAACATAATACCTTTCCAGGTAAATAATTCAAATAATAAAGATGTTTGTTTAGTGTTAGATGTTTGTTTAGTATTTTGTTTGAGCCCCTACTTTGTTGCTGCTCCTAGTGTGAAGCTGGAGGATGACTTATAATGCTGAGCTGCTGGTTTCCCCACATCTCCTCATGGCAGTACGCCATCCGGCCGCAACGCAGTGCAGACTTTGCATCAGATCATTTAATGCTCTAACAGCAACGAAAAACGAAACTACAGTAATTAATTACTACAGCGATTAATTATTCCAAAGGCATTTTATATATTGACGCATTAACTGTGTGGAAAGTCTCAGCCTAACTAATTTAAAATTCATCAGAAACATGAAAGCTGGGGACGGCAGAACTTCCAAACCATATTCCGGCTATAATCTCAGTTCTCTCTTCTAATTCTCACACACTGAACTGCCCCCCGTGGAGTTTTTGTTTCTTGTTTCTATCTAATGTATGCCTTCCAGAAAGCCCAGCTTTAAACTACACCCTATAATGGGAATAATGCAAATCTGGCTGCATCTACTGTCCTACCAATACCTAAAACAAATATTTCTCTTAACATTGGGGTTCTGGACAGTGCAATTTTTATTTATATGTTTCTGTTGTTATAGAGGCAGGCAGCATGTATATGAACTGTGTTCCTTTTTTTTTTATTGGTGACAAACACATGGAATGCAGTTTCATCTCAGCTACCAGCCCAATGCAGCTAAATAATAACGCACCAGAAGATCTGACATTCAGCAAAGCGCCAGATTTCTGGACTCCATGGCATTGTTTTCCCTTTTTTGTGTCCATATTTGGCTCCTCTTTCTCCCTTCCTCCCTCCCTCTCTCTCTTTCTCTCTCTCACTCGCTCCCCCCCCCCCCATCTCATTTTCCTGCCGTGGCTGAAATCTGGGCAGAGGCCAGAGATGCTCCCTGTCGCGAGGGCTGAATCCAGCAGCCACCTGCAGAAGCCACCACCACCAGCACGGCCAGACGCCACCGGGCCCTTTGATATCCGCGCTCCCGCGGCCCCCGCTCACATTTGCACCCGGGCACCGCCAAAGCGCCCGCTAAAGTGGGATATCAAACAAGGTCTCCGGCTCTTTCTCTCCATTTTTTTGTCTCGTTTGCCCCCCCCCCCCCCTTTGGTTTTTTCTTCCAGGGTTTTGCATTTGGGGTATGTTTAAGCCTCTGCGGCAGCCAGGCCCGGACCCTTTTCAGACTCACAGCTTGGGCTCTCGTCTGCCTGATGGCTTCCATGATGGCTTCCATGTTGAGGTAGCTTTTGTTGGTCGGAGCCGGGCCCACGCAGACAGCTTCGTCCGCCATTTTCACATGCACCTACGGACACGGAGGCAGAGGGGGCTACATTAGAAGCTAAGCAATTTCAATTTCAATGATTAAAAGAAAATTAACAAAAAAAAACAAACAAAAAAAAAAGGAACGATCCAAGACAATATTAATAGTGTATTGCTACGATTCCGTTCCCCTCCTCCTGCATTCAATCCATGCCAACGCCAACAAGCAGACATTTGAGCCCTAATTAACAGCTCTCAGGTTACAGAGGGAGCAGCCCGACGATTTTTACTGTGTAAACAGAGCTTCCTTGAAAATGTTTGGCACCTCTTGTTTTGCGAATGCATAGCGAAGCCACGCCGCTGATGTCGCTCATACATGCGTACTGAGGCGGCGAGCAGAGGCCAGCGCCCCAGGAGGACACAGATAATTACGCGAATTGACAAAAACGATGCGATGAATATCCCTTCTCAGCATCAGGTCAAATTAAAGCTAGTTCTTAAGAGTTTAATATCAATTTGCAACGGCAAGAAAACTAAATTCATTCAGAAGAACACTCCAGATCCGGTATTTAAAGACATTTTATTATTGTTATTATTATTATTAATAATAAAGATGTTGGTTTTCATACGCTTCCTTTTAAATCCTATGTAGATACACAAACCTATTACGCATTTTTACAGAACCGTATTTGTCACTAGACCAGCATGTTCTGACAGAGCTACAGACCAATTCAACGTCTGTTATTTTACGACAACTGCCAGACCAGACCTTAAACTATTCTTAATAAGAGTGAAAGGACAAGACTGATAATAGGTTCCAACCTGCACGTGTATGTACAAACACACACACACACACACACACACACACACCTGAAGAGCATGTGGTGACAGAACTTCAGCTAATTATGTGACAGACAATTACACTCTGGGGAGACATTCCTGGGAATTACTATCAACAACTGGATCAACACCGTGGTGAATGAGAGGTGTTTATGGGCCAGTTGTTCACCACTTTTCCTTTTACAGAGGTGCGAAAACCAGTCACTGCCTCCAGTTTGTACACTTTTGAGGGAACGGGGAAAATGCCAGGCTGAAAGTCACACAGTGTAAAACCACTGCATGGTAAACACCGCTTATTTCTAGTTACGGCAATTAAAATCCAAACAGTTATTCCATGCGAGTCACAGCTTGATTTCATAAAGTCAAAAAACCTTTACCAGTCATAGCAAAGCAAAAGGAACATTCTTAGAATCCATAGGTAACCATTCAGTGCAAAGGACATATAAAAAAGTGCTGGTCACTAGCAAAGCCAAAGCCTCAAATTCTCAGTTATACTTTTGCATCAAAGACAATTTTAAATATTTATATTTATTATAAAAAAGCACCAGTTTTAATTTATCTCAGAAACTGACCACATACACACATTGTTGCAGTTTAAATGTAGAATAATGTCTCTGAATTTCATTTTCATTGAAGTAATTAACCACAAATGTGAAGAAAATGATGCCAGGAATTCATGTCTGATTATTCAAACCGTTGGGGCTGTTGTACATCAACCATAGTTTGTCATGAAGAGCATATGTTCTACATGTTACAGGGGAGTATGTTACTCGCATCAAGCAGATTGCGTGATTAATTGTTCCAAACGGTTAGTACTTTCTGAACCCATAAAACACAAGGAACTTTCAAACAACAGTCAGCAATGAGACCATGATATCTATTTCTGCCTAAACTTTATTATGATATGGTAAACCAAGCAAGTCATCCATATTTTCAGTGCCACTATTTTACTTTTATGGTTGTATTTATCAATACATTATAGGCATAATTTATACCTGAAACATGCTTTTACGGACAACCAGATTTTCCCTATTTGAGATCAATGAAGCATTTCTCTTTTTAGACAAATTTAATATGGTACGTATTTCTTGCAATATTAAAAGAGAACCCCTGAAAAGTAGAGAAAGGCAACAGAATGTGTAAAGAAAGTACTGAAGTAGTAACATTACAGAGCGGTAACAACCCAGTATAAATGTAACTCTAGAACTTTGTAAAACCAGATACATCTAGAGTCAAGAAACGTGCCACCAGGAGAAAACTTATTTGAAAAATCTAATTTGGTCAAAGACTCAAAGTAGCAAAAGGGAAGCAAATGTTTTAATATGTCACAGACATCCCTGTGTTTAGAGTATTCCAAAAGCTGCACTAGGGAATCCAATGTTGCGTATGGGTAGGTATCTATATATATATATATATATATATATGTGTGTGTGTGTGTGTGTGTGTGTGTGTGGGTGTTCCCAAGCAACAATGTGAACTTTCTTCGGACAAGGGGTTTTGCAACATGATTCCTGCTACTCAACAGCTAGGTTTCACTGGAGAAGAGAATAAGATAGTGATACAAAGTTAATTACATATGAAGCAGAGACAGACCTGCCAAAGATCTTCCCAACCTTCAGTCTCAATCTGTCAGGTTTTCAATATCTCCTTTCAAAAAAAATTAGCAAGTGCTCTTACAAGCTCTAGCATTTATGCATTACTGCATAAACGCACTTCTCAGAGCCACAGACAGGATTCCCACCACCGTCTACACTAAACCAAAAAATGTGCAAATAAAAAAAGCCATTCTGGTCTTTTGGTCTCTCTGCTGCTTTCATATCTATAAATATTCAGTGTTTTTCCAACGTACAGAGCATAACCATGCAAACGCTTATTCTTATTGAACTTTCACTTCAAAACTATTACCATCTCTCACTTTGCATTGAGTGAAGCTTCATCATACTTCTCAAAGACAAATCTTGTATTTGCACAGTAACATTTTACCAGGCAGGACAATCTAAAAAAGCAAGAGCCAATGGAAAGCACTGTTTTAAATTGTGCACATTTTACAAAGAATACATTTTACTGAACCACAATTCCACCAGGTCTTCATGCTGAACTGAAGCGACCCCTATTCAATGTAAATTTGCACGGTTTTCAATTACATTAAGTACAGCGAAAAATTGTTAACTACTACCAGCACTGCATAAATCCTTTTGGTTCTGACAGTGTATCAGGCTGGCTGATGAAACGTAGCATACAGGTGTGAATGTAAAAAAGAACCATATTCATCTACTACTCCAGCTAAGGAGCTGGACAAATGTTGCGATTGCTTAAATGCACCAGATTTCCATCTTACTGCAATGTTTGTCTCAATCTTTCTGGATACCAATCCCAACATCCTGCTATTTCCCAGAGATAAAATGAAGAGGTTTTGGCACAAAGGTTATACTGCAATGGTTGTTACCAACTCGACTGCGAGCTGTCGCTGGCAAGCAAAAACTCTGCATGCAAAGCTGCACTAGAGTCTCTCCCCCCCCCCCGAGATGCACGAGCACAGCATGTTAACCTGTCAGGGCTTTTTTAAGGACTGATTGCTGAGCCCCCTGTAGTTTGAGGTAAACTGACAATTTTCCATCAGCAGGGAACGAGGCTTTATTAGTGACGGGGGTGGGAGAGAGCTGTAAATACTTAAAGCGAGTCCCCCCCAACCCATATTAAACCCTATGCATCTCCGCTGCTTGATTAAAATTTCAGATCAATGAATTCTACCCAACATAGGGCAAAAAATAGATAAATAAATGAACTGCATGGCCATACTAGTGGAAATGCTATGAGAAAGCGGCGTCATGGCGAATCGCCGGCTATACCAATAGCTTCAAAAAATATAATATTAAAAAGAATTAATGGCAAAAGCTACACAACACACATGCAGCCACTAAAAATAAATATCACCCTAATAGAAGATGCTGTCAGCAGACAGAGTCTGAGGATAGTTAGGAAACCAGCATGGGAGCCATTTAATCCAACCCTTGATTAACTCATCGCCTGTCCACTAGTCCTAAAGACATGTGCTAACATGTCATAATCGTCATAATTCTCATCAAACCCTGAGCTAGCTCGCCAGCTCCTTGATTAGGACTAAATTCCCAGAAGGTGCATGGTTAATGTTTAATAATTCCCCTTAGCCTCACACCACCGTACCACAGGCCCTTGATTAAATACAGAATCTCAAACACAATCAGCGAGGACAAATTCGTCGTAGGTTTTCTACTCATCCTTACAAGTTCCCAGCCTTGAGCAATCGACCCACCTGCCTTTCCACCGGCTGCCTTCTACAATGTCCATCAACCTGTCTTGGGGGGGGGGGGTTCACTACTTTTTCTCACCAAAGAAATATTTCAGTTGGCAATGTAGGCAACTAAGGCAGAAAAAAATCCTGAAACTGGCTAAAATACAGCAGACTTCAAAGACACGCCCCCCCCCAATATTTCATCGTATTTTAAGGTTATGACAATATCAGCCATGAATATTAATCCTCTTACTTATAATAAAGTAGGAGGATGGGGAATTGTAAGAGACTGTCAACATCGTCTCACATTTGTCTGTCAAGTGCTGGAGGAGGAGGACCCCGGAGACCCCCACAGTGAGGGAGCAGATCCAGAGAAGCGAGGCACTCCGCGCCACAAACATGAAAGTCAGCATGGAGAGAAAAAGCATTCATTTCATTTGCAGCGCAACTCTGTTTATTTAATGCCTGCTTTTAGGTCACACACTCTAGAGAAGAGATGAACGACGCACAGGAGACTTGTCACTTTTATAGGACTTATTAGGAGTTTATATTCACGCCTCTGTACTAGAATGGGTGAGTCCAAACCATTAGCAGAAGACTTTCATCTCTTTGTAACACTTCATGGCAATCTGTAAGGCAAACACACGACCGCGGCGCTGCATACCAATTCCGAGTGAATTTTTAGCATCTCTTCAAAACAATCTTGAATGCCAAGATCGCTAAAATATCCTAGTTTTCTATTTTCTAGTTTCGTCTTTCCTATCTCTTGCACGAACTAGAGTCGGTTTCAGGCAATTAGTCCAGGGCCCGGGCTTGCAGGTGCCACATTTATGCTTGGGAGGTGGGGGTGCTATGCTCACGTTTTCTTAACACACTCCTTGCACAAAAATACAAAGAAATATTGAACAGAAGTACAAAAAAAGCACTGTCTGCTTTCCAAGACAAAAAGCAGAGGAAATGTGACAATTACTATTTTCAACCGCAATCTTACCAGGGACTACAAATGTTTATCATATTTATAAATTAAACTTGCATTACCAATTTGAAAATATTTACTACATTAAATATGCAGCAAGAAATACCTACTATAGTACATATTGCATCTAAAAGATTTATTTGCCTATATTTTAGTGCTGGGCGGTATACCGGTTCTTATGATATGAATTTTTCTAATACTAGAGAACCGGTGAATGGCTTAAGCAATGTTTGGAACGTGGCACAGCAGAACACTGTTTGACATCGGACCCTTTTCACTGCTGCACCTCCAAAGCGCATGCTTAGGGCGCACAGCTGTAGCTATCACTGCACCGCCGAAACACATGCTTAGGGCACACAGCTGTAGCTATCACTGCAACGCCGAAACACACGCTTAGGGCGCCCAGCAGTAGCTATCACAGCACCCCCGAAGCGCATGCTTAGGGCGCACAGCTGTAGCTATCACTGCACCGCCGAAACACATGCTTAGGGCACACAGCTGTAGCT
>JAODKM010000001.1:41639946-41701813 GCA_026780845.1 Petrocephalus sullivani
AAAAACAGTAGGTCTCACTTCATCTGATATTTGTTGTGCGCAACTATCTGCATATTTCATGAACATTATGAAATGAAATCATGTTTTAGAGAGAAAATTTTATATTTTCAGATCTGTCAGGTGTTCTAATAATTTTGGCCACCACCGTAGATGATCTAACATCGAAACAGTTTTTTGAATGTTAGGCGATCTACCCACACTACTTTTGCGATCTACTGGTCGATCGCAATCAACGTTTTGGGCACCCCTGGTTTACATTAACAGTGTGTAGTTGGTTTACAAAAAGAGTTTAATATTATTAACTTTTTAATACTTGTTCAGTGCCATACAGCTTTTGAGTAATAACCTCTTTGGTTACTTTAGTAAGTGAAAATATTTTGAGAATAATATTGTGTTCAAGTTGTTGATTTCCAAATTTGCACAATAAAAAGATTCTATTCTTGAAAAAGAATGTAAACTATTATTTTGTGGGGCCATGCAAACCTGTATTAAAAGTTGTTTTTCTTCAGTTTACACTCCTAATAACAGTAGAATAGACATTCTAAACCAGTGTACTGCAGTAATCCATCTCAGTCTGTAAAATGTCACCCAGTCATACTTAAAAAACATAAATAAATACCGTTGTATACCGTGAAACTGGTATAATTTTGAAAAATACCACGATAAAAATATTTGGTCATACTGCCCAGCTCTACTATATGTGTAACTAAGCTACAGCCTACCAAGAAAATGACTTCTAGAGCTACATTTTCACCAAACATTGCAGCGTTTTTCAGTACTTACAAAAGCCGGCAAGACAAAGAGGTAACCCTTGACACAATTCATTATGTTGTTTGCTACTTTCAAGACACTGCAGCCAAATCAGATTCCTCAAACACGTCCTCACAACACTCCGAGACTGGAAAGTAACCGTGGCCTCCTTGAACAGACCATCAGATATTACAATTATCAAAATTTAACGGACACAATTTATCAATTCACTACAATTTTACAACATTTATCACATACATATTTCACAGCTTCTCTTATACATATGAAATAACTTTCTTCAAATACTTTTCCAGGTGAAAACACCATTTTCCCCTGCTGAAATAGCTGTACTGTTTATTTGTTAACAGATTCTATGAACAGGACATTAGTTATACATCACGTGATTAATGCAAGAGCAGATTATGAAAAATTCTCCTCCTTAAAAAAAATGACAGCCTCCTACCCCTACCCCAATTAACTTCAGCACCGGGATGCTGGCTCCGATTTTGTGAAAGTGCATGTTATACTAAAGATGATCCCCAGCTACTTGGCCATGTAATTCAACTTTAAACTATTACAAACAAACAAATCTCAGTAGCAAAGGGAGCTAAGAGGGTTGAAATTTTTAGCCTTCTACTATTCCAAAGATTTATGAAATGAATAGCAAATTGGGTAGATTGTATTGTACAGATATTCAAGATATACTTTGGAGGAATAAATGTGTGCAAACAAATTACTTAATTGAAAGCATCATCATCTATTAATCCATCACAAACATGAGAGGAACTGGAGTGTGAGAGCAGAACTTTGAACATAAGTTGCTGTGATGCCAGCCATGGACATCAATGTAACAGGTGTTGACTGCTCACTGTCCATTATATGGCTCAACTGTCAATGGGTGGAAGGTCCAAGCAGCCCCTTTTGGAAATTTGGGACTTACAGTCAATCAAAATTAGTTCCTTCCAGCTCACTGGCTCACACAGTGAAGGCTGAGACCAGAAATCAGGTTCCTCCAAGCTGATAACATCAATGGTAGGATTGAAGATGCACTGTATGGGGTAATCAAGGCATTGATAATCACAGTGGAAATGAGAAATTCCATCAAACGATCTTCTAAATTAATCCAGGCAAACAGTTACAGCCATAACTATTTTGTTTTATTTAAAACAATAAGACTAGTACACATTTCAGATGACTTCATAAAACATATTAATAAATGTCACCCGTTTTGGAAAAGTAATTTCAGCAAAACAGTCTCGTCAAATGATGGCTCTCCACAGGAGCTTTCCCGTTCCCTTAGGTACGCCGTAGATACGAGACAAACGGGAAAATGGAAATCGAGATATCTCCTTCAACTTACTGCACTGGAGTCCACGTCGCTGTGTACTGCCACAGTTTTGATGCCCATCTTTTTACAGGTTTTCATTACCTGTGGATGCAAAACCGTTGGTTAACATGACGGGAGCCATCATCTTCATAAAAGCTTTGACACTGAATTAAAATGAGACACGAAGACACTTACCCTGCAAGCTATTTCACCCCTGTTTGCAATGAGAATCTTGTCAAAAGTCTGCCGGGACAAACAAACATCTGTAAGTCCTGTCAAACAGCCGTCATACAAGCCTTCAGCAAAATTACTGCAGAGTCATAAAAGTTTAAAAAAAAAAGTTGCCATAAGTCTTAAAGGAAAATCAAAAAAGGATTATACCACAAAATAACAAGCAGCATTTCCTGATATCCAAAACAATTTGACACTCCTCCCCAACAAAGAGGTGAAATCACAAATGAGAGTTGGCATGTAAACAATAACGACCCGGCTGCGTTTTATTGCATTTGTATGAAGCTAGTTGTAGTCAAATATGTTTTTATCCTGCCACAAACAACACAGAAGATTCAGTGACCACCGACATGTCTGCCAATTTCTTACAGGGAAAGTGAAATATGTACATAAACTGCTCTGGGTAACAGACCAATAATATTAGGAGTGGGGATGAAATATGTACATAAACTGCTCTGTATAACAGAACAATAATATTAGGAGTGGGGAGGAAATATGTACATAAACTGCTCCGTATAACAGACCAATAATATTAGGAGTGGGGATGAAATATGTACATAAACTGCTCTGTATAACAGACCAATAATATTAGGAGTGGGGATGAAATATGTACATAAACTGCTCTGTATAACGGACCAATAATATTAAGAGTGGGGACTGCAGTCATAAGCTTATATTAAGTCATTACTTTTTGTGCATTTCTGTACCATCTTGCATGGGTTAGAAACTATGGGACATCGCCCACATCTTTTGCTAACCCCGGACATTCAGTTTGTAATAAGTTCACAACAGTAGGTGATCAAAATTTAAGGTTTTCACAAACCTTAACAAAAATAAAGATTTACAGTAGCTAACGTGAGTATACCTGTTGTGGCCATTGCTTTTGTACAATGTTCTATGAGTAAGTACACTCAGAAATCAGGATGTCCTATTTGCTGGGATAACAAAAATGCAGCCACCCCCTTCCCTGATGTTCAGTAGACATTGACCCAACCAGCAGCCAGAACAATGTGAACTCCAGATGATGTTCTTTTATCTTACACCCAGCAAACCGGACTTCCAGTAAGTAACCAAAAGCAAATGAGTTACATGTGACATTTAAGCACTGCCAGTCATTTACTATTTAGCAGTGAATAGTTAACTTAGTAGGAACTTTTAAATTATCTTAGAAATGCGACATACCTTTTCATTGGAGTCATATACTGTGGAGTATCGTGAAAGTGTAGTGATGACATGACACCTTGACTTGAAGGAGACACGCTATTAAACAGCAAGATCATACAAGTTTAGTTAAGGTTACTGAAATTCTTCATACTGAACCATACATCCAGTTCCTATGGTCAGTTATTCATCAAGGTTATCCAGTTACCTAGAAGCAGTAACATGGCTGCGAATTACAGAAATTTGTGGTAACCAGTCAAACAGAAATACAAAAAAACAAACAAAAACGTAATAAGGATGGTAGAAAACACCATTCTTAGAAGTAATTGGGCTGTCAGGAGATAAACTAAGCAGGATTATACAAACTTATTCATGCAAATAATAAATTACAAATTGTAACGTTGCATCTTTGGTAACGACCTTAATCTTATCACACAAACTTAATATTAAAACGGCTTAAGAGCGTTTGTCCTTTAAACATCACAAAAATGAATAACCAACTAGCTGGGTGGAGTAGCTAAGCGCTTGTTTCGTGGCAACCTTTTGACATTGACAAAAGCTAAATGGTTTTATGTAGAGGATCGTGCACCGATTTCAAATTCCTACAACAAGTGTAAAACAGCACTTAAAACATCACTGTTTACGATGTAATGTGCTCCAAAGCAAAGGCTACAAAAACTTAAACATAAGTACATCCATGCTGTCAGTGTTGTCTCTTACACAGGGCTTGTATTATATTGAGCTGCAGCGGCAGAACAGCATTTTATAGGTAATGTCCAGTTCCACGGACGGGAGACAAAAGACGGTGAATATTGTAATAATTTCATCAGCTGCTCACCTGCAACCCAAATAAAACTCTTTGCAGAGCTCCACTGACTGTGTACGACGCCATGGCTGCTAGGCTGCGCGCAGGAAGGAGGTGACCTTTCAACTCGGGGGAGTGATCTGCATCAGCCAATCACAGGCCAGCGTTTCGTGCGTCAACGACCTGGCTGCAAAGGCTTTTAAAGAGACATTTAGCCCTGGTGAAACGTCAATTATGGGATGCCGAAAGTGTCTGTACAGCAGTAATCTATTGCAGTTTCTCCATGCTTCATTCAATTACCAAGAACCAGCTGTTGGTAAGGAAAATTGATAAAATGTTGCGATATAATCAGTCAAAGAGAAGCAAATTTGTTATAATATATCCTGAACTTTGCTTTTACATTACAGTACTTATTTGAAGTTCTGTAATCCCCATTGCTTGGGTCAATGTCCCCGTGAGAGCTGAAAGAACATACTGAACATTTGGAATGAATTTTATGTATTTGTACATTCTTTCATAGTATCGAACACCTGCTATATACGCAACACTTTCCAAATGTTCTGATATGTATAGCCTTACAATAACAAAACTGGTGACTTCAACTTGAAGGACTATGATAATCACTTCTCAGATCTTGAACAGATGATGTATGTTTGCCTCTGTTAGCAAAGGCCATCTTCTGTAGCTACAAGTAAAATCCCATAGTTCCAAGTCATGTAAGAAGAAAATGAAATACCAAATCTCAATTCCTTAAAAAGATAACCAATTAACTAGCCTTGCATCACTAAATATTGTATCATGCAAAAAAAGACATATTTGATGTGTTTTATTAATAATAGGCCTATTTGCTGACATTTTTCATATTACAGCTCCAATGTAAACATTCAATCTCAGGTTCCGATAAAATTATATCATGTATTATGTCGTAAACAGAAATTGATATCAGTCATTTTTTGGAAGCAGGCTTCATCTTCTGCCCATCAAAGCACCTGAATTGTGAAACAATACTTCAGTATTAATACATACAAAGCACCTGAACTGTGAAACAATACTTCAGTATTAATACGTACAAAGCACCTGAATTGTGAAACAATGCTTCAGTATTAATACGTACAAAGCACCTGAACTGTGAAACAATACTTCAGTATTAATACGTACAAAGCACCTGAACTGTGAAACTAAACATTCAGCATTCTTTATAATTTACGTTTTCTTTTGGCAGCTGGCGTAAGATTGTATTTATAACTTATATGTTGTCAATTAAAAAATCAGCGGTGTAACATGTTTGTTTTGAGCTTAATAATTGTGTTTGGGGGGGGGGGGGGGGGATTAAAAACCTTTTATTTTGACATTGTAGGGACCATTATTTTGGTCCCATCTAGTGGAAATTCAATTTTATAAAATCTGTAATTGCAATCAAGGAACTAAGATGCCAGAAAGACTTTTCTTTGGTTACTTGTGGTTAAGGTTAGGGCAGGTTAGGGGTTAAGGTTAAAATTGTTTTGATTATGGTTTTTCCCATAGAAATTAATAGACAGTACCCACAGAGATATGAATACAAATGTGTGTGTGGGTGGGTGTGTATTCCCTCTGTGTGCATATACACATATGTGGATTTTAAGTTATTAAGGCAAAATACATATGTTGCTCTTGTGAATGGGGTATGCTCTATGTACATATTACGGAGATCAATTTCTTTAGTTTATCTTTGTAAACTGCCTGTGCTTGCTTGCCATACTGTTGGTTTTAGAGTATGATGCCTTTCCCATAATGTGAGTCAGCAGAAATGGCTCAACCCCCTCCGGGAAAGGCATTTCTCTGTTTAAGAAATTGTGTTCATTACAGCCAGAAAGGAACGTGAAACAACTGTTGCGGCTTATGTTGTCTCTCAGTTTATAACTCCATCCCTTAACTGTTTCTTTCCCATCCCCATGGGCTTTCTCTTCATGGGAAATCAGATAAACTCTCCGATCTGCAAAGTCTTTACCTTGGGATTTACAATCCAGATGGTTACTGTTGTCACTGATTTGCAGCTGTATTGAAATATTACCCATAACTCACCATTTGTATACAGGTGACCCCTAGCATTCTGCGCCGCAGCATCCGAGTCTCCTGAGATTCTTCCCAACTCCAGAGAGATGTGGAACCTTGCTTGAAACTCTTAAGGGTTCTTAGCTAATCTCCTTATCAGTTTGTGAGCATGTGATTAATTATGGTTAATTAACATTCAATTTGTTGTTTAATAGCAAAATCTGAATAAAATATGAATATCTGCATATCTGTACATTTCAGTGGTCTTTGCAGGAATCCAAACCGGCATTTGGTGCTGGTCATAAACATATGCTGACTGACAGTAGAAATCATCATCATCACCACCACATTCATAATCATTTTATAATATAAAAAATCGCAAATACCACATATCCATTTTACAGGAAGAAAGCAGTAAATTTTTATTTAACAGTATTACTCAAGTTTAGGCAGAGAATTCTTCTGATGTAATGTAATGCAATGCTGTACAGTCAGATCTATCCAAAATGCTTAGCTCTGTGCCATTTTACATGCTTGTTCCTTATTATTATTTAGAATTTGAGCAAAATAGCTAAAAAAGAGTGTTGCCCAGTTGCTACCTACGAATATGCTCTGCTCTTTATGTTACATTGTTTTCGAAATTCGGTGCTGTGGCACCTTTCTCTTAAACATGCCACCCCTGAGGATCAACAAAGTGTCTACCCACGCATCCCTACCCAGACCCCGCATCCGCTACCGCTGGCCATCTGTCCTCCCCCTGCCACAAACCCAGGAATACAGCCACATTGTTTTCCATTCTGTCCCATCATTTGTGGGATAAACAACTCACCACAGTCACAAAAAAGCAAAATCCTGGTATTCTCTGCACTGAATATCACCTGGAATGCCATGAGCATTTTACTTTTTTCATTTTTGTATTGATATGATCCACGTCTTTGGGAGATAATAAAAATCTAAAACTATTAAAACCATCAGATATATAATGATAGATAATGACTGAATCTGTCAGCTACATTATAATGAAAAGCCGTAACTGTTTGCTCTTCACAGATGATTATTGTTCAATGGAAATTAAGTTATCAGGGAAGCACCATCATTTATCCTCAGTGGCAGCTCAGCACTGAAGTATTGACCATGTGTTAAAGGTGTTTTTTGTAAACCATTTTATTCAGTTCATATTAACCTTGCAACACAGTTCAGGTCACGTGATGGCTGAACTAGAACAGACACACAAGACCACGAACTTCCACACACAGTGTTCCCACAGGTGAGTATTAGTGGAAGTGCGCTTTAATATGGGAAAAAAAACATATGGAATACATTTCATATGCTCAGGTAAAGATAAGCAATGAAGGAGATGGGTTTAGCTTATTTGAAAGTGGTACTTGGAAACTCCACGATACGGGTAACAAGAAGCTTGAAAATAGTTGCTGAATGCATATGTTTCATCTGGATTTTCAAACCCACATTTGAGCTGTCTGAGTAATGTCGCTAACTATATCGATGCACGCGTCAGCTACCTTGACCTCTAAGTGGAACCAAATGCATCTAGAGATTATTCAGGACGCTGTTATGTTGCGGTTCTTTCTCGTCCCATTCCGTTATTCTTTCCTATGCTTTGGCGAATACATTTTATTTTGGCGATTCATTTAAACAAAATGACCGTGGTCATACGTATAATATATAAACTCAACAAATACTAAATCATTCACTTAAAAAATGTAATTACAAATGTGCTTTCCACAGTATTATAAATGCATTATTTGCATTATTATTTATTAATATTATTATCTTCTTGTATCACGAAATAAACAAACATACAAACATGTTTTAATATAATTTACTTTAATGAAAATTGGTGATGATGTTATAAAACACTTATTTCGCTTAGGATATCAATTTTGTCCTAAACATCCAAGGCTACGTATTCATTTATTTTTATGTATAATCTGTCGCACTAATGGTAATTGTTAATTATAATTTTGATGATGTATACATTTTTACATAGGTATAGATAATTTCTAAAGTAAGGTTTTAGATTATCTTAAAATAGTGGCATCCTAATTTCCTGTCTCGTTGAATAAGACACGTTAGCAGGCACTTCAAGGTCACCAAGCCCAACCGACAGGTTCTTTGACCAGAAAGCACTTAAACTGTAAGCACAAGCAAAGACAACACCAGTAGATATGTAAAACCTAGGTATTTAAAATGTTGGTATATGACAGATTTTTATATATTAAATGGCTATATAAACAGTTGCAGTTTAAATCCTCATAATATAACTGCATAATACCGATAAGCACTCGAGTTTTGCATGGTCAGTCGTTAATATTCTACAAGGAAAAAGACGTGTATTCCGTAAGGCGGCTGGGGGAGCAGACGTCAGGCTTATTGATAGGGAATGTAATTCCGTTATTCCCTGATTTGCAAGGTATTTTCGTAGCCTATTCAACAAGCGTGACTGCCATAAAGACGATAATTAAAAGATCTATGGAACAGCGTATATTCTTTCAAAGTATCTGTTACCTGTTTAAATAAAGTTACAAGTTCAAGTGAGGACATTTCCGACATGCGCGCGCTTTGATTATTTTGAATTAGTTCCTTAAAAGAGCAAAATAAGCAAGCTGAAATTAATATACCGGGATATGTTTCATCAGCTTTCATAGCCACTTCATGGTAGCATTATCAAAATATCCTATCGATTGTTATTCATATATGCCAAATATATTCTACCTACAAAGTAAAGAACACTTTGTTTCCCCAATGTATAATAAAAACGTGTTTCAGCTGCTCTTTAACCATACTAAAGGAATTCGCACTAGACTCACCTGAAATTAAACACGTTCGCATGACAACTGCTGTCGCTGCATTTAAGTGAGTTCTTAAAATTCTCACACGTGGCTCCCTGCTCCTACGCAGCTTAATGTAATAAACAAAACGGAATTTTCTGCTTCAAGTAAAACAAAGAATATACATACTCTCTATGGTATCATTTTTGTATTTCTATAGATTCAATGCAGATTAATTCCAAAAATAAGTGCAGATTGCGGACGTTGTGCTATTTAAATCTATTTAGATATGAATCATTAAAGATTATGCTGGACTTGTCACAAGCAAAGATTTACACCGTATTACAGCATACGTAATTGAAAATGCATCGAATTTAATGATAATTAAAACACTAAACTATCAGTTTTTTTTACTCTGATAGAAAAGTATTTGTAATATAAATATTAGGCCTACCAATGTCCCATTGTTTTGTGTCGTTAGTTTTTTTATGTTATATCCCTACTTGTTTTATATGGGTGACGGAAATGCACTAACTGCTGACACAGACTATGAAGTTTATTTCATTCACTCTTTGTCTCCCCCCAGGTAATATTCCATGCCAATAAAATGTACTCTGATTATGAGAACAGTCATAGACAGAGTGATACAAGGTCACCTTTATAGGTGTCGCTTTTAAGGCCACGTTCGTGATTTAAGGAAAGGATGGCGCGCGCGGCTCTGCGTACCCGGTGCAAGCTTCGCGTCTGCGGCATGAATGAAACGGGGCCACTTCATGCAATTCAATGAACTTCCACAAGCCTCGACATAAAGCAAGTTATGTATCTTTCAGCCAGAACAAATAAAACTCTAAAAAAAACTTTACTGCGGCATTTTAGTAATTGTAAATGATTTTGCTTCTCAAGAAAATGGTCAAAAATAATAATTGAAGAACAAAAACATCAATTTCTTATTGTTTCGTGATGAAAAGCAGATTTGTGAAGTTGATTGTAACCAGACATGCACAAGAACATGGGTTTATTTTTATGCCTAATAGTAAATTTCCGTAATAACTGATTATCTGCAAAACTCTTGTGATCTTAAATCATTTTAATGTGACACCGTATAAAAGACACAAGTATGCGGTTTTCTCCAACTTGTTTTATTTTCATACATCATATTTCATCACAAAGAGGAGGTTTCCCGTTCCAATCTACTCTTTCAATTGTGGTTAAAAGAATAAGCTTTATTCGCGATGCCACCAACATCCAGCGAGAAGCACAGGACAGCGTGGATACGACCGCCGTTCCCGGCAAATCGCTATAGGTTTCCACCCGGGCAGGTCAGTAAACCCACGGTGTCGGGGCCCACTGCGCTTTTCCTCTTCTACTGAAACTCATCAAATAGTTCCTAAACACATACGCAAAATATACGCAGTATACTCCAGGAAAGATATTTCTTTCGAATTCTACTACGACTCGTGCTATTTACGAAGTGTTTCTCTTCTATCGAATATTTTGTATTATATTTTATATTATGCTGTATTTTGCAGGCTACAGACGGAAAACAAAAGTGTAAATAATGGTCGACTGTAAACAAATAAACGTTTCACAGGAAAGTCTATATATCTATCTATCTGTCTATCTGTTTGTCCATCTATCTGTCAGCATAAAAGTTCCGCTTCGTCAACATTAGCGACATGTAAGCACAATGATCTTTACAAACGGTTTCGCTTCAGAACTAGAATTTAGCTCATGGTTCCTTTCTCTTGTCATAGACAGATGCTCGTAAACCATCTACAGCACCTACGAGCCGCTTCCAGCTCTGCTCTTTTGATTTATAGGCGCACAGATACGTGAACAACAAAAATTAAATTTGGGGGTGGGGGGGTCAAAAAAAGCGTTATACACATTTTATAAAAGTAGCATTCGGGATGACAATGCATTCCCGTTTATTATGGATTGCCATTCTGACAGCTAACCAATTGAGAGTACGTGGTATAGCGGAGACCCCGACGCGTCTTATGTTTCGGGCGAGTTATTAATAGACCTGTAAAGGTGACATAAACTGGCCTGGTATATATGCGCGTCTTAATGTGCCAGGCTAAGTAATAGGTACCAAAGGCTTTCTCTCAAAGCTGTGTCAAGTTCAAGTTCACGGCTGTTCGACCCCAGGCTTTATTTCCTCTAAACCTGGGGGAGGGGTATGGTGCGGAGGGGCACAAATCCTTCATATACACTCCTGTCTCACAAGATGTGCTTCGATACTGACTGAGGAGTGAGTTTGTCTGTGGAATTGTTTCTTTTTTAATCCTAAGGTAAGTTTTATATATTGGGAACGTGAAGATCAGTAAATGTGAGTTCCCCGCTCGAGGCTGACGGATTTGAGAAAGATGCTGACTAAACTGCAATCAAAACAAAACTCATTTTCCACAAATTAATTTTCGACTATCGCGAGGAAAGTGACAAAAGCCAAGAGCCAATTAGTACATGTTTAAAACAAATTTAAATGTACAGCGCAAAACTTCTTTTGGGGAATATTGTCTTAACAATTTAGATGTAACAGGTCTTAAATAAAACTTTTTAGAAATCGTTGCGTTTTCGACTCGTCTGTTTAACGCCTCGGGATTGTACTTTGCTATATTAGATGAGTAATTCCAATCCGATCCAACAGCTGCCAGAATATAAAGGAATGTATTTTTCCTAATAGTCTTAAAGATATTTCATTTAATTATATCGTCACTGTTGTTGCTTTTATGTTTTTAATGCTTCTGAAGCCATGTTCCAATCCAATCGGTTTGCGCTGCCGCAGATTTACTGACACAGGTAAATCAATCGTTAAAACTTACAACAACGTATCCTCCTAAGGACAAACACGCCTTTTTGGGGAGTCCTATAACGTATTCAGATTCGGCTTCGGCTGTTTAAAATGCTATAGATAAAGGAGAAATATTTTAGTTGCAATTAAAGTACAATAAACATTAATATATAGCAAAAAAAAAACATTTCAAATTTTCAACATTTTAAAAGAAATGGTTCAAATATTGCTCACGAACGCATTTAAAGTATTGTTAAATCGTTACTTGAAAAGCGTACTTAGTCAAAGAGAAGAGCGCAATTAATTAAACACTTGCAACACATTTTATTATATTTCTGTATGCAGTAAAATTCTTGAAATTTGTCACAAGAATGAAGAAAACACTTCATAAACTTTAAACAAAACACATAAAACAGTTGTCCGCGTTTAGCCCATAATTGTACATACTTATAGTAAAGAAACATTCTTTATAAATATCGTTTTATCTGTAGCAAGTAAATACCATAATTTAATTATAAATGGATAAATATGGCAGCTAATATTTACAAAAGGAAGGGTGTAGTTACAGAAAATTTAACGACACAACGTTTATTTTTCCCCACAATCTTCCAAATAGTATTTCACAATTCAAACTTGCAAAGCACAAAACATCACAAGTTAAACCCAGCAAACGAAATATACATTCACAGGCAAATATTGTGTCTGATGAGTTAAATGTTAACTTTGGCACTGGTTCCAGTTAATAGTTGTATAATTACAATCAAATTGCCTTCAGAGGATCACAATATTTAACATCAGAATACAAAAGATTTTTTCCCATATTATGTGCACTCAAAGTCCAGTTACAGACATAGCTACCATTGAAGGGACATCTATGACACCAAGACTGACAAAATCTATAACAACCATGGAAAGAGATTAATTGTTCTCTATTATCATTTACAAAATATTGAATAATTTTCAAACAATTTTCTTCGTTTAATTATTGTATTCACAATGCAACTTTCCTGATGGGTTTTTTTTTCTCGCATAATATTACAGCGTCCGTTAGTTAAGGGTTTATTTGTACAAGCCTTTTCTATGTACAGGGGTCTTCGTCTTGTTTTATATTCTGTTAAATGGCTCCGAGTTCGGGGTCTCTCTGCTAAACATACCATTCATTGAAATTGGACGATAGGCTGCTGTGCACATTGCTATTGTGGACCGCTGATGCAGGCGACAGATTGTTGTTGCTTTGGGTCTCAGCAGAAGGAGAAACCAGGCCAGGGGGGGTCGAGGACTCGTAGCCAGAACTAGCCGCGGGCGAGGAATCGGAGGCTGGAGGAGAAGATTCGTGAACCTGGGAGTAAAAAAAAACAATGAATTCATTACTTCATTTTGTAACTTTGCCGCTGCCCGCTGCACCAGGAGGGACTTCAGAAACACACAACGCCATGCAAACTGCGTAAAAATCCAAATGCGTGAGTTTTAAAGAAAAGCTCCTTACCTTCATGTGTTTTCTTAAGGAGCTGGGGTGAGTATACGACTTGTCGCACATTTTACAGAGATAGGGCTTATCCGAGGTGTGCACGTGCATGTGCTTCTTCCGGTCGCTGCTGTTCGCAAAGCGTCTGTCGCAGCCCTCGAACTCACACTGGAAGGGCTTCTCTCCTGTAAATAAAAACGAAGTGGTGCTTTAGAATGAAATCATATTTTTAAACGGACATTTTAAAACCATTAACACTACTCAATGAACCCAATACACTTGATAAAACGATTTGGAAATAAAAGGCACATAAACACCACAATACAAGCCATGCACCTAGGAACGAAGCAATTAGCAATTAATCTTATAAAAATAATAATATCCGTCCATCTTCCAGCTGCTTATACTGCTTAGAATGGATGAGCGACAACGTAAAGGAGCGTTTGAGATTAGGCCCTACGCATATGCACGCATCTCATTTTAACACATTCTTCAAGCAATTGATGAAAATCAAAGCATGTGTGCTAAGCATGCTCTGTCATTTTCATTAAAACCTGACAGTAATGTTCCTGAAAAAATAACTAATTTGGCGGGGGGGTTCGAATGACCACTTAAAAATCAATACAGAGTTTTCACAGCGCAATATCGCCTCAGCAATGGTCGTAATGTAATATAAGCACTTTCCCCCCCTTTTAATGATAAACGATTGTTGCTGAGTGTTGCCTTCTCTTCACAGTCACGAGGTTCGGGAGTCGTTACAATATACAAGTAGGAAATATGTAGCCTGTGTTTTATTTATCTGGAAAACCAAGAATAACATCGGTGGCTGCCGGCATAAATATGGCCCGCGACTGTAAATTAAACTGTCAGATAAAATGTATATTTTCCTTATACATGTTACCAATGGCACATGTAACCTCACGCAAAGAGCCACGCCATTTGGCGAGCAATAAAAATGCAAATTACACCTGAAGAATGCCAGTCTCCGCGACTAAATAAATTAGCGGAGTAAACAGGAAAAATTTGCTAAATCCGCGCAATGGCCTGTCTAGCACCTACTCTCTCTGGAATGTGTGAGCAAACAAAAGACCATTGATTCTTCTCTTCTGGCAGGGAAAACATTCATCACTTTTAAATTAAACTCGTTCCCAAGAAAAGGAAAACAGATATATAAATAAAAAAAAACAATTCCACTGCAAAATACGCACGCCACAAAACTACTTCATCCACTTGTAGAAACGCATAAAACAGGGAACGCATCCCGTGCAAAGAGGCGAATAATTCACCCAGCGAAACACGTTTAAACCTTCCTAAGCATATAAAACGTATAACTTGCTGCTCTACATCATATAAGAGAAGCTACCGATTTAATCTCTCAACAAAATGTTTCGTACGATATTTATTTGGCTTGGCGGGATATTGTAAATAATACACCTTGTTGCTGCCCGAGCTCGACATCCAGGGTCACAGAACAGCGACAGAGCATAAGTATATAAATAAGTCAACGTATAATTAATTACCTGTGTGCGTCCGCTTGTGGATCTTCAAGTTTTCTGATCGCGCGAAAACCTTCCCGCATCCCGGAAATGGACAGGGGAAGGGTTTCTCCCCCGTATGGACGCGAATGTGATTTACCAGTTTATATTTAGCTTTGAAGGGTTTGCTCTCTCTGGGACACTCTTCCCAGAAACAGATGTGGTTGCTCTGCTCCGGACCCCCGACGTGCTCCACCGAGACGTGGGTGACCAACTCGTGCATGGTACTGAAAGTTTTATTGCAACTCTTTTTGGGGTTGCTGAGCTGCTCCGGATCGATCCACTTGCAGATTAACTCCTGTTTGATGCACTGCTGCCGCATGTAGCGGAAGAAGGCACCAGGATGATGGTGGTGGGCTGCCATGTTCATGCCCATGTTCATATTCATCGAGCCATACTGATTGTGCAGTTGGGCTGCGGAGTACGGGTCGGTCCTGGGGCTGGATACCTGATGATATTGATCGGATCGTCCGAAAACTTCGCCGGGTAGTCCAAGTCGCATTTGTCCATTCAGCACGTTCGGAGAGCCATGGGACCCGTGCTGATCGTGGATCCCAGGAAACAATATGTGGCCTTGACTATCTGTATGGGAGTGATGGAGAGACCCCGCTGTGGGGCCAAAAATTGTATGTTGGCTGCCAGCCGGAGACGATTCTCCGAAGCCGCGACTGCGGAAGAGAAAGTCCCTTGTAGAGTTAAAAGGAGAACTCGCATACGACGTGACATGGGCTGCGTGTGCGCCCAGAGCCGCAGCGGGATAGCCCGCTGCCTGAGAAGTGAAAGCCGAGCTCTGTCCCGGAGATAGATCGTGGTTCAGTTTAAAAGCACCCATGTGTGCAGAATCGACAAAGCTATTTTGTGCTAAAGTCAAGTCTCTGTCTTGCATTTCGCTCGCTGAGTGATGCCTGGCAAACGTGCCAACTCCCAAGCCAGGGAACTGGTGACCAGCGTCCAGTAACATTATTTCTCGTTGAGTTCGGAATTTATTGAAATTAATCGTGCGTTCAAATTACCTGTACCTCAAAATATATAAAAAAAAATAAAATATCTAGACTTCTGTGGAGGTATCGCTTTCCCAACGCGAAAAACGCCTCATCGGAAGAAGTTCAGAGCGACGATCCGCTAGCTGCAAAATACTATCAGCTTTTTTTCCCCTAAAGGACTACGTCTATAAATTTTTTCTCGCAGTTAACCTGTAACTCAAAATCCCCATGAAAAATGTTGAAATTCCTCTCGCCTTTTCCCGAAGAAATGAGTGTGCTTTTACACAAACATGGAAGAATGAATAATTGTCTTACTAGATCGTCCGTAAACCGAGAGCGGCTCCTTGGCGCATCTTGGATTGTCGTCCCGACTGGTGTGTTTATTTCTTTCTTTCGATTGTCTGTGTTTATCTCGGAGGGTCTCTCTTTCTCAGTGGACTGGCAGTTCCTCCTCTAACACCCCCTTTAACTGAGGCCCGGTCATTCACATGCCGCAGTCTTATTGGCTACTGTGCCTCATCAATCCTAGGTACCCCTCCAATAGTAGGTACCCCCCTCGCTACTAATGGCTGCACGCCATTTTCCACTAATAATTACCGCCTACTTTTTTCGGAGAAGCTTCTCAGGGAAAGAAGGAGAGAGAGAGAAAAATATATACATTCGGTTATGATTTCGGAAAGCCCCTGTTATGCAAAAAAATATTGGCAGACCGCTAATAATTGGCAGACCTATAATAATAAAGCTCTCGTCGCGTGCACATTTACTCGGCTGTTGTATTGCACGGCGCAACAACATTTGACTGTATTCAAATATACTTTTTAGTCAATTAAATAATTAAGACAATTATAACAACCGGTTCTCGATTGGCGCTCAACACGAAAGCAAGTTTTTAAACAAATCAAACACGCTGACCTACACCGAATACCTATTATAATTTGAACTGCTGATGTCAATATACCAGTAATAGAAAAATAAAAATAATGAGTACTTTCTTCGTGATATGGATAAAAAGAAAGAATTAGATTTTAAATTACGGATAACATTTTCATATTTATTCTTATCAAAAATGTAGAATGCGTGTTATTTTGACATTAATGAGCTTTAAACTGATATTAAGATTGATCGTGCAAATCTATTAAAAAAGCACCTATCCGGTGTTTTCCTTTTTTTGGTTTTCTATAGATCTAAATGTAAATAGACTACTACAATGTACATGTATGCACGCGAATGTATAAACACAACGACTCGTAGGAAGAAAAAGTGTTACATTAAATTAATAACTTAATTATAATGCTTCAAGATGTCGTTTAGTCATATTAAACAAACCAAATATACTTCAATCTACGTCCCCCTGTACATTTCTTCATTCCTCGGATTTTTTTAAGCCCCAGGTATATTGATTTTTTTTAAAGAATTCAAAAACACAATTTATCATTGTTACCTTCGGAGTTGTAATTCCACATAGCCTACGTATTTTATCCTAGGCAATTTCAAAAGACGTATGGGCAAAATTGAGTATTTGAACGTTTTAGAATACGTTTTTTGTGAAGATTACTGGGGGGGATTAAAATACATATTTTCACATTCTGTTTAATTTTGGCCCTTTTTAACATTTCAAATGTATAAATATGATGTCACTGGTCCGGAGCATCCGACTTTGTGACAAACGTGAATTTTAACTGACGCAGCCCCTGCAGTCGGTTTCTGCCTGTAAATGCAAGGCAAGCCAGTTTCCTCTGAGAGGATAAGCCGAGCTTGCACCTTCGTGCGGAGCAATAGCTGCCCACGAGCCGCGATGGTGTCTTGCCAAAGTGTAGGTATGAAAACGTATATCATGATTAAGGGCGATTACTTACATGTCTGGTGAATAAGTGTTTCGTAAGGTTGTCTTCCATTGTTGACCAAACTTTCTCTTCTGCATCCAAACGGTTCAGCTAACTGTTTTTGGAGAGAGGAAAGATATAAAAAAAAAACCTTAGGAATTCTGTCTTTCCCAGCCCAAAAGCCCGGCAGTCTGGACGTTATGTACAATTCCTCTAAGACTCCATTTCTACCCTCTCTGCTGGAATCATAGGAGCGGATCCAAGTTCAAAGTCACGTCTGCCGACGCCTTTAAGAATCGCTTATTTCTGTGGAAAACCGCAAAACCCATTTCCCATGTCACTAAGTAGGAAGGGGAAAAAAAGAGAAAAAAAGAAAGAAAATGAAATCGCTCTGTGACTTATTGCTGCAAATACTGATTTCCTCACAGCGTTGATAAGATAGACGGCAGAAAATGCACGAACTCTTGAAAAATAAACCTTTTCAACAGGTTATGGGGGGCCAAGACGTATAACGGGAAGGGAAGACGTTACACTGGCAGGATAAACACTTACATTTGAATACAGGTTTTCGGTGCATATAGGTAGATGCCCCTTTGCAGAGGATGCATATTCTAAACAGGGTAATATTCTAGAAATCTTCCAAATTTCTTTTGCTCTGACAGGACAGACACCATATGTTCCAATCAATTGTTTTTATATATATTGCCGGACTTAAAAGTTAATTTAGAGAATTTTATGTATAATGCATGTGAGGTTGTACGACATTAACTGAGTATTTTAAACTCATAAATTTAGAAAGTCTTTCAGCCTCCGGATGCGTTACAGGCTACTTATTTGATTTAAACGACCTTGGTACTTCAAGGGCGTATGACCTACGACCTGCCAAGACCTACATATGTTGTCTTAGTTTATTCAGTAAAACAAATGTTTGTGTAAAACGTCGTTTTCAGAAAACCCCGCCCTCTCCCACTGGAATCTAAACTTGACACTATTTATTTTAATATTGTCAATCTCAGAAACTTCTGAAATTAATATATAAATTGGACGACCACTAATTTTGGTGTTTTCCTGTGTCGTAATGCGTTTAACCGTTTATTTGCCAGTTAATTTAAATACCATTATTTGGTCCAAGAGAGCATAAACTATTGGAGTATTATCTATTATTTACATGTGCATTACAAAGCGAAATACACCATAAGGTCCAAACGATGGGCAAGCGTCAGGCATACAAGAAACTCCCAGTGTAAGAGTAACAGGCTATACATATTTAATACAGGTTTCAATTTACAGGTAGCCGTACAAATACTCCGTAGAGAAACATCCATCCGCCCATCCATCCATTCATCCATCCATCTTTCATCTCTGTCGTTATTCGTAGAAATCGTACAATACTGCTTTTTAAGGGAAGGGGTGCCATATACATGGAGAAAAAAAATATTAATAGAAAAATAGATAAATAAATAAATAAATAAATAAATAGACAAACAAGAAATACATCCATAAAATCAATAATACACATCGCCATCATATGGTTGTATCGCATTTCATTCATAAATATAGAAAAAATATATTTACGTAAAGCACCTAAGAGAGCTGCGAGGAATTGTTTTTCCACATAGCCCATGTCTGATATTTTTCAGAGTTTAGCATACATGTGTACCTGAATAAGGTGCATCTGATAACCCAGAAGGCAACTCTCACCGATGTTTTACCGTCTTATCCAAGCCGTGTGTCACGACTTCTAAGGACCACCTCTTGTATTTTAAGCCTTATTTTGTCATCCTTAAGAGTATTCTGATTACTAGTGATGTTTGATTGTCACTGTTATTTTCCAGTGTACATCCCCCCCAATGGGAGTCACCAATGTTAATTTTATAAGGAAGCACTTTGATTTTACCGACCTATGAATTCTTTGTCTTTAAACTAAGAATGAATGTTTATACTTAAGCTAATACATCTTCATTGCTTACAAAATGTTTTGTTGCAAATGAATAATCCTAATGATGTATTTATAACACTACACTGACTGGTACTATGTTCTGATGATATTCCATTAATAAAAACAAGTTAATTTAGTTACACTCAGTGAACTATTGATATAAATGCTCTGGAACACCAGGTTATTGGGGACATTTCTTTCATTTTAAAAGATCAAATAGATATATTCTGTAGTGTACAGACTAAAATACGCACAAGAAAAATGAAGAGCACAGTTGTATATTTATTTTGTGACGATCAAACGTAGGATAACTTGTTGGATAACTAAAAACTCCATCCATAAGATTTGCAGTTTGGTTGTTTTTTCTTACATTCAGTACTTCATATATGTCGATTCCAAGGGTGTCTTCGAATTAAGACATATTAAATCGATGACATACACATCACGCTGAGTTCAACAGGGATTCTACAAGGAGGCGTGCACTGATACCATAAAATACACCAATATACAGGTTTACAAGTTTCCCCCCTTTCCATTCACGCGTAAAGTCATAAAAAGTGAATACAATTGAGCTTCGGTGTGTCGGCGAATACTGGAAATGAAAACACACACACACAACTGGTGTTCTGTTATAAGTACATTCCTGAAAACCAATGCCGGTTCTGGATGCCAGCTCACGAGTGAGAAGTATCAGAATTTAACGAAATTCACGTTATTACAAAATAAGTCTTTTAATATAGGATGAATTTGGCTTTTTGAGATCACTAAAAGACGACTGCTCTACGCGTATTTGGTTGTTACAGAGGACAGAATAACGTAGCTATGAATTACAGTATATTTGAATCATTTTGACACTGGATTTTATTATTTAACCTTGAAATGAACGCGTTCTAGATTATTAAAAGCATGCACTCATGCAAGTACCCTGGGTTCCCAGGTTGCTTTTCTCTACCGCACTTTTAATATAATGGGTCAACAGTGCAAACCAATTTACTTAAACTTTGCATATTGCTTTCGGATCCATTCGGAACACACCATGTGGTTGAATTTAAACGGCTGCTTTGTTCTTGGCGTCATGCGATTTGGATATCCGATTACGAAGAATATGTTTTCAAACCCGCATTACATGCGAGACTGATGTCATGTTTACATTTTAGACAGCGATTCAGAAAGTTATCAACTATAAACGTGTGGGTTTACCAAAATTCGAAAATCGATGTCCTCCACACAAACAGCTATTCTGGCAACAAAAAGCATGCGAATTTTAACACGAGATCAAGTCGAATATAAAAACTCGGCGGAACAGATCTACAGTTAATGTAACTTTGAAAAATGTAACACTATTTCTAACACATTAGCTGGCAGGGACGTTACTCGCCACCCATGGATAGGGTGAGCTGTTACCTCTTTTAATTTCCATAGAAAAGATATCGTGGTGATTCTTACATCGTTTGCTTTTCTGCTGAAGCATTAAATGTAGATGCAATATAATTGATGACAATGCTAATGTAGGTTAATTTCATTTTAGCATCATTAAAATGATAAATGAGCGGCGCGAAATTATTTAAAATGAAAATAAAGGATTATTCGGTCTATTTAATCGGGGGCTGGTCAGTCGACTTTTTTTTTTTTACTATATCCACGTGCTTATAACTATCAGCAAACATAAACAAACATAAACAGATTTTCTGTTAACTTTGGGAGTACAACTTTTGGAAACAACACTGATGAAGGTAGTGTGGGGGCGGATTCCCGCTGTGCCTCTGCGCTGAAAGACAGCCAATCGCTTCATTCGCTTAACTGCCAGTCACCGAAATCCGTCCAATACCCACAGTGCCATTTCTAAACTGTATTCCCCACTGTGTCCTCCAACTGTTGTATGTTCTGCCAATCGCTTGAGGACAGAGTGGGAAAAGGAACAAGCAGAGTTAGAGGCAGGACAAAAGAAGTTATATACACCGCTATATACATATATATATAAATTACGGTTTTGAATGGCGTGCGTCGGTAAAAAACAATAGAAGTGAGTTTGGATGGACTTGGCAGAGTAGTTATGGAGCCCCCTTTGAGCAAGAGGAATCCGGCGCTAAGATTAGCGGATTTGGCAGCGACTCAAACCCTTCCTCATCAGAATATGACAGGCTTCCCGGGGATAGGGGGGCATCACCCTCACTCCCACCATGCCCACCTCCACCCTGGGGAGATGGGCAACGACCCTGGAGTGGCACTCACTCCATTTGGACCTGAGCACATGGCACAGACAAATGCTCTCAAACTTAGTCCATCTCAACACATTCAAAGCCACCCTGAAGCCCAGACCGCGGCATCTTTCACTTCTTCTCAGACCACAGTTGGTTTCCCCGTGGCTCACCCCCACTCAGGCTACACGACCAGCAGGGACTTCATTCTCAGGAGAGAGCTCGCAGCCTCTGCTATGCATGCACTTGGCGACCAGCATAGTTCCGCCTCCCCTCCTCATCACCATGGCATGTTCATTTCCCCAACAGGTGCTTATGGGCACTCGGAAGGTGGTGCCCATCCACTTTTTACTGGACTCCACGATCAAGCTGCCCCAGGTGCTCACCACCATGCTCTCAACGGGCAGATGCGTCTGGGTCTTCCGGGGGACATCTATGGCAGGCCAGAACACTTCGGCCACAGGCCCGAGCACTATGGACCTTCTTCTCTCCACAGCTACAACTCCATGAACTTAAATGTGAACATCGCTTCAGCTCCTCATGGAGCTGCGGGGGCGTTTTTGAGGTACATGAGGCAGCCCATCAAGCAAGAGTTAATCTGCAAATGGATTGACCAGGAACAAACTTCAAAGAAGCCATGTTCCAAAACTTTTAGTACAATGCACGAGCTGGTTAACCATGTCACCGTGGAGCACGTCGGGGGACCCGAGCAGAGCAGTCACGTTTGTTTCTGGGAGGAATGTCCACGAGAGGGAAAGGCTTTCAAGGCGAAGTACAAACTGATAAATCACATCCGAGTTCACACGGGAGAAAAACCCTTCCCCTGCCCTTTCCCGGGCTGCGGGAAAGTATTCGCTCGTTCCGAAAACCTCAAGATCCACAAGAGGACACACACAGGTTAGTTACAGGACGATCGGGAACATTTTACCAAGCACAGTTGCCTTTACAAAAACGAAACTACCTTTAAGTTGGAAAATATCGTAGTATTACAGCTGCCCGTTGCAGCCATTTTTATGAATCGAGTTTAACATTTGATTTTTAACTTAAGAGACTTTGGAATCCACAGTTTAAGTTATACAGACGCAGAGTAAAAACTACCGGCAATTTTACTTTGTCTTCTTTGTTAAGAAATCTGGTAGCACAGAAATGCACTAACAGTTTTACGCGCATTTAACTAATTTGAAGTGAATACAGATTAAATGCTATTGTCAGATGTGTTAGATGATTGTTTTGTTGATTTATAGTCTGTTGCTGTCTCTCCCAGCTAATGCAATACGTGAAATACGCTTTGTATGCGGGCTAGATTTTCTCACTTATTCCATTTTAGGTGTTACCTCTTCAAGAAAATACCAAACTATGTAATTTTAAACAAAACACAAAGGAAAGCAAAAGTTGGGATTGAAAAACGATACGACATAGTCTAAATCAATACAATAAGTTACGTGTGATAGTCTGTTTAATTTATCAACAGCTTCGGAACTTTATCGGGTTCATCTTAGTCTTATGATCGCTCCAGACAGAAATAACAACAGGACAAGAAAAGATTGTTTTTGACGACTATCCGCGAAACGCCGAAAAACCGGAATTAACATTCGAGGGTTACGAAATTTAAGAATTTTGGATTTCGAGTCTTACTCTTGAAGAGTTCAAACGAAGGAAAAATGCAATCAGTCTGTCGGCGTCTTTATTAATAATTAATGTGGGTTGAAGAAATCTAGTCTGTTGGAAAAGCCACTGAAATTTCTCCTGGATGTGCCATGGGCTGCTAGCGTTCATAGAACAGAAATGTCATCTTATTAAAAAACGAATTAGCTTGTTAAAGTAAAATACCCAAATATCATAGACGACATTGAAAGCTCTGTTTGGTAGAACACATCGCTGATATACAACAGAGGTTCTTGTAGCTGAATGACAAAAACACGTGCTCTCCTTAATTCCAAATGATGTTTATTATATTGTATCAGACCTAAAGAGAAGTTACAAGACATATAGGACTTTCCAAACAGGTTTTCGAGCATGTTTCCTAAACTGATGAAGTTGAATATTTCCCTTTATTTAAATACAACTTGCGTTATTATTGTATTCCCAATGGGGCAGATATCGACTGTAGGTTTCGTTTCTTTTAAAGAGAGAGAGATAGAGAAATCATTTTGCAAAACTACAAACTTCCTTTGCTGTATTTCACCTTGTTCTATTATATTAACGTTAATCTGAAATCCTTAATATTTAAAATCTATAACCTCTAAATGTATAAAGCTTGGTCAGGGAAGATCCAAATGACCAAACTCACTGTCTCTTTGTGTCTTTATTTCTACATCTTCGTCGTAGTTGTCAATACAGTTATAAATGCTTTTCTAAAAAAATATATTGTCGAGAGCCCTTTAGAATAGGAAATCTGTAAAATCATGAATGGCGCGCCAAAATTACGTTTGGAGTGTCTTGGTAAGGTGAGACAAGTACTTACATACCAGATTGACATTTTTATTAGCCATTTTACTTTTTAAAACCCTGGACAGAAGCTTCACCTCAAAGACTAATGAAAAATGTGCGCGGTGTGAAAGCTCGTCTTTGTGTTTAAAAGAATCTTCGGGGGCAGAACGGCACGAAAATACATAATCGAGTATGACGCAGACTAAGGAGAGAGGGAAAAACTCGTGGTAGGAAAACATATTGTCATGAACGTTTGTGTGTTTGTTACTGGGGGGAGGGGATGAGGGCGTTGAAGAAAAAAAGTATTAATAAATTCAAGGTACACCAGACAGGAAAAGCCCGCGGCAGTATGGGAAACCACACAAACCAATCATGAAGTAATTAAACTGGAAGTATAGCGTAACTTAACCATGTATTTATTTCAATTACATATTTACATCGCGGTAATAAAAGCTCGCCACTGGAAACACGACTGCTTATTGAAGAGTTTAGTACAGTTTTCTTACGTCCACATATAACGCAAACTCTATGCGGTTCTCCCGTCTTTGGGACTCGGATAGGTGCCTATACTGATAATGTTAACCAACTGATTTTAAACGTTTTATATGAGTTTGGGGAGATCCTTATATCCCCTGAGACTAATTTTTGCGTTTAATGATTAAAAATACTAGCAGTTTCCCCCACAATGCCCAGAGGAGAGATAGAATGGGCTGCCGTTTCCTCTTCGCCTGCCAAGAAGACCGATGAGCCTGCCCTACATCACTCTAACATTGGTGGTTGCCATGTCTGATAAAAAAGAAAATGTTTCATGACCCATAATTTCCAGTGCCCGCCATTTACGTGTCTGCCTTTATTTGTCTGTTTATTTATATATGTATTTATCTATTTACTTTTAGGGGAGAAGCCGTTTAAATGCGAGTTCGATGGGTGCGACAGGAAATTTGCCAACAGCAGTGACAGGAAGAAACACTCTCACGTCCACACGAGTGACAAGCCTTACTACTGCAAAGTAAGAGGCTGTGACAAGTCCTACACGCACCCCAGCTCCTTAAGAAAACACATGAAAGTTCACTGCAAGTCACCCCCTCCTCCCTCCGCCAACACTGGGTCCACATACCACTCCTCGTCGAGTACTCTCGGAGCCCCTCTCTCTCCAAACTCTGAGCCTCACAGAAGCCGCTCGGCAAACCTCTCCCCTCAGGTTACAAACCTCAATGAGTGGTACGTGTGCCAAGGAAGTGCTGGCCCTAACCATCTACATACTCCTTCCAGTGATTTGCCAACATCGGACTCAGAGGACGAGGACTCTTTCAGGAACTCAGACCCAAGACCAATGCTCTAGTACTGACAGCACTAAAGCAGAATATTTTCCCATTACTATAACATATGATAAATTCATTAAGATTATAAGAATGTCAGCTTGTGTAATAATGAAGTAGAAAACAGTGCCGCAGAGGTGAAATGGCGAAGGACGTAGGCTGTTGAAATCTTGACTTTTTTTTTTTTTTGCGCAATTGCGCGCTGCAGAGAATTTTGGAAATTTGCATAGCCCTGATTTTTCATCACACCCAGGATGCGCAAATGCAGGATGATGAGGATGAGAATGAACTAACTATTATTAAATACCAAAATAAAGGTTTTCGGTGATCTTGAAAGGATTCTCCATTAATAAATATCCTTCTCAAAAATAAATTTGCATTTTTAACATTTACATGAACATTTCTCCCTGGTGTCCTCCAACTAACATGATGAGTCATTATTGCCCGTGTTATGTTAAAGGTACTTTGTGAGTGAAATCTCAGTACTACCGCCACCCAAAGTTTGGAAGTTCAAAGCTTTGAATGTCTAGCCCATTGATGTCTGCGTACGCAAACGCGGTAACCACGTAGCAACGACACTTAGTGCATTTCAAGGATATTTATGGCGCGTAAGTTTAATTTATCTACATGCACAATAAAGACCCTCAAAGTGAATAATTTTGTAAAACAGTGTATTATTGGCCCATTTGATGGTATTTCTAACGTCAGCATAAAGTGAAGCGCTGAAGTAAGATGGCGATGCGCGAGCGTCGCCTCAGTTGTGGATAGGCAAAGGCAGGCCAGAGCAGCACCTAGGATTCGCCTGTTTCTATAACATGTACAGTAACTAATTTACTTTAACTGATACATTTTGTGCTTCTTAATGACTATTTAAAATAATTTTGATGTAAAATTCGTTACAGTATTACAAACTCGTTAAAGAGTACTTATTTGTCATTCGAGACCCTAAATATGTACAGTTGCCAGACCTATCCCTGACTGATTTGTACAAATTTGTATTGTTCGTTTGTGTTGATGTAGTCTTTATAACAATGATGTTGTTTTGTAAATTGTAATTTATTTGCAGACAAAATGTCCTGAAATTACAGATACACCAAAGAATATTAATGTTAATTTTGGTGAGATTTAGTGATACTTTCTCGTCGTATGTAAGAAGCATATTCTCTTTTTACTTGAATAAGATGTGTAATGTGAAAACATACTTTCTCGCATGTCGAACAAAGTAGGTCTATTTAACTTCGAGGTGCATGGTGTTGTTGATTTTGATGAAGAAAAAAGATAAAACAGCTTTGATTGTGGAGGTCTTTGATGTTTGTGATAAAATGATAACAGTTAACATGGCAAACCTGAATAAAATGAACAGGACATTATAAAAAGCCAAATTCGTGTTTGTTAATATAAGGAAAACTAAATAGCCCACGACTTCCTCTGTTGAATCACAGAGCTAGTTTTAAGGGTAACACAATAAATTAGGACATATTAACCATTTGCATGCTCGCCGCCATTTAAATGCAATACTCTGCTTCCAATGAAAGTGTAATTACTACAACCCAATGTCTAAAAACATTAGTATAAAATCAACACTTTATCCAGAGCCTGGAATGTGTGTAGATGAGCATAGATACGATGAGCAGAGTAAACCGATACGCTACTGGGCTAATGGCCATTTGGTTTACGAGCAAAGCTAATAGGTAAAGCTAAGTACATGTATTTTTACGCCTTGTGTACCCGAGTCACTGTTTTGAAATAAACATTTAAATCCGGCTGGAAAGAATCGAAAGGGATTCAGTATGAATAAACAAACAGTTAAATACAGATGATTAATTACTACATGCTTGTGTGGGGTTTTGCTTGAAGTTTTTGCTGTGAGTTGCATGACAAATGAGATACTACATAGAATAACAGGAAAATAAATGAAGGCGTTTATCAATAGAAAAACTTATAGCTCCGTAATGGAGAGCCCCATAAAGCAGAGGACAGAACAAAGGCGCTGAAGCATGAATCATTCATGGGAACATAAAAGATAAAAGATATCTCACAAAAAGCAGGACCTTGTATAGAGTATATAAAACAAGTTTCCCCCTCTTATTTCCAGCATTAAAACGCACAATCTTATTTTCAAAGTGTCCCTTGTCCAGTCTATAGAATTAAAATTGACCAACGCAAGTTCTGCCCGACTTCAAAGTAATCTACTCCAGAGCGGAAGGCTCGGAGCTCAGGCAATCTTCATGGTGTGTTAGGATTTCTATAGCAATTGGCAAGCAAGACGTTCACATTTGAATATATCTAGTTGAAAACCACTTACTGCCACTAAACCGTCTGTCACCAGGATGGGGGGGGGGGGGGGGGGCCGTTTTCACGAGGCGCTAAAGATCCTTACAAACAATATATACATAGGTATCCATCTTTTTCAGAACCAATAAAATACAATTTAATTGACACATCGCCATTTCAGCAGCCGCGTCCAGGTAATCGATAAAAACGCTACAACATGTTATATTGGTTATAAATACAACAACCACTTGGATACTGAAGCTGTTTCCAGATCTGCATACTTCAGTCGCACTCTTAAAATTGCATAGAAGATAAAGGTTGATTCATTTATTGACATTGTGCAGAGCTTTCACGAAGATCTGTCTTAATTATACTCTTCGAAAGACTTTTAATATAAATTATTTCATGTGAATAAATGATCGTGCAACTGGAGTGATATAAAACTGCACAGTAAACCAAATGCGCCAAAGGTAGACGACGCTGTATCAGCCACTTAGAGTTGAAACATCGATCATTCTAAAGTCGGACTTCTATTGTTCAAAGGCAGAGCACTATTCCATAACTGTGGTAAGAAACTCACTATGCCTAAATGCATTCAAAACGGGCCGGCTCAATTCGAGACACTATTAAGATACAGTTGTACGTGTTGACCTTTAGTTTCATGCCACGTTAGTTCAGTCAATTTTTCACTCTATTACAATCTTTCATATTTGTCCCCATAAACCCTTTTTAACCCTCTGAGTTCACAATCAAGTTTGATTTAATAGAACTGGTGCTGGGGTACCGGTCTCAGAACTCCTATCTGAATCGCCAAAATAATTGTTCCTTATTTATCTAATACAAGTGCCCGGTGAATGGTGAAAAATAAACAAAATGAAAAATAACCAAACAGATGATTCCTCTGAGTGAAAAGCGGGGACTTAATAAAAGAGTGAAGCAGTCACCGTTGAATGCGAAGTGCTTTGAAGTGCAACTTATCATCTGAGGAATACTTCTGGGTTGTCCTAACGACGCTGCTGAAGTGAAAAGGCCCTCTTTTGTCCGCGATTTGTTCTCCTTTGCTAAGATGCCCGTAGAAAGCACTTACACGGGCTGCCTTAGCATGCAGCCCGCAAATCAGTAACTTTCTAAGTCAGACTTGTAGACGCCACTATCCGGAGGACAAAAGCGGAGGCCGCGCCGAAAACAGCGACACTTTTATTCTGTTTCCCTTCTTTATTGTGGCCCGTGGAATCAGAGAATTTTACACTCACATTAAACGTTTCGTTTTGCGCGGCAGCTATCCATCTCTCTAACCCCTTCTCAAGAACGTTTCACAATCAATTCATAGAAACTTCCCAAAGTAAGAAATTTCATGTATTGGACAGTGCAATACGTTTAATTGCGCACTGTTAGAATGAAAAAGTCATTTATGCGGAAACATAAATAACAAACTAATAACAACCTAACGTACAATATTATTTAAACTAAAATAATCTATAATAATAATAATTCCCTTTTTAAATGTATGTAATTATATTGATATCCGTATTGGAAAAAACTAGGACTAGCCTTTTAAATAGATACATAACCTCTTCAATAGTGTGACAATTTGCTTTCACTCATTTCGACTTACACATCTTTTGAGCTTTACAAAAAACAACACACTTCCAGCATTATTACTTAGTTTATTCAATAGGCCAACGCTTATTGAATACACAATCAGTTATTTATTCAATACAACTTTTAACAAAATAAAAATGACAGAAGTAAAAACAAATAGTAAAAATTGAAGGTAGATGCTAGAGGTAATGTAGACGCTGTGTCAATTTCTTTGCGAATGCCATCGTACACTAAACTCGGTGAATAAATACGGTTATTGGAATCACAGACCCAGTGTATTAAATATTGAATGACAGAATGGAAAAAGAACTTGTCAAGGGACACTGAGCCTGAAAGTCCTTTTTTTTCTACAGTTGCCTGTTCAACTGCTTAAGCTGGTGTTAATTAAAGGTCCTTGTAACAGAGTTAGGTTCGGGCATTGTCCATCTTCTCATTGAACTGAAAGGAAGTCTTGTAACGCTAGTTAGGCTTTTTCTCACTGGTCCCCCTTTTACCGCGGTGATTTACAAGCAGAAGTACAGAGGTATTGAGAAAAAAAAATTAAATAAACTTTATAGACTAATCGTAAATTTTATTCCGTGCCGTAACGTGAAGTAGTCAACGTACTTTGACAGAACCCTCAAACTGTATTGAATTGCGTTATATTAATTTATGTGATTAAAAACATTTTATGCACTTAAATACAGCTATTGCGTTTGTTATATGATGAATACAAGCCAGTGTAAATAGTCTATAGCACAAAAAGAAGTTTATCATAAATACAAGGTATTCCAAAATATATTAGCACAGAAAGCCTGCCCCGTTTAGATGTAACATACAATCAGACGTAACAAATTATTATTACTAATTATCAGGGCTAATGCAAGTTTTTACCCTTAAGCAAACGATTTAATGAATTATATACACCATCAGAGCTGTTCACAGAAAGTTGCTAACCACCTGTCCACAGATTTTAAATCCCGCTATTCTTCAAGTTTACACAGACAAAAAAAAACATTTCCTGAAAAGTCCCAAGAGAAACATAGCAGGTGATACTGAAAAACAGATATCATACGTTTGATTCAACTTTCTGTATGCGTGAATGCAGCCCACCTTCTTCCTATCTCCAAATGCTAGTCTAAGGAAAACTGGGCACATAGTCTCTATCCAGGCATTTTGCCAAAATGTTCCAAGCACCCTACCTGGCTAGCTTAAGTTTCCTGTATATGTGAGAAAAAAATGCAATCCAGTTGCAGTTGGACATGGAACTTGTCTGGTCAACAGCCGCCCTATAAGATTCCTTCCCGAAACGCAAAAGGTACACAGAAACTTTCTCAAAACAGCTCGCCGTAAGTATCTGCAAACTTTTTTCTAAAACAATTTCTGATACAAATTAGGAAATACAATGTTTCTTGTTACTGTAAAAATAGATGTCGTGTTGTATATTAATATCCTAAACGGATGAACTTTGTGAAGAATTTGTACATTTAGGGATAGGAAATGATTGGTGTCTTATTAAATTGGGACTGGGTGAATACATAAAACTGCCTTTTAAGTTTTAGGGACGACTCGTTCTTCTCGTTGGAGTCCAGTCCGAGCAGCTGTGAGCTCTGTCACCTATTAGCCCCGATGTTTTCCCGAAGAGATTGGTGAAGTTAAACATCCGACAATGTGCACTCCGGGGTGCCCCTCTCCTGACCTATACCCGGTTTTAATAGTTTCATAGGAACTTCATTAAATCAATTACTTAGTGAACACATCATAATTTATTTGTAATTAGCTGTGAAAAGCCTGATTTTTGTAATTCACTAAGGAGGCGAGCCCTGCAGGGTTTTCTGTCTTCAACACGAATTTTCATTTGTTTTTTTTTTATTTGTGGGGTTGTTTTCAGGTGCCGAAAACGTAAATTATAAACGTTTAAGGAAGTACTCTGGAGTGACATTAGCCAGGCTACTCATTTCAGGTGCTGTCGAGCGGGAACGCTGTCAGAATAAGCTGCACAGTTTTTCGAAGTTGCTAGACTTTTAAACACGGCTATTAATAAAAACGCTAACGTGATTTAGCAAATGCTGTTTAGAGCACAGCTTTAGAACACGGAACAGCGCGTTCTATGATATGTGTATGTATGTCATATATACACACACACATATGCTCGCATATACACAAAGGTCTGCTGTGTTTATATATTTATCAAAGCTATTTCAGTACCTATTTTCAGCTCGATGTACAGACAAGGCAAGTTCATTGTAACAGCTGACTGGTGACTGGTGAAGTAACAATTAAAGGGTGATTTACAATGTGGCCAAACAGCAGCTTGATAATTAAGTTGAAATTAGCAAATAACCTCTATGACCATAAAGGTAATTCATAGTAACGTGCAAGTGAAATTTATTACGTTTTTTGTTGTATTGGCCAAAGATTCCACCAGTGAGAGGTTGGCCAGATAAGTTATTCATTTTAAATGATCCTTTTATTTTAATAGAAGAAAACACAGGGTTAAACTGATGGGAAGCGTTAGGTATTTTTCACACATAATCGAAAAAGTAGGTGTATCTGTCACAGGTCCTATGTAGACTGATAATGACAAGCTATATTAGAAAACATAAAATACTTGCATAATAATATTTGCTATAATAATATTTACGAATTATTGTGTTATTTTTTTGTGTCACGTATAAGGCGGTTTTATGCACTCATTTCTATGACAGACCATAATTACTAGACCAATGTAATTTATTATAAAAAGGGATTTATAGATGAAAGCATTTTGATATTAGAAGTATGTTGCATTATCCAACTATATCATATATGGCTGTAAAAAATTTAATGTTTGCAATGAAGTATATAAAACTGAATTTCTAAAATAATTATCTCTCATAATTGCTTAATTTCTCTCGGCTATTTCGTGATGGTTTAGGGCATTCCTTTCACATACCTTTTAACATAAATAAAAGAAGACATTTAAAAATCCATCACTTTGGAAGCAGATGCATTAGATCTATCTGTCTCCTAAAATCACAGAGAAACCAACATAATGTCTTGCCACTATATAACATCTGTGGGTATACAAACTTGGTGGAGGTCCAAAGTCAGATCCACGGGACTGGGAATGTTTCCAAGGCACTAGGTGTTGAGAGCAAGGTCATCTGCGGACAATCACACAAGCAGATGCGCCGGATCCTGGCCTTGCCGTGCATTGGTCCCAAACTAAACATTGCAGAGCTGCATGAAGACCTCACTGGCCTCCATGTGTTTGACAAATGCATGTTTAAAGGTTTCAGCGTTGATGGTCGGATCTCCTGGAAATGTAGTGGCTGTGAGGGCATCATCTGGTCTGATTTCAGATGACATCACTCCTGGGTGGTATTATTGTCTTAGCTACTTTGCAGCTAGGCATTACCTTGTCAAGAGAGTCATCAACAGTGATGCCCCAAGACTCCTCATTTGGTGGTGCATGTGACTCTCATTTGTCCTACCTCAGTATCACTGCCTTGCCTTGGAGCAAAGTGATCACGTATTTTTCAGCACTACATTGTTGTCCTATATTTTATCTTAATTTCTTTTTCTTTTATTTACATGACAGTTTTGCTAAAATAATTGCATAGTGCAGTAGACGTGTTTTCAAAAACACAACAGATGAAATGATTCGGTTTTGATTTGGTTATTATTACTGTTTTTACATTCTTATCATGATAAGTTCTAATATTTTGCCAATGAGGAACAGCAGTCTCGACTGGCATTTCACATTACCTTATGATCCCACCTTCTTCTACAGATCAACTGTGTGGGTTTAAGGCATTAGGATTCAATTTCTGTTGGACTATAATTCACCCATCAGAGGTTTTGCTTTGGGTGTAGCACTGCTCTTTGCAGGAAAGGTCAGTGTTCGGCATGATGCATTTACTCTCTCACAGCTGGAGGGGTAGAAGGCAGAATTGGTTATGACGAAAGCATAGACGGTCCCCAGTTTGAACACAAATTGGCCGTCAATGCTCATCATCACAGGTGAAGGGACAGAGGTCACCCTTCACAAGCACTGCTTAAGTAGAGGCTTTTGTGATGAAGTGTTTGAATGACCTCACATCGAGAGACACTTATACCGTGGGCCAATCTGCAGTGCAAGGTCCAAACACCCAATAGCCTATTCCTCAATAGAATCTCCAACTTATAAGATCCTGAAACAAGTAAGGAGTGCACGAAAAAAGGAACATGCACCTTTATGCCACGGTTACTTGATACCTGTGACTTTCTCCTGGTTTCCCAGTAGTTTTAAGGATAGTTTTCAGCATCTCAAAAAAATCCATGCATGTCATTGACTAAGGTGAGATTGTCCATTTCCTGCTTGTTATTTGTGCTGAAGCTGATTCACTTTCCTCTGTTTGCCCAATATTAAGTGCAACAAAAGTGAATTGTTACTTTTAGAGAATGCTTGTTACTGAACTGCAGTTTCTTCCCATTGGTATGTTTATTTATACAACAGATGTGCAATAATTAAAAGTTCACATGGATACTCATGCAGTCAACCTGGGAGGCTGCCTTGTATAATGCAGACAGACTGTTACTATGTGGATAAATTCAGTTGGCTGTTCCACCAACTTAGGGCCACCTGCTTCCATAGGTTTGTCGGAGATGAATGACATTCTATAAAGTTTTTCTGTGCGAGTTAGCATTTTTTAATGTGTAGACTTTTACTTTTCTGAATGCCTTAATGAATCAGTATTATTTTATAAAGCTGTTTCTGAGTACAAGGTGGCTAAGTGCTGAGGAAGCTACGCAGGCCACTGCAGTGACAATGAATCAGCATCTCAGTTCATTTAACTGAAGCTTGTGGTGACAGAATAAGTATCTGACCCAAATGTGATGTGGTAGCGAAGGAGCACTACCCTGTATTAGACAAACAGGAGGTATAGAAACTTTGTGGTAATATTGTATCAACAAGCCTGTTCCATCTACTTAAAGTGGGAAGGTGATATCCTATGTTAGTTCTTTCCCAGAACATTGCTGATTGAATTGGCTGATTTCAACATTAAATACCCTCTGTCATATTAATGCACTATTTCAGCTCGAAATCTCTCAAGGTCAAATTTCCAAAGTAGTTGATCTATAGGCGGAGGTTATCAACTGTCCATGAGTAGCTTGAAGGGCGCCTGATAGACGGCCAAAGGCAGGGTGGCGGGGGCAGNNNNCACAGAATTATAAAATGTGAATTGAAGCATTCAACTATAGCACAGAACTTACTATTATTATAATATTAAGATTTTTTTTCTGGCCTGTGCTTAAGAATCTGTAGAAAAACAATAAAAAACCATATAATTGAAATAATGTGCCAAGGGGGCATGGAGCCACTGCAGGGGGTGTAACTGAAGGGCAAGTCTGGCTCGCCCTATCAGTGTAAAGCCTTCAGACTTCGGGGCAACCCCTCAAAGTACATTGCTCCATCTGCTAATCCAGTCGGCTGCGCAGCATTGCAGAGGAAAGCATTTCTTTACCTGGAGCAATCTGTCACGAGCTCAACAATGAATACGGTGCCGTCAGCTGAGCCGAAATATGGGGGCCATACTGGCGCTGATTTCGTGGTAAAACATGTTGCCGATTCGTGCACCATGCACAACAGGTCATATGATGGTGATTAAGGAAAGGGAGCCTGTTCAGGTTAAAAGCACACAAAGGAAATTAATGATGTAGAGGACCAATTAGACAGTTTCACTAAATAGATCGATCTAGAATAAAACACTTAAATGGTTATACTAGTTGCTTTTACAACAAATCACTGGAAAAAAACAGTGAAATAAAAAAAGATGTATGAGTGAACGATGACAAAAAATTATTAATACAAAAACAAGGACTGAAAGTTCGCTTAAGAAAGGGGGCTGGTTTTTGGGTAACATATTGTCCACGTCACAATCTATGACTTATAGTTATCTTTTTGTTCAGAGGCTAATAAATGCCGGGTCATTAATTTAATGCTTTCTCAGTTCCCTCTGGCTTCTTACTTCACAAGAGACGATCGTCAGACAGGGAGCTTTTAACAGACTATCTACCGAGGATGTACGCTGTGGCAAAACTAAAAATTAAACTCCAATTTCGCTAAGAGCAGCGGAATAAACGAACAAAATATAAAACTGCTTTAACGTAGGACAGCACATCGAATGACTTTAGTCAAGTCCAGTTAAAGAGAAAGCAGAAATAATTCCGATTAAAAATGTTTTTTACACGTTAATTACACGTTAATTTGATGTACACTATATTTTTCTCAGCACTGTTAAAGCGATACTCCGAGAAAAGACAAGAAAAAATAAAAAAGGTTTTTTTAAAAGTAAATATGACATTTTTTTTAAGTGAGGTCCGTTTAACCACTTGTAAACAAACTATGTATGCCGAGGATGTAACGCGGAGGTAATGTCATTAAAACACGATTTAAACTTAAATATTTCAGGATTAACTATTCATACAATTCATTTCTCAGAAGTAACAAATTTATTGGTATAACTAAAACAGTTTTTTGTGTTGTTGTTGTTTAAAAATCGGGAAATATTACACGTGGTACCATGGTTGGTTAAATGATAAAAATCACAATGGTCCATCTTTTAAGGCTATCGAAAAAAATGAAAAGAAAATGCGTGATTAATCCACAGGCTACTGAGTCTATTTTTTTTTAAATATGGTGTTATGGACAGAAAACCGGACAGCGTCATTAAACGTCTTGAGAATTAAGCCGAAAAATTAATGTTTAAATAAACTTGCCGTTTTTAACATTTTAAGTTGATGGTTCAACAGCATTTAAAATACTAGACAACCAATCACTAGCAAGGGTAAACATATTCTGCGTTTAAATTAAATACCACCTGTTACCATTCGAAAAAAAAAAAACTTACGAAATACCTGTGCATATGATAGTATATTAATGTATCTTAAAATTATTGTTTTCTTTTCGGTTAATGACTCGAAATTCGATTTTGATTAGCATGTATTTTAACAAAACAAAAATTGATTAATAAACGACAAACACGTAATTACGTCAAATATGCCCCCAATCCTGATTTTTCGTGACCGTTTTCTCAAAAAGAATGCTTTTCTTTTATTTACATCCTCATTACAGATACATATAACTGAATTTAATAATTAAATTAACTTTATGGAAAGAATTCTGGAAACAATCACAATAATTTAGTTTAAGACTGCATATTTCAATACATTTTGATAAATACCAAATACAGAAATAAGTAATTATTGTATTATTAAGTCAACAAAATACAAGCAACAGGCATTAAATTGCAAAACAGTAGAATGATGCTTTTTCAGGTGAATAAGGAGACCCAAAGCAGGACATTTGAAATCTATGCTCCAATGTCTGAGGGAAGGAAGAGTCACCAACGCAAGAATGTGACTAATAAGTTTCTGTACTCCAGGTCTTGGTGATCTCTTTAATAGGATTAGCTAAGATGATGTCATAACAAGGACTCTAGAAGCTGCATGCATTTTTGCAAAGACCACAGTGTAAGTAACAGATCCTTCTACTCGAGTGTAGCGGATTCAACAGTTCCGCTTTGGAGTTGGCCCTGGATTTGCAGCTGATGATATACTTATCCTCACAGATGCTAACCTCCAGCTTACTTTATACACATTTCTTAGTATTAGACTACATGAGGGCTTCAGTTTTTTATATCACATAATTTTTGGCACTAAAATGACTGCAGGATCATAAAAGCCTGACAAAGGATGTTCCCATGAATGAATGAATACAGTGTATAATGGGAGAAGGCCCTTCAAGTGTTCTTGAGCACATGAATATTACTCATAGTAGCCATGCAAATATGACATAATTGCAATATTAACACATGAGCAGCACAAAGTACACAAAGTATTGATGTAAACATCAACTAAAATGACCACCAGAGATTCTAGGAAGACGAAATCTCAATACAATCATTCTATAATATACTTAGGCTTGCCTTTCATTGGCCATAAAAGTGTATTTATCAACTGGCAGAGGAGTGCATAGTGCTGTTTAGGGATTTGATTCCTGCTCTAATCAACAGTTTTAAGCTCTGTAAGCATCGCTGCTTTTATTTTGCTATATTTTATTTACATGTGACCTGAAGACTGACGACAGTCAGCCATTCAAACAAAATTAGGAAAACTTTTAGGTAGCATCTTGCAGTTGTCCTCGGAAACAAAGTGTCGAACCCTAAAAAAATTCACCTAGTAATCAAGTACCTATGGGCTTATGTTCTTAGATTTGTGAAACTGCAAAGGACATATCTTCAATGCTGATGCAACCTAACATATGGTGCTGCAAAATGTGATCACACTTTGTGAAGGGCCAGATCACCGCATAAGCCAGGGAAAGCAGAGTATCCATTCTGCTACTGACAGAACACCTACTATTAAGCCAGATTTTGTCCACATCTGTAAGTAAAGTGGGCCAGGAGATGCAACAGCGTGAATAATCCTGCTAATGAATACCACTGGCCTACATATTGTATTTGTTGATAAGAAGTTCTTAGTGAATAGGTAGGATTTGCATAAGCTTAAATACAGAAAAATTAAAAGTGTATTAGGAGTTAAAATCTTCAAAGGCAGAAGTTCAAGCAGTTACTGCACATGTTTGGAATGAACGTTTACAGCTGCAAAAACAGTCCCAAAAAGAGGCAGGTGGCATGGGATGACATTCTTATCAGATGTGAAGTTCAAAAATTGAATATTTGTGTTTGGGAGTGGGTCAATATGAGATGACAGGTTTGGCTGAACTGAGAGTATAGCAGCTTCAATTCCGTGGTCTTCAACTATGGTGTCCCGAAGTGCAAAACAAAATTACTTTTAGAATTACATAGAAACTATTCAGAGAACAAGGTCTAAACACTGTAGCAGACTAACCATTAAGTTTAAAGTGATTATAAATGCAACCCGTTTTACCTCAGTACTGAATTAGTTAGTGGTTGATAGGGAAGGGGTAGGGAAGCTTGTTCTGACTGTACAATATAGAACAACCTGTATGCTCCAGATAACTATTAAACATTGTGTCAGTGAAACTAGTAGGGTGGTTCTAGATTTACAACAAAACGTTTTACTGGGATTATTATATGCAGGGGCACCGTTTGGGGACGATTCCATGGGCCCTGGACTGACAGTGCCCCTGAAAAATTTGGAGCACAATTGAATTGGTCTGGGTCGGGGGCCTGATATAATATGCTTTCATGGGGCCCAAAATCTATAGCGGTACCCCTGATTCTATGCATTAGCAGTAACTGAACGGCTTAAATATCAGTGGCTTGACTGTACTCATTAAATTTGTGTTGACACTTCTCCCAGATGAAATGGGTTATGCACAAAAATCATTATTTAAATATTTTAATTAACGAGCATAAGGCAAAAAGTATGAATTGCTATAATTCATAATCAGCCAAAATTTGCCTGTCAGTAATCTTTATGCTGTCAGTATGAACAATATAATACCCTTGGCTTTCCACAGTGGTGTCTCTCCACTCCCTCCCATTACCAAATAATGATTGATACATGGTTTATTCATTCAACAATGTGTACGAGTTTTCAATATTGGATCTGCTGCTTCCATTTTAAGTTGAGCAGAAAAGTTTTCTGTTAATGTATTGGCTATATTTCCATCTACCGGTATGTATTTTACGCTAATGTTGCTTTAATTTTTACTAAAGTTCATGTGTTTTCAAATCAAAGTCTCGCTTCGCGTTAATGCATTAGCTCTTAGTGTGCTGTCTGAAATATGCTTCGGTTACCTGCCAGTGCACTTTCTGAAATGTTGTGCTTTTAATTAATGTTAATTTGGTCTTCAGAGCCACCATGTTCAACATATTCACAGCAACTCAAAATTAAAATTTACCAGACTGCACACAACCTTACTGTTGACTATACACAGATTGTTAATGTATTCAGTTACTGGCCATATGTTCACATTTGTGGGAAAAGGTTGGCATGTGAATATCAGACTTATCAGCTATTTCTATGTCTAAAAAACTAGATTGACTCATGCCTAAAGATGTAAAATATACCTTGACTTTACCGTGGAACATGGGTCTAAAAAGCAGTGTTGCAAACGAAGGTGTGTGTGCAAAGGCCACAGCAGAAACGTGGCAGATACCTCCCCATTGTCAGTAAGCAGAACCTGCACAGGGAGGTTATAGGAAGGTGTGTCAGTATATAGGAACCTGGCCTCTGTTACCTATATGCAACTGCCAGAAAATACAGCTAGTTAATGCCTAGATTTGCCCTTTTAATTATAAAACAGTGAACAATTTAAATAGTCCTATAATTATATTTTATCACCTCCTTGCTCAGCGGTATAATTAGGCACTTACAAATTGGTCCTATAGCAAACATCAATACACCAGTTTGCTTATTTATATTTAGTTACTTACCCATTTATACAGATGGGTATTTTCATAAAGTTGAAGTTTTTGTCAATTCAGGTTAAGTACCCGACTAAGGCTCCTACTGGGATTTGAACTAGAAACCTTCTGGTCAGGGTCCTGAACCACGACGAGCTTCAGCCTTTATTTAAAATCTTATTTCACAGACTTCTATTGCCAATTATGGATTGAAAAGTGAAAAGGCCATCAGGCAACTGCCATCTTTAACTGCTAAACAAAACGCGATAATGGAAATTTGACCCCAAATAAGCTAGGAGAGCAGGTAACAGCCTACAGCCAAACGACATTCCCTGGAATAAAGTCAGTATCTGTGACATATTCAAGAATTCTACATTTAACCATTTATTTTTCATTCTTGACCAGTAACAAATCAAAGCCAAAATCAAACTTGGCTATAAATTATATTTAGTAGTACTTCGATATCCACTGGTGGGGTCTATAAGTTTAGGTTCATTGTAAAGTTCAGTGCAATATATTTTATGTTCTGTGTTCTGTGTGTAACCCATCCCCCATTCGAATATCGATTAAATACAGCTCATGCAGCTATATTAAAAGACATATCTTGAGAATCATGATTCACAGCAGATACCAATGGGACATGTAACAATAGGACAACATAGCACATTTAAAGTTTATTTAAAAACAAGTTTAAGAAACTCCTTTTTTCCAGTGAGCTTTTTTGCCATGTTTAATACAACTGGAGAAACTATTACTAATGTACATACTGACTTTATTAGCACACAGCTTGTTTTGTATTTTGTGTGATTCTTCTGTACTTATATTAGGATATAAACCCACAAACGTTGTAGGACATGAGAATAAAAAATAAAAGAGTTTAACAGGTGTTACATCCCAAATATGTTGGTCTTTCAACAACCACTGTATTAATATTAGTAAGTTAGTCATATAAAACTTCACTGACTGTATCATGCACCAGCTTTTGGGAGAAAATATAATCAAAAAAAGGCAGGTACATTATTTGGGGAAAAACATTTATAGAAAGTCTGAGATCTCTTATGTGACTGAAAAGGTTATTCGGTTGAATGAAGGCCGGCACGACTGGTACGGTATGCAATTTAAACAACCATACATATTTTATATGACATAATCTTCGTAAAAGTTACAGGCGAATCAGCTTACATTCATTTTACCTCACATTTACCGCGACGGAAGGAACACGCCGTTCGCTACCAGCCGCGCTGACACGTTTCTGAAAGGCATGAAACCGATTGATCCCGGACTCACAAGTTAATTTTGTAATTCTCTAAACGCTACTGGTAAAAGAAGCGCAGTTCTGCATTTCATTACAAATTTCCGTCTGTGAATTGCTTCCCCGCTGGTGTAAAAACACACAGAGGTGCAACAAAAAAAAACATATAGAAGATATTTTATAACGCGATCGTCACCTTCAATTGACATTCAGTGCAGGGCAGCTTTTTTACTACGCTTGTCTGAGGAATCTGTGTAAAGCATTTGCAAGCGCCGTGCTTTGTCTGAAATGTTGCTCACGCATTTCCCTCGGTGTGCAAAGCTGTAGCCTAATCATCTCTAACAACCAGGCAGCTATAAATGGGGGCTTGAAAGCATACATACCCCTTTCTCTCAGTTTTGACGGCATCCGCCGGCAAACTTTTGAACTGAAGGCGCCTGCGCCTTTGAGGGATCATTAAAATGTCAGTAGGAGAGAGTAACAGAAGCCGAGCAGAAACGGCAAATCTCCCAGCAAGGTACCTCTTATTCGATAATGTATTTATTTTATCGCTGCCTGCAAAAGATGGCATTGTTTTAATTTGTTTCTAATATGAACAGAGATAACGAACAATGCCGCGTTTCTGTTGCTCACATCAGCATAAATTTAGTATATGGCTCTGGAACTATTTTACAGTTCTTCGGAAAGTAGACTATATATGATGAACTACAGTTTAGCACTGCGAACGTGTAAAATTAAGGGCTGCTCGTGCACATAAATCATCTTTATAGTAACATAAGGGTCTTCTAAACCCAGAAGCCACTCGAGTGTGCCGTTTTACTTTAATGTAACTTGGGGGTAAAGATAATCTAAGGCAAAACATACATGCACACATATAAACGTTGAACAGGCGATTTTTTTTACAACAATCTCTTTTAGCGTGAAGGATAAAATACTGTTGGTGTTGGTTTTAACGTTGTGGTAAGTGCAAGGTTTCGCTTGTGGGAAACACGTACCTGAAAGCTGGACGAGTATGTTAAAACCATATGCTTAATAAATCGCATTAAATCGTTTTGCTAAATGGACAAGTGTGTTTTTAATGATTTTGTCTAAAAGATCATCACGGAACGGGATAGAAAAGCAAATAATTCATATGATTTCGATCTATAAAGTGCTTTTCTTAAATCGAGGATCTCTGTGAAGCTTAACGACTTGTCCCATTAGAAAACTTGGTAATTAAGAAAAGATGACAAAATATAGCGTTCTATGTATGAGCCTTGGTGAAAAAAAATCTAAATAGACGTGTCAAATTTAATAACTGATACCAACATTAAGGTTTTATGCATTTCTTTTGCAATGTTGGGGTTGTAAAAGAAAAAAAAACTGAAAAACTTTGCAGAAAAAAGACAGTAGAAGCGCTTGTTTCAAGGAGATTTTTAATCACCGTAAACGAATATGGATTTACATAATTATAAGATGTCAATTTATGAAAGAGATATATAAAAACAATGATCTTTAATAATAATATATCATAAATATGCTAAATTAGTCGAAGTCAGAGAAACGCGCTACTAAGCAAACAAACGTTCCGGCTTTTCTTCCCCCAAAGTTATGGAGTTTATTAAAGGATCTTAGAGCAGACAAGCAACATCACCGCAGGTGCAGGGGCTTGAAAACATAGTAAAAATGAAAAGTTGGGGAGACTTTGTCACACTGTAACGAGTCTGATTAACATGCCCCTGACACTCTTCCTTAGTTTACTAGACTCCTAGCAACAACACACAAAAGGCCTGGGTTTTAGTGGGGTCCGCGGGGAGACGCTCCGTCCTTTGATCTGCCTCCATTTAAGTAAGTGTCAGTTCAAACTATCAAGGGCACAGAAAAGCATCGTCCCAATTCTGCAAACTTCACAAGACGTTCTCCATTGAAGGGGAATTATCTTTCAGTAAAACACACACACCAGTCCGGCGCAAGATCACTTCACTAGGCATGGAAATGACGCCCAAACAGACAGTCAACCTTCAGGCTTTTAGGGCCGTAATTCTTAGATTGACTCAACGATTGAGCCCAGCGCAACGTATATTGAAACCCTTTTAAAAATGTATGTATCACACTTGACTGATGCAGATTATACAAACATATAAATAATAATTAAAGAATTTGGGTAAATGACCATGAAGCTAATATTATGTATGAATTTAAAACGCATGTAAAGATACATGTAGGCCTATGGTAGTCCTAATTATTTTTTAAAATACATTTAATGATAATTAGCAAACGTCAATATCCCATCAATATTCACATTCCTGGGCCATTTGACAGAACATTCCATTGTATCATTTGAGTTTATTAAGCATATCAAATGTTTCACGTTCATGGCACATTTACAACGCATATAATATATAATAAAGAGTAATAGGAAAAGCAACACTCGGGTGCGTTTGTTTCTTAATGCCATAAATATCTTGGCCATTAGACATGCCAACCCGTTTTATTAAAAAAAAAAAGTTCAATATGGCACACATAAATTCAACAGCAGTTAGTAATTTGAAACAGAAGACAAGTCGAAGCCACAACTGCGACACTGTTCTTGTTCTCAGTGGTAATATTTTGGTGCGATCATTTTAAATTTATTGCATAATCAAGTTCAGTTCATAAATCTCATCATTGTCAAAGATTTAACATCAAAATTCAGCTTTTCTTAGCGGAAGATATTTTATTCTATACGTAGGCTAGCATATGGCATACTATGTGACCAGCCAATATTTAAAGGTCTTATTGATAAGTGGTTGCAAAAACCGACAGAAAGAGGTACGCAGACGTAGGATTTAATATACCGAAGGAATTAATTAATAGCACCAGGAATTTTTATAGACTTCTGATTTCATCCCTTCTCTGTCAGGGGGGCTAACTGCATGATAACGTGTTGTTCGTACCATTTCGCATTTGCATGTGAAAAATGCGAATATGTTCACCACTCAAAATAATGCAACTAAGTGACATTTATTTAAAGTGGTTAAATTAAGATTGCAAAAGTCTTTCGATCTCATTATAAATATATAATACATAATAGATACGCAATTCTGTCCTCCCAAAGTTGCTATCGATGCGTTCCCTCACTCACTGTCAGTTTTAGCTTAGATTATTATCTATGTATATTTTAGATACCTCTGGTTTATAATACAAGCAAAAGATTTTATTGTACTTTGTTAGAATGAGGTTGTCACAAATTGTCAATAGCTCTCTAGTAAAACAATGAAGACATTATTTGGGAAAACCCCCGGGCGGGAAATTAAGGGAATAAAACCATCTTTACCACACGGGTCCTATTGAGATTAATGAAAAAATTATGCAAAGCATTTCAATTTAATCTTCCTCCGACGGTGTTTTGCATACACACATTTTCTCCACTGAATTGTACCCGATAATTTATTAGAGCCATCTCGAGACACAACGACTACGGGAATGGTGTCCGTCGCGTAATTGAATCCCGTGAAGTTTCTGTAAGGTTATAATCGTGTTAATTGTAATTTACCCTCTTTGGGACCTCAACTATAATGTATTTAAACAAATCTACCGTCTCATTTGAGAAGATTGTCAAGTTTGTAACAAAATAGAAATACATGTAACCATACGCACACTTGCAGTGTATATGTAATAAATCGCACTCAGCCTATCAAGCTATTGAACGGTAACAATTAAAGTCACGATTGTGTTACTGTAAGATTCAGTGATACTTCCTGCAATGCGACGGACTACCCATTTACCTCCAAATCATGGACCTCTGACCACGCCTGCGAACCAATTATCTATGCATTATTGAGTTTGCCAATGTAAATACATTCGGATATTATTTTAGAGTACCTAGTTTTGATCTTTAAATATTTTCAGTAACATTTAAGACCAAATTGCTCAATCCAAAGCATGACAAGTAGAGTAAGGTCATGTACTTAGGATAGCATCTTCTGGCAAACTGTGCATGGGAGTGACCTCTGAATGGTGTGCACTATATAATGGTGTGTTCTGATTCTGCCACATCCTCTGAAGGAACACCTGTTCTACATTATTTACACAGCGAGGTGATGGAGGTGTGCTTTCTTAGCACCTTGTGACTGATACGGTCGGATTACAGTCAACCGGTCCTGCAGTGTACACGCGTGCGTGTGTGTGGATCCCCCGGTTTGCACGTAACTCTCTGCACGCTTGATCATAAACGCACTTACATATTCAGCGGCTCTGTGGCGACTTTTGGAGGTCTCGTGGTGAAAACGGTACCTGCCATAAGGGTAGGCCTTTGCCCATTGGAAGCCATGATAGCAGACAGAAAGGGGGATTGGCTGACCAGCAACAAATTAAAAATAAATGACAGCAAAAGGCAAAAACTGAAAAAAAAAAAAAAAAGAAAACAATTCTCTGGCTCAATGCCAAAAAGGCATCTTATTGTTGGGCTGCTGGGCACAGCGGTTGGTTTGATCTTCCTGTCTGGCATTTGCCTGGCTCAGAGTAGTCCTCAGCGCATCTCACAGGCAAAATTGTTCATGAAATACCCACTCTAACTTACTTAGTGCTTTTCATTACTGTCACCAACTCTTCTGGTAAAAATCCATCATATAACAAGACATCGTGAGCTTTTAGGAAGACACAGATGCAATGCATAATTAACTAATTAGCTAAGAGCAACAAAAATAGGAATCATATTCACAATATTAATAATAATAATAATAAACATACAAAGCAAATATGAGGCAAGGTTTGCTTTCAGCATAATCACATATTATCTGATACCGGCATTAAAAATTGCTTAGTTTTACAGTAGAGTGCAATCGCACATCAATCTTCTGGAACAGGCTTTCCTACGATCAGATGTCAGTTGTGGACAAGGAGATGGGGCAGTAAAAAAAACAACAAAAAAAAAAAAAACACACACGTGCACAAAACACAACAACAAGTGTGAAAGCGGGTTGTAGTGACAGAGAGAGAGGGACGCCAGCCGCCCTTCCCGCAGTGTGTGTGTGAGCAAAGCCGCCGCGCTGCTGGGCAGGTCAGCCCGGGGTGGGTGCCCACTTTAAAGGAATTCACTTCCCTCTTCATCAAGAACACTGGCTCATAGGCGGCACACAAAGGCCCATGATTTAGCGAGGGCCCGAAACAAAATCTCAGATTGTTGGTTTTGGAAAATTCATTGAGGCTCTTTGGCAGGCGGAACTTTGACCTGCGGCCGCTCTGCGGCGCCCTGGGCCTTTTGGCGGCACATCGCCGCTGAATGGCGGGACAAGTGTGGCCTGTTCTGTTTGTTTACCCTTTTGCTGAGCGGCCCGGGCCCTGGCCATGGGAGACCGGTCCCACACCCACACCGCCCCTCTAAATTCTGGGGAGGGTAGGAGAGACAGGCTTCCATGGGGCTTGCTTTATCGACCCACACACCCCCAACACTACCACTGTCCTCTTCCCAAAAGCCCCCGCAACACCCCACTTTGCTGCACCAGCCCCAGCGGCTGTATGAGGAGGAGGAAACCAGGCTTATTGGTCCCTAAATACAGGGTGTGTCGGTGGGGTACTAAATCTCCAACTGTAATACCCTCTCTTCTGCTGTTCATGGGTACGACACAAGCAAGGAGCCCATTGTTTTAATCAGTTGCATTGTTTTTATGTACACAGAAAAAGTTATGAGGAAAAATAAAACACGGTAGTGTTTCTCGTTGCCACGGTCACTCGTTCAGGACGGCTGTAGCCAAGGTGACGACGTTTTGCGCCTGCTTCAGTAAGGGCATGTCGATCATGCAGCCTCGGAAAGTAAAGGCACCCTGCGGGGAAGAAAAGGCGAGAGAGACTTTGCGTGAATTAGAAAATTCGCAGCGATACAAATATGTCGGGAAACAAAGGTCCTTTTCATTGAGGTTAAACAGAAAACAGGAATGCCAAAATAGCGTTGCGATCCGTGGGTGGAAAATCGGGAAGTTGATGATTTTAATGAGAAACTTTTCGTCAGCTAATGAATAAAATACTTCACTGAGCCAAATAATTTTGATCAATGAGCCAAGCCTGTAATGCTTCTGAAGCCCCCAGCGGAGCTTCCGTGCCATCTGCAGTAAAAAAAAACTGGGGAAATTAGCTCGAGAAACAAAACGAAACGGTCATGAGTCCCGATTCCGAACACCTCAGTGTCTATTTTTCATGACGTAAGAATAAGTTACTCGCAGTGTTGATGAGGCACGCGTTAGAATGTAAATGAAACGAAAATACACCGAAGAAGGATGGCTTCTCTTCAACCTTTCAGTTAATGAAACGGCAGAGTGGCGGCTACCGTCTCTCCTTCAGGCTATTGTTAGTGTAAAAATTACTGGCAGCAAGGTACAAACAGATTGTGTATTACCACCGTACTATCTAAATAGCAATAGCCCACAGAGCAGAAAACACAAGATGCAATGATGCACTAAATTAGGAACAATAATGTTGGACCCTTAATTTTCTTTTCCCATCTTAAAAAAACCTAAAGCTTTGGGCTGCCGATTATTTTCAAGAGAATATTACATTTTAGGTTATGCATGAAAACGTGGCATAAAAATGATGCCGATGATCTCCTTGGAGAAGAGCAGCAAAGTGTGATGGACAGATATGATGTACCTTTCCTAATTTCTGGTGCTGTTCAAAAGCAGCTATTAGGTCTTGAGCCCACTTGACCCGTTCAGGACTTGGAGAAAATTCTTCTTGCACAATCTGGACCTGGTTGGGATGGATGACTTGTTTACCTTAAGGAAATAATACAAACATGAAATATGTCAGATGTGTTACTTAAATATTACCAATATTAGCATCTCTCCAGTAAACAGGACAGATTCTGACGAATATTGTGATTAATCCACAGAATGAACCACATATAATGAGTCTAATCTATTGTCTGCTTTTACAGTAGTTTGATTGTTAGTTATACTGCACACAACTGCATGTTTACTTATACAAAGTGTAAGTAAGTAAAAATGGTAGTAGTTCAGCCCTATATTCCACTTAGAATACTGTTGCCAGGCACTCAGTTGCATGCAGGGTCATTCGTTATTGAGGCATTTGTTAGACTGTCTTTTCGTGGTGTTAAATATGACGGTGTGTCATGTACTGCCTGCCCCAGTGGCCGATCACCACTCCCCCAGAGCGTTTCGGAGGGCCTCGCTCTTTGAGAGTCTGGATGAATCAGCCATGATGACGGATGCCATGAATCATGGATGTCATCCCAGATTTTATCCCGAGCCTCACTATACGCTTAGTTACACTTCAATCTACAGTACTGTCAATATTACCTTCAAAGTCTGCTTTTCATTATACTTGTCATGTGCAACCACCCCCCCCCACCACACTGCGCCCCACACCCCAGGTCTGGCCCATGTCTGTAACTCAGACACCAATGTCACGGTAAAACACGACAAATATTGAACAGCTGAACTGCATGTATTAATGAAGAGCCGAAAGGTGAAGATTTACAAACCGTCATAATGTATGCCTGCGAAATCCTGCCCTATTAAGGACACACCTTGCACCCTACGCTACGTTCCACTGGGAAATGTAAGACGTGGCCAAACTCTTCTCTCTTAAGGAAAAAGAAATACTAGCTTTAAAAATGTCGTTCTCTCAACTGGGCAGAATCCAGGGGAAAAGAATTATGGACATTTTACTATGCAGCTGATCACAAGTTTTCATAAAAAAAAGAAAAAGCACCAGACCCAAAATGACAGACACAATAAATGGTTAAATGCAGATTAAACTGAGAAATCAAAATGAGTAAAATAAAATATCCATATCCACAGCAATAAAAAATTATTTTTATTTTGTCTAAATTAGCCATAAGGATGTCATAATAATACATATGAAGATGTATTTATTGATTTTATATGGCAATATACATCTTTGTGCAAAACTACTTTGTGTTGGAAACAGTTACATTATTTGCTAAAAAAATAGTGGATAATATTTTGGCAAAATATTTTTCTTAGGTGGCCTTATGTTCTATAAAAATTAGATGCTTCAAATCATTGGAAGCATGTTTTATTTAATGATTAATCATCTTGTTTTAAACATCAGGTGTTTTCCATAGCCATCCGTGTGAAAACAGCTCGTTAACAGCATTAGTCACAGCTGCTCTCTGCTTGTACATATGAATTCATGCTACTGCTGTTCAGTTTTAGGTTAATTTTCTCTGGAAACGTATTGATATTCTTCTTCATTCTATTTGTAAAAAGGTGGTGTCTTTACTTAACGTTCCAAATGCTGTCCTGCAATGTTACTGTACTGGGTAGCATGTCATTAATGACGCAACAATGCATCATTCACTTCATTTTCTGATCCTGTGCTGATAATTGCTGACCATTGCTTAATGCTACACATTTTAATATATTATACTTCGCCGACTTTTCCGAAAAAATTCTGTCACATTTAGGTCGATTGTAGATGTAGCACTTGTGCTTGCTTTTGGGAAAAGAAGCTTAAAGTAATATCAGAATTAATCAGATTATCAGAATTATGTTTAGCAGAAACTGAAGGTTACAAACTGTTCAGAAAGTACAAGCTGGAACACACAGGCTTATGGTTGCCTCAGAGCATCAAATCCGTGTAGTAAGCTAAGATCAGAACAAGGCACATGAGACAAGTATGGGCTCCATCCACAACGAGTTAATCTCCACAGTTCCACTGCTGATTTTTTACATTTTTTCCCCCATTTTCACCATCTCCTGGTCTGGTTATAATCGATTAAATACAATAGAATTTGCAGCTAAATCGCTAAAGTTTTAATGAAACATATTTTGAAAGGTATGGACTACCGTTAATGCAACACTTAAAAAATGTTCACTAAAATAATATCACAAAACATTTAGAAAAAAAATCGTTTATAAAAATGATTATGTTATATTTAAAATAAGCAATATTTAATATATAATGCTGAGGAAGAAATCTAAACAGAATGAAATAAACGGTTGTTGGAAAACAACAGCTTGAAGTGGTGCAATGTGGCAGAAGTACAGTTTATTGGTGCATGGACCGGCTGGAGACGAGGCTGGCCATAGAACTGGAAAGAACAGATTCCCAAAAGCCCACTGTGAGATTTCCTATGTTACCCCTCCGGATAAAGCCTATTGGGTCAACAGCCTAAAGAGGAGGCCTCCAGCCCCTGTCTGTCGCAGTCATTCCACAACAGCCACAAAGGTGGGGGGCTTGTTTCCTCCCAGCAAAATGTACCCTCTTCCCATTGCTACCACCTGTTCTAGAACTGTCCAAGCTAGGCTCGGAGAGTGACAGAGCTGGCAGGCTTGGTGCCTTCAGTCCTACCTACTGAGCCGTCATTGGCTTTCCAGACTGCATCATTCAGTCTGCTTCCATTCTTCCAGCCAATCATAGCCTGCCATCTGGTGCGGGTGTCTCATTGGAGCTTTTTCCATTTAGTTAAGTGCGGACTGTCAAATTACACGTAGAGCTCTTGGAACCAAAATACAATTAAAGAAGGCTGCTCGTCCATAATTATTTTGGATGTTGATTTTCTGGTTTAAGTTTCCATAGTTAAGCATACCATTAAAAGGACAGAAAATTAACAGTGATAACAATTGCTCCTGTCTTGCTGTACAAATAAGTGAAATATGGCAACTGCAGAAATGCAGTACATGGAATGAGGGACTGCATGGAGAAAATGCATAATCTTTCAGATTGGGCAGTTTTTTCCAATTCAAACTCAAAATTTTAAAAAATAAAGTAGCTAAGGAGAATAAGACGGCAGAACTGGTAATGATGCCAATAAAGCTTGAACAACCCCATTTAAAAAAAATGCATATTTGTCTTTTTAAACTGGAGGGTATTACTGCTCTAGTAGAGTCTGGACAATGAAAATCACCAAGATTATACAACATGGTGGTGGCATTAATCTCTTAATCCAAAGCATTTTGCATATTTTGTGCAAGACTTAATTAGAATTAAAAATGACTGTCATGTCAAGTTAGATGCAATTTATGAGGTTAAAACTTTATCTAGCATTTAAGTAAAACCACGACAACAAAAAGAGAAAATTAAATATCACAGACTTCAGTTTTCACCGCAATTTTGTGTCGAGATGCCAATGCACTTTTACTCAAACCGAGAGATTGGTATTGGTTTGGCATCTGGAATAATGTCTTTGGTAGCCCATTCTTGAACCCATTTCTTTTTTACTTCCAGGTAAATGAACAGCCGACGCACTCCCACATATTAAACAAAGTAGCAGTCGGTGAAGGACAGAGCCAACATGTGACCCCTAGACTGACACCGCCCTGATTTCTCCCCCGTGTCCGGATGCGGACCTGATACTGCAACCCGATAACAGGACATCGCTTGTGGCCGGAACTTGAGTGTCACAGACGAGCATCCATAGTTTTAAAAAAAGAAAAGAAAAAAAAAAAAAAAAAAGCCTGCGGGCGAATCAGCTTCCCCCAAATTCAGAGCTGACACTGCAATGGTTAAGAATCATTTCCACCATTTATAGTAAGGGGTGGGGAAAAAATGTAATTAAAACGAACTCCACCTGCCACAAATGGCTTGCTGCTGGACACAATCACACACGCTGTGCCTCAGAAGCACGTATCGACTTAGCTGATATAAAATATCTTGGTTTGCCCACTAAAATCCAGCTTCATTTTCAAATTTAGTGAACATTAGAAAAATGTTTTATAGCATAATCAAATTTATATACTAAAGCTTTCAAAAGGGCATGGGATACGTAAAATAAACAGGAAAGGTTTCAAAAGGGCACAGCAGATAAAGGAGATGAAAATATTTTCACAGATAAGTTCCTAGCAGTGTATTGAATATAAGAAAGGTATATGACAATGCTTGGAATTGACAACAAAAACTCATCGCACATATTATTTGGAATACTGATAACAAACCGTGATGATTTCAAAGACAAATAAGATTAAATTCAGAGAGAAAACTCAGAGCCTATGAGAAATTAACAGGGGTAACATTATGTATTCTGTAAACAGCAATTAGGTATTCATTAAGAGATCTCCACAGAGTAGGACGTCTAGCCTGCCGTCATCTGCTCCCTACTCACTGGGGCTCCACGCGGTTGCCTGGCTACAGCCATACACCAGCTATCGCAAAGAAGACGCTTCCTTGTCTGTACAGCAGGCCTCGTCTCATTAAACCCATGTTTTAAATTAATTTCCTCTACACATGATGAGCTGTGTCAAAAAAGGCAAGTAATAATGTATTTCACTGGGCCTTCAAAAACTGGCAAATTAAAGATCAGATGTGTATATCATGCATGGAAATTATAAACATGACGGTTATTAAGCTGGACGGATAAATAAAATGGATATATATCATTATTTATGCCGTGGGAAGAGAAGTTGATCCATAAATTCATAATTAACTGTGATGTCATGGCCAAGGGAAACGGCGGAGTAACAGCTAAACCACGAAACTGTGGGTTGCTGGTTAACGTTAAAAAAAAAAAAATTATGCAGCGTTTTAATAAACAATCAGTGAACTGAAACCACAGGTAGCAGCGTGACGCTGTCGTGCTGAGTTTGTAGGGTCTAAGGCAAGCATGCGTGATGGGTACCAGGGAGTGGGGGAGGTGTAATGGGAAACTCCCAGTGCTGGGCAGGACAGGGCACACAGCCGTACCGGTAAAGCCCATAAGTGCGCCCTCTCTCGCCTGCGCGCGGAGGCCCTCCTCATCCTGGTAGTCAATGTAAACAAGGTCAATAGCCTGCAAGCCAAAGGCTTTCGTCGTCACCACGACTTTCTGCCGGGCGTACAGGAGCTCCACCGCATTCTTCGACCTTGTGGCACCTAGAGCAAATGAGAAGCAAAAATGATGAAAACACATAAACAAAATCAGCATCCGATGCACGGTGGCACTTACGCTACAAATTCTATGGTGCGATTCTTGGCAATATAACACTCATAAATATAAGGTTTACAAGCAACGGTTAAATGATTTTTGGGTGTAGCTATATTAACGGTAACCAGGCAGTAAAAGGAATGAAGAATATATTTTTTTATTTTTTGTGTAGACAGTTTTGAAAAGCATTATTTACATTTTCAATTGAATGAAGATATGAAGAATGTGCATATACTGCAATCTTAATACACATATTGCAAAAAATATAAAGCTATATATAAAATATGTAAATATATACAGATAATATATTATTTGTATTGCATGGGCTTACTTATGCATATATACATCTATTTCTAAATAAATTACAAATACACCTAAAAACATTAGAATGCTTCAGGAACAGAGGGACCAAGAACCTATACTGGCGCAGAAGTCGTCAGAGCCAAAGACCACGCCGTCGTGGTGCAGGCCGACCTGGGGGCCAAGGCGGTGGAATTCTTCGCAAACAGCCTGTGAGGAAGAGCAGACACCAACAAAGGCGTGGATGAGCGTGCAGGCAGAGGAGGCTCGTACTCTGGCACCCTGACAACTCTCCCGACTCAAGCGTCTCACGTTTCCGGCACCATTCCCACACCCGCCTTCCCGACACGCCGCGGCTCAACTCCCGAAGAATACAGTTTTAGGATTAAATCGGACCAGCGGAAACGAGACTACACTTTGAGGTAAAGAAAAACCGGGCAGCTGTCAGCAAAAGGCAACTGATATCTCTGTCACAGCCTTCTCTGCAGATTTTTCCCACTACCCTCCAGTTGAAATCAAGTGGACCTGCTGAAGTATGTCCATTACACTGACTACTGCAAAACAAGCCTCTGGGGGGGTTGGGGTGGGGCAGGTTGGAATCTGATACGCAATTGTGTCAAGCAATGGAGCAGTTGGAATTTGTCTGATGCTTTTGTTGAGTTCCAAATTAATTTCACTGCTTGCTGTGACACAGCGATATTTCCCTGCCATGGCTCAGGGATTCAGCCTAGCTAAAGCACACGCAGAAGTCCCCAGAACAGCCAAACAAAGCAAGGCGGAAAAAAAAAAATAAATCAAAAGAGAGAGGACTGCATGTTTCCCTCACAAAGACCCCAAAGATGCCCTTTCCTCTGCTTTTGTGAAGGTCATAGAGGGGAGGAAAAAAAGCTTCTGAATGATCGAGTTTCTTTACATACGGTAGAGTAAGATGGTGATTCTCTTTCTTTTTGAGTCTGCCAATTATTTCATGTAAAACTGATTCAGTAAGTTATAGAAAGTTAAGTAAAGGACCACGCTGGGCTGGTGCGGCGCATTCACGTCGTCCCAAAAAACAGCAAATAAATGACAAAACAAGGAAAAGACTCTTCAGAGGCTATCGCTTAAGACGTGTGAATATCTTCGAAGGGAATAACATGTATTTCAGGAAGATATTTCCCCTCGTTCAGGGGTGAAATGTCCAAAGAACGCTTGGGGTTAATGGATGCTGTTAACTGACCTTAAAATTGAGCAGGCCGACTGCACTCTCCACAAATGTCACCAGGCGAATGGGCTCGGTCAGAGTTCTCCCTTTCATATGGTGTTGAAATCTGTCCATGAACTGAAACCACACACACACACACGCACACACACAAAAAAAACCCGGTCATGCCTCAATATTGTAAAGGAACCTTCAGAGTAAAACAGGGATTCCAGAGTATAAGACTTATATCCACATCGAGAAACGCGGCAGCAAATTTCAGGTGAAAAATTAAAATCCGAAATCACCGGTCAGAGAAGACACTCAGTTCTTAAGCAGCTAGTATTCTTAAATAAACAAACAGATAAGATATATTATTTCAAGTTTTGGGCACATTTTCACAGAATATTGGTAAATGGTTCAAAATATATGCGTATCAGAGAAATACATCACTGGAATGCATAAGTAGATGGTAACTCTACATTTGCTAAACATTTACTTCATTGCATTGCCATCATAATCCTTTTCCCAGAAGTCCTTCGAAAATGTAATACATGTTCCAGTGTGTCCTAAAAGATGGACGAGTCTACAAAACTGGTATGTCCCCCCCCCCCCCCCCCCATCTGCTTTATTTTTATTGAACTTTTATAGTTATTATCTAGTCCTGAATCCCCTAAACAGGATGACTTGGGCGACAACCTGAGTTTGATACGACTCTTAATGATTCAGACCAATGTTTTAGTTTTCATTTAAAAAGGCATTAAAATGAAGCGCAGTTCTTTGAAGACCAAAGCATTCCAATTTTTTCCAACAGACCAGTTCACAGCGAGCTCTGGGCTGCCAGTAGGGTAGCCCAAATTCCAAAATCTATCATCTGGAAAGACACAAAAGCTCCCAGAGTTAGATTGTTCCTTTCAAAGCAAGTTTAAAAAAAAAAAGAAAAAAGAAAAAGACAAATCCCTAAAGTGGAAAGCTGTTATTCCTTTTTGTGGTCTCCCGTTTCTACATGGATGGAAAAGGGATAAAAATATCCTCAGGTAAGTGAAAGATTTTCATTTTTTTCTTTGTAAAATAATGGCGAAAATATTGCGCACACACGCCTGTTTTAACTCTCATATTCCTTCATTGAATGATTTTTAAGGGGAATTTTAATCATCTCCCCATTCAATCTCAGTTGGATAAATCATATCTGAGAGATTTGCATAAATATAAACCATCAAAGACTTTCATCTTCAAAGGGGTTTTAAAGACCCAATGAGCTTTGTACTGTAATCAGAGGTCACAACCCCGCAGGAATAATGCTGCTATAGCAACACAGAAACGCTAACGGCTTAGCATAATATTGTCCCTCGCAGAAAGAAAATTGTGTTCCCAAACAGGGACACTTGTTTGGCGGCAGCTCGATTCCCCGATATTTTTGGGAATTATTTTTAACACTTAAAAAAAATTATAATAATAAAACAATAAAGAAACTTTTCCCCATGCACAAACCGCCTGAATTGCTATTGCAAAAAGCGTTGGTCTCTAGCCAAAATGAAGAGCCAAACGCAAGGTGAAATAACACAAGCCCCTTAACAGTGCTACGATGCAGAGGACTATCAGGATGTCTTTGAGTGATAACAAATTACAGGTACATCCCTAAAGGTCATGTTATACGGATAACTCCTCTCGTAAGTGTTTGCTTCCTCTGGTGTGACTGAAGAGCCAGTCAAGTGTTTAGGTTTTTTTTTTGTGTAGAAACAGCCTTGATGTTGCTGAAGGAGCACTACTTTTGGGGTCTCTATTGTGGCATTATTAGAGGGTGTTCTGGTTTCAAGAGCTGCGGCCATTCTAGCCGTCAATTAGCCGTGTGCTCAGGCTCCGTTAGCAGTAAAACACAACCCCCCTCCCCCCCCCCCCCTCCGCCGCCCCGCCCACCGCCCCCACCACCGCCCGCAACACNNNGGGGGGGGGGAAGATGGTTTTGGGGGGTTGGTTTGGAAAGAGAACAAAGAGGGCGGGGGGGGGGGGGGGAAAAAGGGGGGGGAAGAAGGGGGTTTTTATAGAATTAAAAGGAACAAAAAAGGGAAGGGAGGGGGGGGCAAGGAAGAGGGGGGGGGTAAGATTAAATGTTTCCGGCCTGCTGAAGTGTTCATTTCACAGAAGGGATAAAGAGAACAGGGAGGGGAGGGGACGAGGGGAACGGGCCCGAGTGATTCTTTCAGTCCCAGTGCACACCAAATAGTGCACTGGCAAGAATGCACACTGCTCGGAATCTGTGGAAGAATTGTCCTCAGACAAAGGAAGGAGTTACGCTTGTTATAGTCCAATAAGCCTTGTCAGTCAAACAAGCACAGAGCAAGAGGACAATGGCCAAGCAAGAGATTCTCACACAAAAGGAAACAAGTAAGCCCATCTTTTAGCAACAAATCAGTCTTGAGGTTCCCCTCCTAATATAAATAAAAAAAGGGTAGAAAATAAACAGGAGAAGGATTTACAGCTCGGCGTACAAGTCAGGGAATAATGAGCGTGGCGTTCGGAGCGCGCGTCACCGAGGATGGGTCTGCATGTGGGGATGCCGTACATGCAGAGTGACCGGTTAACCAGCAGCACTTCACAGCTAACGCCAAAACGGTAACGGGAAAAGAAAAAATAAGCTTAGCGCCATTTCAATACAAAGAATTAATCGCGTTACATATTAACTGCCAGATTGGGTGTTACGATTCAGTTTTGTTCAGAAAAAGCAAGTCTAAGTAACCCCCTCCCCCCCCCACCACTGTCTAAATTTGAATCATTTATTGCTGTCGATAGGGGATCGGGTTTAAAGTCAGGTAAGGCAGGGGTTACAGAAAAAGTTTCTAAATGGTGAAAGAAAAGGAGTCAAATACCGTTGAGACGGATGCAGGTATACCGTACTTACGTGTGATTTACCGACGGCGTTTTAGCTAGGTACTCTAATCACCATTATGATTCATTGACTAATATAATGTGTTCAAGTGTGCCGACTGAAATGACTCAACATCTCACCCATCTCATTCATACACGAGATGAAAAGAGAGCCGCTGGGCATCTCATTCCTGGTGCGACACCTGACTGAAAAAAACAATATATATATATGAATTAGTAGGACCGAAAAATATTAAAAATTGCGCAAAAAAATAAATAAATGTGTTTTGAACAGTTCATCCCATAAAGGACCCCGCCCCCCCCAAAAAAAAAAATCGAATAAAAAGAAAATATATAGGAGAAGAAAAATTAAAGAAGAAGTTTAAATGAGAAGCGTGTGGAAGGGGGCTGTCAGGGACAGCAGCTGGTGTGTTGAGCCAGTAGTTCCGCATCTCCTGCCCCCCCCCAAGCAGCTGCCTCTGTTAGGTCACTGTAGCATGACTTCCATGCTGTTCCCAGTCTGCTTTGCCGCGCCGACGCCGTGAGCTCCACCATGTGCGAAGCACGAGGAATCCGCGGTATCCTCGCTCACACGTGCGCACGTGTTAACATGTCGACGTCAATCGTATAATAATCAAATAAAAGTATATCGAGGACATCATAAAATTTCATTTTATAATAATGAAAGTAATAGCATCCAAAACTTTCATGAAGAGTAACCCAAAATAAGGTATAGTAATATTATTTTAAACACTATGCTACAATGCATAATGCTTACATTTCATTGTTTACATGACTCTTTACATTGTTTACATTGCATTACATGCTACATTGCACGATGTCTGTGACTATTATGACTGTATTTGTAATGCATTGTCTACACTGCATTACATGCAGCATTGCACGATGTCTGTGACTATTGTTATGAGCGTATTTGTATTTACTGTATGCACCTTAATTTGTACTTGCGATGTACTTGCGTGTTTTTGTGTTTACCGGAAGGACAAGCAGAGTATGAGTTTCATAGCATACTGGGAGTGTTTACTGTGTGTATGACAAATAAACTCTGGAATCTATAAGGAATCTATAATGCAAATGTGTTTTTTTTCTTACTTATTGTTTTACTGAGTTTTTTCATTTATGGTTTTTTCACTGACCTACTAAGTAAATAATGTGCTATTCAACGCACCTATACCAAAGCACCGGCTACATAAACAAATGTATAAGCCCTGTAGATTTAAGTGCAGCTGTGCACAACTGTATGAGCATTTAACAAAGCAATACATGAAAATGCGCGCTCTTGCTGCTATGAGGCAGAAAGTTTAGGTTACAACCCATTCTGAGACTGTCAACGTGGGTCTGAGGCGCAGACTGATTTACAGTGTGAGAATACGTGCACTCAGTCTGGCAAACTCCACACCCGCCTGCCTCGTCGCACTCATTCATAAACGCAGTAAATAAAATCCAGCGAGTTGAAATGCGAAAACGCAAAGTACTTTCCAAATGCACGCCACCTATTTCTGCATTCAGAGTACGTCAAGCAAGTAAACACAATTAAACGAACAAAGAAACAAACGCAGACTGCGCTGGCTCGTTTTCACGCATTAATTGATCTCTCAATTTGCTGCCTATGTTAAAATGACTTTACTAAACATGGGGGGGGGGGACACAAAACATTTCCAAAACTGCTTGGGAATATATTTAAACACCTGTCAGCAATTAAAAAAGGAAAAAACAGAGCACTGGCCCGGAAATATATTGGCACTAATTAAAAAGACTAGTTAAAAACTTCCTGCTCCTTGCCTGAAGTTGCCGTAAGAGCCAGACTGACCCCCCCCCCCGTTACCTAGTAAAGGGCCTGGGATTATTTTCAGGCCCTTTCATAATGACCGTGGAGCTAAAGGCTATGGCCACGTTTTGTGTTGAAAGCCACAGCCGGCACAGAGAGCACTGTGAATCGGCCAGGGTGAGGTGCAGGGGGTTGGACGGNNNGGCAGGGGGGGGTGTGTGTGTGTGCACGACGACAAATACACACAAGAGTGACCCATATGGAGGCGATCAGGAAGCAAGCCGTTTCATGATGTCACCGTCTCCTGACCTGTGAGTAACTGACATCCGCGCAGCAAACTTTTATAAGAAGCCGCGGGAATGATTTGCCTTGAAGCGAAGCCCGTCGCCGAAGCCTCTACCCGCCCTGGCGGAACAGACACCGCGGCATCCGGTCAACAGCCCAGAGAGGCCCTGATGTCAGCAGAGCCCGCTTCTGAGGTGAAAGCACCAAGACCCTCAGGCGTGGATTAAGACATAAGCCTTGCACAATGCTGCACAACGTATTTATGTCTTAAAACCTTCCCATTAAATATTACACTAACCCCCCCCCAACCACATGTGAAATAAAAATTCCACGCGCTTCTGTAATGGGTTTTATGATGTCTATGTTTTCTCATTGTTTTCCTAAAGCTGCCAAGCACATGTCAAGGTATTTCTTCTTTTTTTGTTAACGTGTTGGCTTTCCTGGAGTACCACAGTGGGTAGAGTTCGGGATTGTTCTTATTTCTAGACATCTCCGACCTCCAAGTCAGATTTCAAAATGTCATCTGCTGCTTGAGCACATGCCAAGAAAAACTCCCGTCTCCCCTCCCGGCTCCACAACACAGATCAATTCCCATTTTACAGAGAGAGGGGAAAGTTTGTTATTTCTCCTTTGAAGGGACCTGTGGTTTCCTCTTACTTCATGAGTTTATATACGAGAACCACTGTGTTCTTTATACTGCGTCTGTGGCTGGGTGGGGGTTGGGGGCTCAAAATGTCATGGATATTTTTAGTGTTTCTCACTCTTCTTGTTTGGCCGAGTTTAGAATTTCCTACCTCACCCCAGAGCCCTCTGAGGAAACTTCCAGCATCACCAGCATTTTACATTTTTTTTTTCTCATTTTTAAAATCAATGCATCTGTAACATGAATCGTTACACCAAAATCCGGCCTGAACAGTTGCCATACTCATACATTATGACAGACTAAAGAAAGCAGCCCTTGATTGCTGCTGACAGGATCTGATTTTCAGTTCCTCTTTGGGGTTTGCTGCTTCTATTGCCCACCCACACCACAAAAGCCCCCCCATAAGGCCTGTTTTTGCATTACTGTACCACTGCTGGTTGCCTATGTTACAGCCCGAGTCGCTCCGAAGTCTGTCCGTCCTCACAATCATAACCGTCCTTGAAAAACAGCAGATTGCCATTGCTGAAGAATCACAGTCAAAATTCTGGAATTCTGGAGGAGCACACCTGGCACGGCCGAGACGCTGTATATGACACGGAAGGCGGGCAAGCCCACTCACCCACTGTGCTTCTGCACTGTCCTCCACTTTGGGCAGCATCAGAGCCGGAGGCAAGACCTCTGCTTGGAGGATAATGGACAGGTCGAGTTCGGCCAGGCCGCTGGACACCGAGTTCACCCGGACGCACTTTTCTGTGCGGCCCAGGCTGAGTTCCGGAAGCATCCTTCGGATGGTGTCCCGAGCCTCTTCCTGCAGAAATGAACCACGCCAATAACCGCATAAAAGCGTTTCAGGATCTCCCACATTATCCAGGTGGCACCACATTCAGCTCATTCATTCTTCCAGCAAACAGAGAGATGATCATTATTTACAGCCTGATATTGATTTTTAAAAGCATATCCAACGTAACTGCGCCAACATCAACACAAAAACACACATGTAGACTACATTTTCAGACTGACGCAGAAGGGGTTAAGGGTTTTGGACAGAAGAGTCATCGTCAGGATGAAGAAGCCATAAAATAATCTTAAAATGAACAATTCAGAGAACTCATAAAACATTTTCAGAACCAAATTAATGTTTTTTTTTCCCTCAGCTTTCCAAACAATTTTATGTACTGCATTGGTTGTGAAAAGAAATTATGCAATACACAAACCATTTGAACGTTCAATTGACAGCAAGCATGTAGGGCAGCAAACACAAGAGCGAATGTTTCGAGAAAATTGCATTTTGGTATGTCCGTCATATGGAACGATTTTAAAGCAAAAGGGAGACACTACGCATGAAATAGATAAATTTAGAAACAATTTTAGTGTTGACAAACACAGCTTGACAGGAAGGTTTTTAAATAAAAGATTTTATATTTGAAGGCATTTACAAAAATAATGCATCACGTCACTGACTTTGTGGGGAAGTCATTTGTTTAATTTAAGTGTTGCCCTAAAAAAATGAAGCTGCTTTGTCGGAATAAGGCGCAAATCAAGACATATAATGGATGTTCTTTACTGGCATGTGCATGTGCCACATTGACGGGACTCTCCGCCATCGCCGGAGCGCCTCATTGGCTTAGCGAGCTTACTTACTGGCTACACAGGGCGACTTACAAACGAAGGTATTGAGAGGAGCGGACAGGAAGAGAAGCGGGGGTGACGATGAGGATGGAAGGGGGGGGGGGAATCAAAGTCCCTCCTCACTCCTGCGCCTATCAGTGTCACAACAGCACACGCCTGGAGATTCAAAACAGATGTCTGTGTTTGGGGGGGGGGGGGGGCATGTGGGGTGGGAGGGGGTCGCTACTTGGGCGGGAAAAAAAACATGTGGGGGGGGTGAAGCGCGGGGGGGGAAGGGTAGCTTCGGAGGTGG
>JAODKM010000001.1:41718706-41732493 GCA_026780845.1 Petrocephalus sullivani
GGGGGCAGGGGGGACTACGAGAAGGCAAAAGTCATCAATATTTATCTCACTTTATGTCTTGTCTGGAACGTTCACACCTCTAAAAAGCAGTAAAAACAATCCCAATAAAAGCTGGGTCCCAGCATGGGCCTCGGGAGCCTTTCAGGCCTGAGTTCTGCTCACACAGGGCCCGTGTTGAAAAATGTGCCGAAATCAAGCAGGGGGCATGAAACAAGGGCAAAGGAGCTAATCATAGCAGGCTTTCTGCTCGGCCTAGGGCCTGGCTGAATGATCTGATCCCCCTCCAAATGGGATCAGCCGGTGGCAGATGACCCTACCAACAGCATCTCAAGAGGCGCACAAGGCTCCGCTTGTTCAACTGTCCTCCGCTTGGCCTCATTAGGGCGGATTTTACGCCTTAATCTTCACAATGAGGGTGAAGTCATACCAGTTATCTTCAGTAACCAATGAATCTACCTGTAATCCGCCTGAGACGCAAACCCCCCCCCCCTCCCAGTTTCTCGCGGTCCTCAGTAACAATGCGCTCGCTAGCAAAAGGCCCCCACTTTAATGCCGTCCCGCTCATGGAGCCCCATTTGCTACCATTTGAGCTGTCAGACATTACAGTCCTTTCTCTGGCCTCTCTCTTGTCCAGGATCCTCGGCTGAATGAGGGGTAATGTCTGTATTGGAGACGCTGGAAACGGCCACGGAGTGAGAGGGGAAAAAAAAAAAAATCCACGGGGCTAATTTGCCAGAAGTTAAACCCTAATGGCCCTTCAACCGCCAACTTCTGCCAGGCCTCACAGCTGTGATCTAATAAAGATGGGCAAGAAAATAAGTGAAAAGGCCACGCAGCCCGACCACTTGACTCCAGTGTTGTTTCCATACGGAATCTCATTGAGGACAGATGGAGAGGAAAAAAACACACACACACACTCTGTATTTAAGGGAGAGAAAGAGAGCGAATGAGAGGTGAAAAAAAAAAAGAAAAAAAAATCGAGGAATGTGGAATAAGGACTGGGGTGGGAGGCAGAGTTAGCTTTCCACTTAGCATTTTTATTGACTCTTGGAAAATAAAATAAGGGGGTATTTTTTTAAGGGTGCGCACTGCGCAGTAGACATGCAGGCCTTCGCGGTCCCATTGTCGCTCTTTGAAGAGAATAAAGGGAATCCCCACTGCTCAAAATCCAGTGGAACATCCCTGCAACAGAACAGAACGGTTCCCCTTCTGTGTGAATGGGAGCGGAATGAAAGCCGGCACAGACCTCTGAGGTGCGCCGAAGGACAAAGGCAACAAAAGTGCTGATCGCGAGGGAATAACGAGACTGGTAGCGGCAGAGGGACGCGCGGAAGAGGGCCCGCCCAACAATGGGCGCTTCCAGTCAAGTGACACGTAGGAGAATCGAAAAATCCACACAAGAGGCGTCTCCTGCTCGGGAAAGAGAGGGACCTGTCCCCGTCAGCTGGGCAGTGGTAAACGGGGCAAAATCTGGAGTCATCAGGCCACCGTGAGACCAGGGAGGGGCTGGATTCCCATCCCCCACCCCCCCCATGAGGACGGCTGCTGGGACACTGCTCCACACCAACTCCGCCGGACGCAGTCCATTTTGCTCCCTGGGTGTACTTTTGAAGTGGTTCTCTGAATACTAACACAATTACCTTTTCATCTCGTGAGATTTCTGTAACCACAGAGTCGCGAGTTCCGTCTACTACACAACTACCACTACTTGGTTGGGTTTTAAAAAAAAAAAAAAAACATTATTCTTTTTTATTTAATTTTGTGAAATTTTCAAAAATGAGAGCAAAAATTAATAGTGCCTGTTTCTCCATTATTATTATGTAAGCTTCCAGGCTTCAGAATAATTACCACCCCCCCTCCCATTTCCAGTACTTTGTTTCAACTGAAACCATCTTTCATAATTTGCAAAAGGTAGTATGTGCTGCCCATTTTAATGACTGGAAATACCTCATTTACAGTTAAATCATGCCACCTACAAAGAAACAGAATTTAAATGAAGGCCGTGGAGAGACCCACAGGAGACCAGGCAGTGAGATTTGTATGACAAGTATTTATCAAATCTTCCCATTAAGTGATACACTGTGCATACACACACACACACACACACACACACACACAGTAGTCTATATTCATACATTTACAAATAGCACATAAAAACACACAGAGGCGCACGCAAAGCCCCATTAGATACATTCATGCGTGTGCACACCACCTTAAACAACCTAATCAAGTTATTTTGATAGACCGGAGAATTCCCCACTGATTAGAGTCAGACATTTAAAACTGATCACCTCTTTGTTCCCCGTGTCGTGGACTAACAGGCCGACAGGTCGGGATACTGTAATGCAGTCGTTCCGCTGATAAACGCTCGTCTAAGACCTTCACAGTAGCTCGGCGTTAACTAAAGGCCATTATTTAGCCGCCAACGCTGCTGATTAATGGATAAATGTGGTAATTGATTAGCAGAGGAGTGGGAACTAAAACAGGGTTCAGCATCAATAATGACTCCCTGACAAAGGTAGCTGACATAAAATGTAAAATGATAGCCTGCAGCGAAAACGTCATCAAAGAGTAGCAATTCACATAAAGGGGCTGCCCGCTCCCCAGCGTCCTGCTCCTCTCAGAACCCTTTTCTCTTGGTAATTCTGTCAGTTAAACTGACAGGAACCATTATGGATGCCACTCGTCAATTCACCTTCATAAAACAAGCGGTAAAACAGCAAATAAGAGGCTTATACAGCTTCATTATCCAGGGGTGCCCTAAATCATGGCGGAAAGAGGCCTTGGTTCCCGCGGGCTCTGCCGGAGGACCCGGATTCAGCCCGGCGAGTCAGACAGAAGGGCTAGCGAGCTGATGTCCCGGCTGGGTCCTGGGACCGGATTAGCCAACGGAATGCTAACACAGACAGAGCGCTAGTGGTGAGCCTGCACTGTGGGCAGGCCTTGGCCTAACGTTTACCGTCAATAAACCCCTGGAATATGCTGTTCAAAGCTGGTGGCGCAAACTCACTTCCCAAGTTATGACTGCTTTCTTACGGGAAAAGAAACCATCCATCCATCCATCTTCTGCGCCTCCTTACCCTATGTAGGGTCGTGGGGCTCTCCAGCCTACCAGGGACACCTTATTAAATTTATTCAAATACACACAAAAATGTCCTCGTTCTCAGTTTTAGGTTTGGGTGCAAAGTGGAACACAGGAGTGGACAGGGACTGATCCATTCACAAAAGCACTGTAACATTGCAATTATTTAACAGTTAACTGCATGGAACGAGTTAAAAATGAAGTTCCCAGGCAAACACATGGGTGCTGCATCTGAGGCACTACCCTTTCCGTGGCACAGAAGCTAGAGGAAGAGTCCCCGTTTTGATTTATTTCATGCAAATGTATTTAGATATTTTTCTCGGCCCTGGCGAGTCCAATATCCGTGGGTCACGCGCTCCGGCCGCACTCTGCCTCCGGCCTGGAACGGCCCTAGGGTGCCTGGCCTGCCTGCTGAACAGCACAGTTAAAACTTTGCTGAGCCGGATAAAAGCCCACTGAAGCACACCTCTGTCTCTCATCCCAGTCATGAATGCGTCACAGGCTCAAAGGCCCCGCCCACAGATTCCTCCCTTAATACCGCCTTCCTATTACTGTCAGAACGTTTAATCAAACAACTAAAATAAGCTTCCAGCTGCCCGGAGAGGCCAAAACGATTCACTTATGCCCAAAAAAAAATCCTTTCTGTAGGTTACGATTTTTTATAAACTATGTAACTTCTGAGTTATATTCCATCAGGCATACAGCTACCTAGTAAGGTTACAGGTTTGAACCCTCCCCCAAAATGTGTTTGGTTCCAACCAGCCACGTAGCCAGGTAGTAAAATAACGAGTTAGAACCCTCCTTGAGATTTGCCGCACCCCCCCCCGGACATTTATTTCTGACTACGGGTCTGTACTACATTCACATGTCTATGTTACATTTAACAACTCGCAAAAAGAAATGACGAAAATGGCACCTAACAGGACAGTGCGTCAAAAACAAAACCCAAACAATATTAGTAGGCAAAGGTTATGGAGCGCAAGAGCAGAGCAGGAGCCTCCCACCTCGTGCTCCATGTACTACCCCGCCTCCAAGAATCTATGCCTCAAACTGTGCAGCTCCAGGGGTCTTTAAAGGTCACTCGCGATTAACCCTTTCAAGGAGACGCTGACACACACATTTAATTAAATTCAAAGTAATATAGAGGCAAAAGAATTTGAACGAGAGAGAGAGGGGAAAAAAAAACTCTTTGTTTATTCTTTTCATTTATATCTAATGATTTTTTTTTTTTGACTAAAACCTTCTCCAGCGTTTGCAACAGAGAAACACATATATTCCCCTTTGTTTATAGTCTATAAGGACTGGATCATGCTTCTTTATTTCGATCATTTATCATGATAAAACAGATTATAAATGGGTCATTACAATTAAATCAACTGAAATAATAAACCGTAATCACACCCTCAGAGGTTGTGTGCTACTGCCTTGAACGCCGGGCCGTGTTAAACGCACGTTTATTGACGCTGAAGTCGAAAGGGACAAATGGGAGCTTTGATGGAAAATGCGCGAGTTCCCAGAATGAAAGACGATTCCCGGGTAATCGCGATAATCGCCAGCAAGCGCGGACACAAATCGCTTCGACTTTTCGTTAAAACAGGGCACCCGTAAGCAAGGGGCGCTATACAACGCCCAGACTGACGTGGCGCGGGAACCTGCCGGTCGACATCTGTGCTGGCGCTGCGCTAGGCGGGCGGAGGAAGTGATCGCGGGACTCCCCTCCGCCAAGAGCTCTGAATAGGCCCCTCACAGGACAGGGGACGGGGACATGGGCTGCCGCGGTTCCGACGGCCAGGGGCAATTGATTATTGTTTGTTTTGGGCCGGTTCTAGGGGGTGGAGGAGGAGGGGAGAGCAGGAATGCGGGGAGAGGCACTGCATCTACATCTCCTGCGCTCAAAGGGTTCTTCTGCAATCTGTGGATTTCCCCTCTGTGCTCTATTGAATATCACCTCTGCTCATCCAATACACCACCAGGCCTCATTATGCATGTGCGCGCACACACACACACACACACACACACACACACACAGATGATTCATACCTCTCATACCTTCTTCCCAGCTCCAAGTCATCTGGATTTTCTGTACCACTACTCCATGTCGCTCGGGCGAAATCTCCCGGCTGCCTACATGCCGCGTTTGTCAAAACTCAGCACAAGTTTATGGCAGCAGACGAGCCCCGGTGTTACCGCGTGTCCGCTGGCCGCCATCCAGAACAGTCCGTTCCAAACCATATGGGCACATTGGGGCATTTTTTTGATGTTTGCATTGTAGAGCATGCATCCTATTAAAACTTAGCTGACTAGACATTTCAAACCTTGCCAGCCTCTTTCCAAAACAGACAAGAATATCTAAGCTGTTGATAGGTCTTTAATTTTGGAAACACATTCATTAGTTGAATTCCACGTAAAAGGTTTTCCGAGTAGGCAACGTGGGGGTGCAGTGCTTAGCGCCATCACCTCACACCTCTGGGACCAGGGTTCCCCGAGTGTGGAGTTTGCATGTTCTCCCCATGTCGTCGTGGGGTTTCCTCCTGGTACTCCAAAAAGCGGCTGAGGTTAATTGGACTTACCAAAGGTGTGCATGTGTGAGTGAATGTTGTGTGTGTGTGTGTGTGTGTGTGTGTGTGTGAGAGAGAGAGTGCCCTGTGTTGAGTCGGCACCCCCATCCTGGGTTGTTCCCTGCCTTGTGTCCATTGCCACCTGAACAGGACAAGCGGTTTCAAAAGAAGTATGGATGGATGGATGGATGGATGGATGGATGAATGAACTTTCTAAGTTCCATGAAAGTAGCTTAAATTTCCCAGGTGTTTAAAATGCAGCCAGAAGACAGGCCGTTATGGTATGGGCCATAAGCGATGTGGAGGGGGGGTGGCAGCTCCACAGGTAGGAAAATCCCTTTGCTGGCTCCAGTAATTCTGAATGGGGGGAAAATAATGGGACATTTGCACAATTAACATGACTGTAATGGGGCTCTGGGGAGTGAGATACGTCCACCACGATGAGGGAGCAGCGTCCCACGGCAGGTTACCTCGGGACCGTCTAACAGTGGGGGGGCGGGGCATATAAACAAAATGACTGACGTGAGCAAAGCAGATCACAAACTTATTCCTCGTTAGCCTGCTTTTCTATCTGTGACGCACTTTTGAACAGAAATGAAGCGACCCTGTCCTTTTGGATTGGGTCCCAAATGATTAAAAGGCACGTTCCTCAAAGCACAGGGTTTAAACCTGGTTGGGTTTGCTGTGCCCCCCAGTGGCAGCATTCACAAACTGCGGAAACGTCACAAGCATAAATTTCAGATCAAGCTTAGGTCTACAAAAAAAGTATTATTTAATATACTTTAACATGCAATAAAAAATAAGCAAAATATGTATATACTGGAAGTTGTAAGTTAAAACTTTAATGCATATTTAATATTCAAATTCCATCCAACATAATGAATGCGTTTTTTTTTTGTTTGTGTCCCGGAACATTTCCCAGAATGCACTGAGTCCCAGGTGACCTCATTACAGGTTGCCACACTCGTACACAGACACGCTCCAAGTGTCTCAAAGAAGTGCTCGGCAAAGCCCAGACAATCAGACTTGGGGAGCGCAGACCGCCAAACACTCAGTTCTCACGATTAGCGATGCGAGTGTCACTAAGGGGCACGCCCCCCCCCGCACAGGGACAATCGCCACAGCCCGACTATCAAGCCAAAGCTGCCCAAACACAAACAGACAAGCGCTTCACCAAAGGGGTGGGCAGAAAAGATGTCCCCCAGACATTCGGCCATCACCGGGCAGGTCATTTCTGTCAGAGACCCCACAAAATGCTAACTATTATTGGTGTCAAAGCCTAGTGTGGCCGGAACCATGGGGACGAGTGTGTGGGCCCTAGCTTTGCTGGTGGGAAGGGCCCCCACTTCCGGAGATTGGCACAGCGCCCCGGCACCAAGACCCGCACGGGCAGGCGGAGGTCTCCAAGCAGAGAGCCAGAATCCCGGCGTGCAGGAAGGGGACTGCACTAGGTTTTCCCAACACCATGTTACGTAAAAACACAGCGTGACGGACTCCAAATACTGAGCACCTTCCCAGTTTAATGCAAATATATTAGGCGTCAGCATTTTGCAAAAAGGCCCTGCCTCAAAAACAACAAATTAAATGGATGCTGCAAGAAAACAGCAACCAGACAGTGCAAAGGAAAAGCTCTTAACATTTTTTAACTAGCTGACTTACATTTATATTCACATTTATTTAGCGGACTTTTGTCACAAGTGAGGCCAACGGCATATGCCCAGGTATAAGAGTAAGCCGAATTACAGAAGAGCTAACAAAACAAGAAAATAAATTTTAACAAGATGAGAAGTGTTTCCTCAAGTAAAATATTAAATCAGCCATTTAATGTCTGAATGTATGCCCTATAATAAACCTGATCACATGACCAAAATGATGAAAGGATTAATTATACGAATAAGTATGTTTACTATGCCAAGCGTGGCGGCCAGACGTACTGACCCTGCACACAACACATGGGGACTTAAGAACAATAAACACCTTTGGAGGCCCACAGCTTTTGCCAGACTTCTAAATCGTCAGACAATTATGAATCTGTTAATTAAGAGAATACCTTTCACTTTCGTTGCCGCCGCACTACGAAAACGCTGCAGAAATCATGGAGAGTTTATGCTCAAGAAACGATGGCGTATACAGTACTCATATGGACTGTCACTATAAACCCCCCTGAAAGCACAGCCCTGGGCTATGGCCAGCAGCTTTTGTGATTCACTTCCAAACCCCAGTTCCTTTCAGAGCTCACGAATCCCTAAACTCCTCAGCAGCTCAGATTCATTAATTAATACTGGCTTAGGCCCGGTTTGCTCCCGACACATCGGGGAGTTTCCTGAGGCCCTGCCTGCAATGCCCCCCACGAATGCTGTGGGAACACTAAGGCTGGGAGTCGCTCGCCTGTCCCCGAATGCTCATGCAAGATTCAGGGGACAGGAATTAAAAAGTGAACCCTCTTTAGCTCGAACACGCGCTTGGGTTCACCAAAAATCTGTGAAAATATCTGATTTTTAAAAATTTTCCCCCCACCATTGTTGACAGGGATACACACCCTCCCATCTCGATTTATTCCAGTATTTAGCTGATTGTTTTCAGGTAGTCTGGGATGGATCATTATGTCTGCAGGTCCACATTTAATCAATCATCGAGGTTAGCGGTTATACATTTAAGGTTAAACGATATAAAAAAAAAAAGCATTCACGTAATGCCTGCATCCTCCGCTCTTAGACACGAGAAATTAGTGCCGTGCGTAATTGCTTCAGGATGCCATTCATCCACGTGTGTGCCAGAAACAACCCAAAAATTTATGACAATCTGTTACAGATATCGCAGTAACAGGGGCCCAACTTGCTTTTGTAATACAGGGAGCCTGGTTAAGTAAACTGTTTAATAAGGACACTGAATGGGTAAAATACAAGGATAAAATATCGACTGCTTCAGTAACTTGCATACACTGCTGTGGCCTCTGAAATAGCATTCCTCAAAGGTAAACGCTGGGGAGGTTTAATTAGAATTCTGTTGAATAAACAAAATAATGAGGACGCCATACTTGTCGTACCATATTGCCTTCGGAATATATTAAAATTTCATATGCAAAACAAACCTGAAATCAAACATGGTCTGTGAGAGAAGAAAAATCAGGAGCGATCAAACCGCAGTTTGTTGGGGGGGGGGGGGGGGGGGGTACATTTGTTTTCTTGCCTCCGGCTAATGAATTTAGTAAATTACCAGGTGCATGCAAATCTCAGCACAATCACCCAAAGGCCCGCAACTTCACAGCATCTTATAAATTTGACATTAAAACCTGTAGGCCTGCATCTGTGAGGACCGGCGGGGGTGTTTTAAAGAGCCCCCCCACAGCACACTTTCCCAGAGGCCTAGCAAAGCGCCAATCTGGCCTCCTCTTATGTCCAGTAAATTAAGAATAAATAAAGAAGTGAGCCTTCGATGGCTGGCGTCGCCTTCCGAAACACGAGACGGCGCCTTTCGGGGGGCGAGGACAGAGAAGCCGATGGCAGCGAGGTCCCCTTCATCATGGAGACTGGAGTCAAACAGGAAGTGCAGTGCATTATGGGTAACCTAGGTGGGCACCGGAAGAATATAAATATACACCTGCTTCGCAGAACCAGCTTCATCCATAAGCATGGAAAGAGAAGCAGACTGGGAAAACAGGCCATAAAAATACGGGGCAGCGTCCTCATGACGACAATGCATGGCATGTCGTTCGGAACAACAAGGGCGAGGCTTCTCCCACCACTCTGAGGGATAACGGTGATGACTCTTCCCAGCCGAAACAGGCGCAGAAGCGGCTTTTCTACGGAAGGGACAAGCTGTTTTGTAAAGGGGCTGTTTTACTGTAAAGTTCGAAGAAAGTCTTAATGGGTCACGAAGAGGACTGATTAGGCAAAGGAAGTCGTTAAAAACAGTCCATCTGCATGGTGACTAAGTGCATCCTGTACAGACCATGATCAGAGCCATACATGGTAGGAGCTAAAAGTCCAGAGCAGCTTTAGAATCAGCTTTAACACTAGAACTGCCATTTCCCATGCCAGTGAACGTCAAACTCCTTTAACCACCAAGCAATAATGTGCTATTAGTGTTAATATCAGGAGCAAATCTAGCCCCCTTAATCAGAAAGCTGTAACATTCCTAATAAAGTAGCTGCTCTGTCCTAAAATTGTACAGCTGAAAAGTTTTCAAACAGTATGTATTTTATAAAATGTTTGATAAATAGATGGCGAAAAAAAATGGTGAAAATGAAAGAAAACGGTAACTTCATGTACGTGGAAGTTTCCAAAACTTCTAAAACAATACAATTTTTCAGGATGTTGCGATGTAAATACACCCCAAAGACCATCTGCATCAGTATTCATACAACAAAGTGCGATAACACCCACAACCCATCAGCCATTTCTCCAGTTCGACTGCTGAAAGATTAACTTACAGTAAAATATGCACAACATATTTATATTAACTACAGGGGCATATTTCCGCAAAATGAAAGCTATAAACTACTTCTGCTGCTTTTATCAAACCCCAGCACTTTTTCGGAGCTAACGTGTAATAGACTCCAGCTGGAGTAGCTTATAGCTGTTAAAGAGCAGCATAAGAATGGTTTCAATTTGTAGAGGGAAGACGTTGCAAATATCTAAGAGTTCATTACATCCTCGAATAAAGTGCAGTAAAGACGTAAAAGATGGGTCAGAAGAACCCAATTTAAAATTTCCCTTTGTTCACCTTGTCCAACTTGAGAGAACATCAACAGATATCCCATTAACCATTTAGAGGGTCACCCCACAAAATAGTATTCATGCACTCTTTGGCTTCTAGGGATTATCATCACATGTTGTTAGATGACAGTCAGACAGTGGGAGTCCTGCCCGAATCAGATTTTGGTGTATATCTGCATTACGTAGAGACAATGCAATGACAATATCCAAAAGCTGCAAAAACAACACTACATTCTACATACACAAACAAAGTATTAATGTGTAGAACTCATCTCCTAGTGGTCTGTTCCAGCTCCAGTTCTGGAATGCCGGCTTCAGTTTGAAGCTTGAACTGAGGTCAAAACTTGAAGTCACAAATCTGAATTGTACGTCATATTTTAAAAAGAAGCCAGACAGGAACAAAAACCATCAGAAAATGCTACAATCTTTAAAACTATGTTAAAGAACACTAATCACTACATGTACAACAAAGAGTCACTCCACAAACAATAATACTAACAAATAACAGAGGATGTATGCAATCATTAGTAATGACCGACTAATGTGTTTGCACAATAAAGTGTCTGGACTGTAACTCTCAAACCTCTCACTGAGAAAATAAATCACTACATTCTGGGAATGAATGACAGACGCAGCAAAGGATTATATTACAAATCCTACTGTACAGTGAGGAAATTATAGCTATAAACTGTGAGATTAATAATAAACCAAGAAGCACTGTTTTAGGCTGTCAGATACACCTTAAAACCCATCCAGGGATCTTTTGCTGTATTATTTTCATGTTTGATTACTAGGAAAAAGCCCCCCTAATGTACTCTCCATTTGTGGGAAATAATTACTGAGCGATGAATTTCTTCAATTTCGCCAGTGAGGAGGCCAGCAAACATGACCATTTTTGCAACTGGAGATATACGTTTTTTCCCCTCAAAGAGCCGAGTACTAAGTGCTTTTTAATTAACAGGGAGGAGTGATGCGAGCATAATTCATTTTCATTCTAAACTGTCCGCCAGCAAATAGCAGCTACCCAAAACATTTCAAAATGGCACGTTATAAAGAGATACTGCTTATACCATACCCGAATCAAAGGAAAAGTCTTCATTTGTTCATAGTCAGTGGTCAAAATAAGAGACTGGTTATAAAAATGAAACAAAAACAGAGTCTCTATCAGACGCTATCAGGCTTGGTACTGTAATATTAACCTCATAGTGGTTAACTCGATGTAACAAGAATGCATTCTGACAATCTCCGTATCCTGTTTTTTCCAATTATCGCCTTTTAAAGGCCAGCTGGGTGCATTCCAGACCATCGGGGGGGCAGGGCTATTTGCATTGCTCCAAGACAAAGTCATGCTCAAGTACTTTCATGCTAAAGTTCATTATAAGAAAAGGGGATTTATCGTCGTTTTCATTATTTCGGTAACAGGTCGTCTCATTTCTCATTCCAGGAATAGGTTATTGATCCAATCATGCCTGCCACTCAACTATGACCCTTCCAGAACACACCGAGGCAGAATGCATTCACTTGTCGCTACTTGGAGGCCATTTGTATTTTTAAATAGAGTTCTATTGGTTTTCCATTACAAGGTGGTTCACACACTGTATCTAACTGCTAGTAAACAAACACTTCGTTATTACCAGGGAAACATGGCTCTTCTTTTCTGAGAATTAATGTGTCCTTTGTAAACCGTACATTTCCCAAAGATTCGTCTTTGTAAGTCCTTAAAATCAGGGCTCCTCGTTACCATGCATTGTCGTTTCCGATTTTATCATTACAAACTATAGTAGCGAGCCGCCAAGATTTCAATGGTTTCAGATCCTGAGATTTTTTTTTTCTTTTTCTTTTAAAGCAATCTTTGGCCATCTGAAGTACACCTGCCGTTTAATTTCGATCTCCTCTCCCTTGCATACTGCGTAAAGCAGCATCTGCAGCGAAATCATTTTCATGTTCAGGTAGGGCCTGCTGTGGAGCGCTTCTGCAGGAAGACGGCAAATGACGAGCGGCCCTCTGCATATGGTCTGATTGGCCTGGCGGGGACTTTTTCTCGGAGAGCGGAACTGCGTCACGCGTGAGCCAGGACTATGGGAGATCGGGGGGGGTTGGGGGCGTAATGCAAAATGATTGAGACATAAATCCTGAAGAGCGACAAAACAACGAGAAAAAGAAAGCCGTAGAAACCAAATAGTGTAACGTAATAGCTCACACTTGCCATTTAAAAAGGGGCTAGTTCATATTAGCAGGAGGTTCGGCATGCTGGCGAAGGGGGACACAGAAGGAGGAGAAATGTCATGTCCTGTATTTATTTTCACACTGTAGTGCCCCTGACCCATCTAGACGTGCTAGTGGATAGAAGGTGTGACGATCAGTGAGACAAGCTCCTGGGACTGGTACCCAACACCGACCGCATCACCAGAATTCAATGCGCTGTGTCTAATGTGCCTATTTAGCATTTGGAGTGCAATAGTGCGTGCACAAGGCTGCCCCCCCCTTTCCAGGAGGGCATGACTATCACCTATCCCAACAGCTGTGGCCTTATAGAATAAACAAAGGCCGCCAGGAAGCACCGCTTCACTGCATAGACCCGAGAGGCAGGCCAAGCTGTCTCTATCTGCATTAAAGCCAGCCGACTTCTGCCAGGACCCCATCTAGTGTTTGCACGGCCGCACGCCACACTGGTACCAGAGCTGCGGACACCAGGAGTGTCAAATCATAAATTACAGCATTTACTTCCAGTAAATAATGCAGGTGAAGTGCGCACAGCCGACACCTTAGAATTACATTCAAAATCCACAAGTATCAATAAATAAAAAAATTATTCTAAAGATTTTTTTTTAACCCCCCCCCCCCCAAAGTAGGGGAAAATGCTTTTCCCGCAATTTCTTCTCAAAACCGTTTCTCTCATCCTGCATTTGACGAAGGGCTGATGAGGCTGATCGAGCGCCGTGCCAACTGGACGGACCTGGCTTTGCAGGTCCATGCCAGCTCTGAACAACGGCCCGCGAGCCGCAGGCTTTCAGAACCCTGGTGCCATTCCCAGACCATCACATTCAAATGACCCAGTCGGCTTTCTGGACGTCACTGCAGTGGAGGCCCCTCTATTCTGACTGAACACAGACCCACTCGGATGTGACATACTGGAGAGAAAGCCAGGCAGAGCTTTCCAGAAGACCACCACCAAAATTTACAAAATCAATGCACTTCGTAACGAATAAAAGGCCAAACCTGTTAGCAGACATTTTCAGCTCTGCAGGTCAAACTCTGAAGCCTATTGATACAATGTAACCAATAAGAAGGACTTACTCCAATTCCATAAAACAGCTTCAGAGGGCACCATGGTAATCTAAGCAGCAGTTAAGCTTGAGTATTATATTATTCACTGGAGCTAAAGAACACTGGCGCAGAAACAGACGGGAAAATTCAAAATATTCAAAT
>JAODKM010000001.1:41732593-41744740 GCA_026780845.1 Petrocephalus sullivani
GCTTGAGTATTATATTATTCACTGGAGCTAAAGAACACTGGCGCAGAAACAGACGGGAAAATTCAAAATATTCAAATTCAAATTCAAATATTCAAATTCAAATATTTCTAGACGTTCATTTAGAAAAAATAAAGCAGCTGGGACTGTTTTTGATAAGTGCTGTTCTATTAGAAACACTTGTAAATGTGATAAAATAATTTGCTTTGTGGTCTCAGAGAACCCAAATCAGAGTATAATGAGTTGTTTGCTAGTGCAACAGCCAATAGTGCTAATTAGATTTGAAATAATTCTCTTAAACAGCCTGTTTGATCTAAAGCTTACTCTCCCAGATGGGTAAATGTGTTCCCTGTATTAATTAAATATGACACTTTGGAAGGCTGGGAAGCCATATTTAATACAAGCATCTCTTAAATATTTCACTGTAAATAACTTGATATGGGTATCATGAATATTTCAGAGAGACTTGGAGTTAATATGAAGCCATCTGGATTCCAAAATTAAGAAAAATATTATAGTCGCAGTACAATGACAGCCTAGAAAGTTCTGTTCTGCATGCGAAACGCTGATTTTCTTCTGAGGTACCAGCTGATGGGCTGTCCAGGATGAATCACAAACAGATATTAATTTATGTATGTTTCTTATACCCTTGATGCCCTGGCATCTTCAATGAGATTCTCCCTTTTGATTCTTATCAATACCATGATCAAAGAAATTGCACTTTCATAAACACTGCAAATCATTTCCAAATGAATGGTGAGAGACCAAAGTGGCTGGTCAGGCCACAGTAGAACAGGGCCAGTGCTCAGGAGTGGACCAAAGACAGCACATCCCGAAGGGGAGAGCGGCAGAGGATGTTTGTGACAGAAATAGACAGTGCCTCTGCCCGTGACGAGGACCACGCAGCGTTTCTATTTGCCCTGCGGTGCGCGGTAACGACAGCACGCCTAATGAGTGTGAGGCCGGCTGGTCGGTGGCACTCGCAAAAACGGCACAAGAGTCCGCGCCGCCATTAAGCTGCATTCGCATTAGGCTTCGAAACGGAAAAATGTAAAAGCCGTTTTCAATGTCCATTAAAATAATGAGGCAGATTTAAGGTATATTAGCATAGCAGTCACTCAATGGGTCAATTTTATGTAGCTAGTTATTGTTACATGTAACAATATGGGCTGTCCCAGGGGAAAGGGGGAAAAAAAAGTGAATTATTAATAAGGCAAACTAAGTGACACACTCACTTTTCCTATATGTAACAATATATTTAATAATATTAATAGATGTATACAATTATTATTTTTAGCTTTTCGCACATTTTCCACAATGTCTTAAAATTGCTGAAATGTGAAGAATTTTGCCATAAACACATAATATTAACATTGAGAACAATTAAATATAATCTCCAAATTCCAACTGCTTGTCCAGTAGAGGTCAGGGTAATAATAGAATGCATAATTAAATACTATATGCACATCCATAGATTTATATACATAACGTCAGCAAAACTGTCAAACCTAGCAACTAATCTCCTAAATAAGACATATCCTTCTTATGCATTTTTTATAAACGTAGAAGCACTAAGGAGATTAGCAGGACAACATGTTGCTGGGTAACGTAAACAGCATACGGCAGTGGGCCACCCTGACACCGGGCGTTCAGGTTCACGAGAAGGCCAGACAGCGTGCCGTCCAGGCCCTTAGCATCTCCCTACTGCATGTACGGCATGAGCTCTCAGCTCATTGACAATACGGCGTCCCCGCGGGTGCAAATGACGTACACGCAGATGCCTTCGCTAATAGGCCCGGCGCACGGTGTTGTAAAAACAAGACCACAAAGATCTTCATTAAGACCTACTTCTTCTATTGATTAAACAAAATGGAAGTCTAAAATAATAGAAAAGGAAGGGGGGCAGGTCTCAGACAGTGAAAACGGAAGGTCCCCCCCCCCCCCCCCCATCGCTCTTTCGGTTAACAAACTTCACCCAGATGAGGCGATGATTCACCCGTTACAGCCGCAGGTCAAGTCGCCATTAGGAATGAGATAAACGCAATGGAATTCCCAAGCAGTCACTCATTTAGTCGTAGTAAAGAGAGGACCCCTTAAGAACAGGAGGCCAATACATAGCTGCGAGCTTTCATTAAGGCCCTACTAAAACCACATCCGATGAGTAAGAGCAGCCACCCCCCTCATTTACCGAAACGTCTGATCCCCCCGAGTTCCTGTAAAGTGACGCGTTTATAACTGTGCAGTACCTGGATCACGAGCGAGAAACTCCACGTCTTCAGCTCTCTGCCGTATGAAATGGCTAAACAACAAGGAATTGTTTACATTATAGCCATAACATAAAACAATAAATAAATAAATTCTACAATACACATTTTATTAAATCAAGATATTAAACTGTAAAACCAGAACAAGTATACACCTATAAAAACACACACATATAATACATACACACATCTTTGCATTTAACACGTTAAAGACGTTTCCAATTTTCTGCCAAAATTGCTTCTGCTAAAAGCAAGGAATAGGTAACAGAGTAAGCACTTCAGCAAAGGCTGTAGGTAACAGAGTAAGCACTTCAGCAAAGGCTGTAAAAAAGCTTTCTGGGAACTTAAAAGCCTCACAACAAAGTTTTTTTCCCCTCCCTTGCCATCTGGAACTACTAAACAAACGGAATCTACTAAACAAACGGAACCTACTAAACAAACAAAGCTTTGAAAAGGATGCGGCGGACGGAATCGCGACGCTGAAAGCACAAACAACGGAAATATAATTATGTATTATGGGATGGCTTCGTTCGGGGTGGCAAAAGGCTGGAATGAAAGTGGTCGTGGTGAAAGGGCAGGAGCCAAGGCACTGCGAGGCCTGGGAGCTCAGGGCGGTAGCAGGACCTGCTTCTAATGAAGAGCGGTGGTCCAGGGGCCCTTGTGGAATCGGGGCTGGAGGAAGAGAGAGGGGACCGTGGGGGGGGTTGTACAGCTTACAGTCTTTTGCGCCCAGGAATGTGAAGATAAAGAGGGAGCCATCAAACACTTCATTAAAGGAACAGAGTAAACAGCTCAGCCAGCCAGCTGGGCTAGCAAAGTAAATGGGAGGACATATCCGACACGCAACCTTGTTGTTACCGGACGTGTTTGTGACATCTCGCACGAGGTGATGATATAATGAACAGCGGAGTGGGATTCGTCAAGGTGATGAAGGAGTGTGGCAGGGGTGTGGGCTACACTTTGTGATTGAATAATTCAGACCTTAATCATGACAGACAGATATGGCGCGTTTGTGCAGGAAGGCTTACATTACAGTGACAAATAAATAAATCATAATTCCACAGGTATAACGGAACTGAAGTGACAGGAACATTTACGGCAAAACATTCATAATGCGACGCATTGATAAGGACTTTTTAAATTTTATAGGCCTATGTGACTACGGTTTTATTTAATGGCTTAAAATAAACAAAAAAGCTGGGTTTCACAATTCAAGAGCTGTTTACGAATCATCGGCGTTTGCCAGTGCCAGAAGTTTTAAAATTTATGACACACGGAGATGCCTGGAAAGTAACAGTTCATATTTAACGTTAAATAGCTAGCTGACATCCACCAATTATGGTTGGAAGCCAAAGCAGGCAAGCAGTTAATCATCCTTAGGTAATTTTCCAACCATATGCAAACAAGTTTCATTTAGTTTAATCATTATTTGCATATAACAACTTAGAAAGTTCAATTAGCCAAGAGGCGGGCCACTTTTTTATGAGTAAATCTTCCTAGTTTAATATTGCTTGCTCCAATGAAACAAACTTATTTCTTAACACTATTCTTTTAAAATCAGATATGCAATTAAAAATGACACTGCTTCAAAAGTCGCTCACCAGTATGAGACTGAACCTGAGCCTAGAGTGATATTTACATTTCCAGTTACACCATACTAGTGTAGTACAATAGCATGAATTTTGCAAATTGTGTAAAAGTCTGTAAACCAAATACTAAAAAAAGATCATTTATGAAGTTTATTTAAAAGTAATCATCTGAAATGAACGTATTACACCATTAAGCAGTATATTAAGCATAAAGTTCTATTACAACTACAAAAATTGCTTATGTTGCATATAGTATTCTGTCACATACTGAAAACAGTTCTTAGAAACACAGTACTAAAGTATAGTGCTATAGGCAAATGCTCAAGGACCATCAATAAAACTACTAATAATTTAGGTTCTCAAAGGATCCAGCTGCTAACAAGTTACCCCATGGCCACATTTTTACAGGAACCATCGTGGAAAGATCATTGCTGATACGTTCAGTGCGACGCTAACATTTTCATTTCCCCTCTGATAGGAAAGTATGGTTTTTTGTTTTTTTTTTAAATAATCCCGCGCAGCGGGAGAATACGTACAGCAACACATAAATGGAAATGCCATTTTATGTGGGATGCCCCTGACCACGCCGTATCGGAATTATCAGGCGGTGCCCGCGGAGCGCACGGACGATATGCAGCGCCATCTATCGGCGGTGCGCAGACATGCCTCGCTTATTTCCGAAGCTAATAAGCACGCCGCAAGAGACGCGGCTTCCCCGGTACATCGCAGGCGGGGACACACGCGTGGAGACCCGGGCACGCCGAACCCCAAGGCCATCGCTGCGCATCCACACCCCATACCGGGGGGAAATCATCGAGCGTTTATTGCAATTGCTGTTATTGCTTACGTTCATTTTAATATTTTATTTTCATCAAGCATTCGAGATATAAGGCCCGAGATATTGGTTGATCACAGGTCACAAAGGCGACAGATTCAGCGTTAATATTTCATCCAGTTGACAACCTGAATACATTTATATAGATCTGATTCTGGGCTCCAGCTTAAATCACATACATTATTTTTATACGTTCATCGATTGTGTCTTCTTTTTAAAGGTAATCTACGTGAAATCTAAATGCACATGGCCTTAAAATAACAGAGAAGCTGTTGTATTTTAATCTCCTTTGCCTGTTCCTTATAGGAGGTATCTGTAAAATATATCCATTCATACATCCGTCCGCTTATCCGGAACAGAATCGCAATATAACCTGTCCCAGGCTGCATAGGAGGAAAGGGACACTCTGGACGGGATGCTAGTGTCAGTAATATTTAAATATATATAACTTACCTCCAGGTAAAACCGGATGAAGTGCAAAAGTAGTTTTTTTATTTTTACCTTTCACCTTAGTCACCATCAGTCTAACATGTTACACGGCATCCTTCAAATAAACACAAACTTATTAAAAATGCTATTAATAACACGTCGAGGACGAGCGATTGTAAGAATTAACCGAACTCTGCCTTGTTATAAAAAAAAGTCGCGCAAATAAACTTAAGGGATCTAAATCTGGAGGTCGCTTTCCAAAGATGGGATCAGTCCTGCAAACTCAGCAACTCACCGTCAACAGTGCAAACACTGACACCCAGAGGTAGAATAATGAACTGCAGCGGCACGATAACCGTAAGGCTTCTTCTGTGACCAACAGCTACCAAGATCCACGCATTTACCAAAGACTAATGCATATGCAGTACTGAGCAAAGGTCGTAGGATGCCGAGGATTTTTTTAAAGCTATCAGTGTGTACAGTAAGCATATTCCTGCTCAGAAAAAAACACTACCCAACATTAATTAGTCAATTAAGTTCATAAGGTATTGATTAGCCAAACAAGGTCTAGTTCAACTAAAGCAGGAACACTGAATGGGGACTGAATGGGGTGCACTCTGTTACACCTATCTTGACAATGGGCACACTGAGTCCAGATGTTAAGTACACTGTCCATCACTGCTACTGTGGATTAAGTCCATACATAAAACCAGTGCTCCCCCACAAATCAGACTCTGACTAATTAGAGCATTTTCATGCATTTCATTTCACGGTTCATTTTATGTTAGACCAACTGGCATATTTGCCAAGCTAAATCAATACACAGCGAAGTTCTGGAGCCTTAACCCATGAATGCAATAATGCCGGGCCAGTCACAGAAATAACGACTTAGCAGCCCGCTACAGCTTTTCAAATTTAATTCTTCAAAAACAAGCTCTATGTTTCCATTGTGCTACTATTATTTGTAAAAACGCAAGACCATTCTCTGAGCACCCACTGTTAGAACATTCCAAGTTTTATCTATAAAGCTCAGAAATCATGGAGCAAGAACAAAAAGCTTCTGTCACATTGTTCATACATTCCTCAAAGCAATGTTTATACAGATGCGATTTCATGTGCTATTCAGATAATCAGCCTTTGCTCCAGATTTTGTTGATCAAAAGGTATAAATGCCAGTGAAGAGGCACTTGTTTGGATCGTATTCTGTCTGCTGGGACTCTGAACATGTATTTCCATCTGTTGGCCGTATGGATCTTCTGCATTACCTCCGGGACAAGTGTAGGCCTCAGTGCGATTCCGCTACATTAGTTTACTCAGCTGGGTCCCAGTCCGGGTATCAATGCTTTGTTTTCCTCAAAAAACATGTGTTAAGTTAATGCCCTGTAAAAAATTTCAAAGACAAGCTCAGTAAGGTCAATAACAGGTAACAGACCAGTGTATTAATGTATTAGCTTAAAAGAAATATTTTTTCTGGAATCACTGTCTTCTCACAGTGCTGTTTTCTTAAGGTCTTACATTTGCTAGAAGACACAAAACTCAGTTTTGCAGCAGATAAGATCAGGAGACAGAATAAATGTTTTGCCTGTAAAATACTAATAGCGAAACTAAAATCTATACTACTTCGTAAACTAACACTGAAAACTTAAACAAACAAACAAGGGATAAAAGTTGTCTTGGTATTGCTAGGAAACCACCTCCAAAGCCGTCCAGCAGCCAGAAACATTAAGAAATACATAAGTTACACAATTGCTTTTACAGATGTTACCTAATATTTGAAGTTCTGTTTGTTTGCTACTGATGAGTGTCCTCCCAGTCTGTGATGGTGTTTTACTGCAGTGCAGGTTCTGTTGTTTTGTTTCGTAATTAGATTAGGGCCACACACCTCTGCTCTGGCCACCCACAACAATCAATGAGGAAATGGGTTGTCAACAAAAGGCATTTACTCACAGATGTTAAAGCCCAAATGCCTTTACACCCTGAGACCAGTCCACCTGTCAGGTTTTTATATATTATTTACCAATGAACTTTTGGAAAACTCTTTGTAACGATAGAAAATCCATAAAACCCCAATAAGGTTGCTAACAATAATACTGCAAAGAACCAAAATACCAAGTAGAGTAAATCCTAAAGGACCTAACATGTGTTTTGAATACAGTTTGGCCTGAAACTTTGACCTTAAGTGGAAGATGAAAACGAGGAGACACAGCACAAATGTAACATTATATTATTAGGCAATAAAGAGACTGAAAGGAATGCAAACAGGTAGAGTATGGATCTGCCAGTTAGGACACTGAGCCTGTGATCAGAATGTTGCTGGTTCAAATCCCAGCTGGCCCAGGGATTTTCAGGGATTATTTTATAAAATAATACATATTGCTTCAGAAAAAAACATCTGCTAAATAAATATAAATTATCTAGTTTATATTGATCACACCAATGTATTTACAACGAGAAAGGCAGGAAAACTAATTCAAAAACACAGTAGTAATTTAATGATTGAATGATTCTAGTGTATGCGTTCCCAACCTTTTGATGTTCGTCAAACAAAAGTCATAGACTGTGGGGGGGGGGGGGGGGGGGGGGGGGGAGCCGTGCTTGGTGGAGACCACTTCGCCCTTCTGGAAGGAGATAATAAAGAATTCTTTGCTGCTGAAGTTTCGTAAAAGTGCCGTGACCTTTATATGGTGCGGAGAAGCCGGACGGGCTACACGAGAGTCTGAGGCCACGTCGTCAGCGCTGAAGGGCACTATCTGCAGGGCTGCGCCCTGCTTGCTCTGTCCCGTAGGCCGGCGTTAGGCTAGCACACTGTGGCAGAGTCTCACCGAGCAAGACGCCGCGCCTCGCACCTCCGAGAGTGAATGGCTAAGTCAGAAACGGCCCTTTTTTCCGGAGATGGACACCACATCTCAGCCACCAAAGTATATTTATTGCATAATGGCAAAGGAATCTGTCAAATCCTCAGGCATGAGTCAGCAGAACAGAGACGAATCGGCCATTATACTCGTTTCAACTCTGTCATTCTATTTGTATTCATATGCAAACCATTTTCTGAGAATTGTGAGTAGGGCAGTATAATTGATGTGGAACGACATTCAAAATGAGTCAGATAATATTACACGACTACGGAGACTAATGTTTAATAGAAATTAGTGAAATCAGCGAAGGTTGGAATGTATTTTTAGGTTTTTCCACTAGATTGTCCAAAACAAACTTCCTCCTTACGATGCCTGCAGCACAGAATAGTGCTTATAATTGGGATCAGAAACAGCCCCTTATTTTGTCTGAATTGCATATGGGTCAGCTCTGCCTCTAAGCTGTGTCTAATCCTATTGCCTATTAAGAACATACAGATGTCTCACCTTGAACTCTGCAGCGCCTTGCTGTTTAGGCATGTGTAAGTACTCACAGATTTATGTGACCATCGCTTTATGCAGCCTCGCGTGTTTCAGGAATCTACGTGGAGACACATTACTTTGCCCACTTTTGATCTTGCTCATAATCTCTCCACACGGCTGTATCTGGTCTGGGAACGGCATTCCGTCCCATCCTCCTTCCGGCTACATCATATCTCTCAGAAGCTGACGTGTTTTTCCACGACTAGCTGCCAGTTTATATTTAGCCATTTAGTTGGCTTAAGAGTCCACCTATCCTGTAGAGAGCAGCACCTGGTTGCTAGACGGCTGGGCAACCTCGCACTGTACAGTATGAATGACGGACATAGCATGCCTAAGAATTCCTCTTCTAAATCTCAACTAGATTGTGCAAAGGATGCCTTCATTCATTAAAAAATGTCTTAGCGGTTTTCTCTACACAAGATATTTATCTGTGGAGAAAATAAGGATAAAGTTCATTACAACACAGCCTAATCTGAATCCCGGTGCAGCGACCATGTCCTTAACCGTTGGGGTACCTGCTAATCTTCAGGTTATCAAAATTACAGTGCTACATCACTGTTTACTTTTACGACACTGTTTGCGTCACTGTTTGCACTGCTTTAACACTGAAACATGAATATTATGAATCTTAAACAAACTACTGTTCCCCCCCCCCCCCTTTAAAGAGGCTAGATTTTGTAGTATGCTTTATATTTCATTGTACTTCATGATAGTGTCCACCCACCACTGTAGTCTGACGTTTGACTGTCAGTAGTATAACCCATTTACTTTCTACCACAATCACTGGCGTGCACAGATAGAGACGAGGTGGTGCTGAAGCACTTGCCCTTTTGCCCTCAGTCCAAAAAAGTGCCCTTTTGAAAGACGTGATTTTTTTTTTTTTTTTAAAAAGTGCCCTTTTTTCCCCCTGGAGCACTTGCCCCCCAAAATGTCTGTGCACGCCACTGACCACAATGGCTATCAGTCTTAAAAACCCTTGTAAGTGGTTCTCCTGTAGGTAAGGTTGGCATAATTTCCGTTACTGTGCTCATATGACTAGAACAGGTGGAACACTGAAATATTTATTCTTGGAAAATCTTGTTCATTCTACTGTAAATTTCCATAAGCTATTTCACTGATCACTTTCTCCTCTGAAATAATGTATGCAGGTTCATCAGGGCACATTTTGTGGTGTAACCCTCACAAAAAGCCATCATACGGTTTTCCAGCACTGAGACGGTGCTCCCCCTTGCCCCGTGGCACAGAGAGCTCCTGGCAGCTATTTACAAACAAGCCGATGAACTCAGAGGCTGTCTGGCTTAACTAAGCAGTTTCACTGTGACACTCTTAGACTTTAGGTTTATGTTGTTGGGAGAATGGGACCCGCTAGTGCTTAATCTGGATGACTGTGGGTGACCACAGTCATGAATTGTGGCCCATATGATGAAGTTAAAGGGCCAAACATTGCTTTTTGCATTTTATAGTGATACTGACCTGCCTGTATGCACTAGCACAGGGTTTTTTATGTAACCGAAAGAAATGTAAACTAAGGTAATGTGGCAGCAGTTTTATTATAAATTATGCAGTGTTAAAAGGAAACTATCCTATACAAGTATTGTATTCTTTTAGAAGTGAAAGGCCTCAAGGTTCCTAGAGCAGTGTAGTGTCAGTGCAGTATCCCTTTAAATAAAAAAAAACAAACTCTCTACATTCAGATTGTTTGCTGATTATTGATGAAATGAAGATCATATTGATCTTTGTGTTTTCTAAAGCAGCTCAGATATGCAGTTCCTTGGCGGTCATCACGTCCCATTTCAGGCAGCCAAAGCACTAGTTTTAGGTAACGACACGGGGAGAGATAATTCCCCCTCTGACAGGGGAGGTTTCGGGTACTTTCCCAGACACTTTCTCTTGTTGACAGCACATTTGCTGTTTTATAGATGTGGTGAGACCAGATGACCCACAATGCCGCTCTGTTCCTTGCACTTGGAAGAGGTGATGAGTCTAAATACCCTTTTTGAGCGCTCTCTGCATTCTCTGCCTTTTCGTAATTGTATGACTGTCATAGCTATGCTGTACTGTCAACATGTTCATGCTTTAAGATTACCTATCACAAACTGCCTAAGAAAGTGAGCTAATTTCCTGTGGAATATACCTTGGTATACAGAGGCCTTAAGCTTCCTCTGACTCAAGAAAGGCACTGATAACTTCACTTACGTAAAAAGCAAAATCAGATACATGCTCCTTCTGAGCAACTTTCCCTACTGACCTCACGTATATATTACGTATATGTATATCAAGTGCACGCTCTGGCAGGTAAACACTAGACAGCAATTCTGCTAAAAAATTTCTCTCCTCTGTCAAGTTTTGCATCCTAGCAACAGCTTGTTGCATAGAGCGGTGTGTGTTGTGTGACATTTCCTGAACGCACAAGACAAAAACAATGAAACGGACAGACCAAACGAACGGCACAGAAGCCTTAGTGCTGAAAACAGGAGAGAGTAAATCTAAGCTGTGTTGAACGCGCTGATGCAAACAGTGATGTCATTGGAGAGCACGACGCAGAGGAGCCAAGCTGAATTGGGTCAGGATGTTCTAGGCTCACTCGGAGTGTTCTAGGGTGGCCGGCGCTAGTCTCTCCGACGACGTCGCCCCGCGGAGTTTCTGTGCATAGGTCTACGCCTGACCTTCAGGCCAAGCTCCACGGAACAAGCAGAGGAGGTCGAGAGCGGTTAGAGCTTTCATGTCGCAGTGCGTATGTGGAGAGCGTCTGTGCACTCAGCCCTGCACAGACATTTAACCCTCTTGTGCCCACACTGGAAACTTCTTAGTAAGGAAAAATGAGAAACGATCGCAGTGTCTTTTCTCATACTTGTTTATGGGAAGATGGGTGACCTTATTATGCTAGAGAGATTTTTTTTTATAAAAATAAAGAGAGAAAATGATCAAATATGGGACAAATATTTTCCAATAGAAAAATAATTAAGGCATAAAACTTGATATTATTTAGAAAACTATGACTGAACACCTTAATCAATACTTTTGTCTTTGGTGTAGATAATAAATAGTTGATCAATGCTAAGTAATGAATGGAGACCTATGCGTTGGCTATTCAACAGACGCTTAACAAAAACTTCAAAAGCTGTTTATGAAAAGATTTATCCTTTGTTGCAATAAGTGGCACTAAGTCGTGTTTTTGGAAATTCAATACTTGGCCCGTAATTTAATTATCGATTTCTTATGTCATTAATAAGCAGAACTGCAAAAGGGCAGTTTAGCGGAGAGGGCATTTTGAGGTCCTCAGCAAACACTCGGAGAAGGTTCACAAACAGCACACGAGGTTATTACATCAAGTGCAGTCAGGGCGGATCGAACGAGGCCAAGCAGAGGACAGGGAATTGCACAAACTCACACACACCTCGTGATGGGGTTGTGCTCGGGATGTTCACCGGCGTGAACCTCGTCTTTGCTTCCTTGTTTTGTTATAATCATCACAAATGCTCTTGGGCACCAGCATTCCCACAATCTCACACTCCGCCCCCCCCCCCCCCCCCCCCCCCCCCCCCCCCCCCCCCCCCTCCCTTGCGCGTCTGCCTGTTCCCACTTACCCCGATCATTCTATTCCGATCCTTTTCTTCAACCTGCAAACCTGCTTCTTT
>JAODKM010000001.1:41755272-41821667 GCA_026780845.1 Petrocephalus sullivani
AGCTCCCAGAAGATCCGTACAACCTAGCTCTTCTCTGCAGATTAAGTTTCACCCCCCGCCCCCCCCCGGAAGAGAATGAGTCTGCATTAGCCCCCGCTGCCTGGCCAAACCCGCCCCCCCCCCCCCCCCCCCCCCCATCTGTATCTGCCATATCCTGCCATATCCTGCTCTGATACTGAAACATTGCTACAGTATTTGGACTTTCTCCTGTTCCCCTACAAATTCTTTTAAGTGGCTTTCATTTCAGCAAAAAAGGAACATTTCATACTGCAGAGGAATGGAATGAATATGAAAAAAATCTGTTGTCATCCTCGCCATATAAAAGAGCTCTATGGATTTTCTTTTTACATTCATTCAGTATAAATGAAAGGGGAACGGGATGTTTCACAGTCTACTGTATAACACTGACCCTGAAGAGTTAAAATGGATGGAAAATGTTGTGGGGCAAAATGTGGGAAAGAAAATGAATCAAAGTGTAGCACGTAAGTGAAAATCAAAATGGCTTCTAGCTCCATGCTTCGATGCTAAATGCTGTGGACACCAGAGAATAAGAAAACATATGAGTACGGTGGGAACGCAGCTAATTGCTGAATTATTCATCCTCTAGAGTCACCATGTTGGCTGTCAGATCTCTGGGCGGACTGAAATAGATATCACAACTGGCGCTCAGGCAGTCAGGCCGGACAGGAGCGGGCCCACAGCCCGAGAACCTTCAGCTTGTCCAGGTTGTCATGTGGTGACGCTGATGTGACCTAATGAGCAGGTTCCCCCGTCAGGACGCATCTCCTCCACTCACACTTGTAGTAACCTGCTGGAGTCCCCAGCAGCACCACAGCGACACGGCACACGTCATCAGGGCCCCGCGGTTGGCAGGAGACGGGAAACCGAGGCAGCCCGAGACTGCCACACGCCCAGGCCGACGCGTATCAGTCCTCAAATCCAGACAGGAGGTGTCACGTCCTCATGAATTCATGAACATAAGCAGAAGTCAGTCAGTAGCTGTCAAAACAAGAATACGCACTGCCTAACCTTTTAGCGCATTTTCTATCTCTAAAATTAAAGCTATTGAGTCTAGACATATTATCATTCCAGTTTCTGTCAGAATAACTCAGTATCTATTTTCTGGCATTAGTGGATGTTAATGGTTCTGCTTCAAGAAGTACTTGCATATGAACACGTCCAGTATCACGCCAAATCAGATTAAATTAACTGACAGAGCCATGGATATCTATTATGGAAACAGAATCCATTGCAGAACATTCTGAAACAATTTTTTTTAGAATTTTACAGGGACAACAGGGTCCTTGAAATATCAATTCACAGACAAATTGTTTCAGATAAATCAAAATTTAAACTTGTAAAGCTGAATGTCAAATGTCACGTTATCCATCATAAGTTATGAAGAATACCTTCTTCAAACACTGGCACAAGAAGAAGTCAGCAACTTTCAAAAAGGTCACGATATTCATGCAGGACATCTCAGCATACAGCAAAGTGCAGCAAAGTGTTCCATGGATTGGCCAAGAAACGCTTGATAGTTTATGAATTATGACCTGGCCCCCCTAACCCCTGCTTAACCCCTCGCCTGACATAACCCCCATTGAGAACTACTGGGCCATACTAAAGTATGAGATTTACCAGGGTGGTAGGCAGTACAGTTCTCAGAACATCGGGGAAGTGGTCCTAGCTGCCTCAAGTGATACAGGACGCAATTAAATCAGAAACCCGAATAGGTCGATGTACAACAGGTGGTCATTGAGAAGAAAGAGGGCTACATGGGACATTAAAAGTGGACTGTATAGAATGGCAGATAGTTTGCTATTCCTTATATAGATATAGATACATTTCTGCCCGATGGTGAAGAGAGAAAAATCCACTTAGTTTCTGGTAGCCAGATAATTCTGTATTTTATTTTTGTTTGTGACAGACTAATGTAACGTTTTATCTCTAAATTTTCTTGGAGCAAAAGAAAACTTCTAAATCCGCCTTTATAAATTTGCCTAAATTTTGTTGAAAATCAAGTCCAAGAATAGCACTTGCCTGTTAATTCTGCACACAGTGTATAGATATGTGCAGATATATAGGAAAGCAGGTATGGAAGATGGATCTCTCTCCCTCTCTCTCTGTATATATATATATATATATATGGATGTATATATCCACATTTGTATAATGCTTGCATGAACATTTTTTTCATAAGAAGATTCATTAAAATTCTCTTTTCAAATCATGAGTAAACAGTTCACTTTCCACTTATCTATGCAAAGTTCATGAACGACACTATATTCAGAAATGACTAATCATCAGTTAAATGCAGGTTTAATTTCAGTTAGGCTATGAATACTGAACTACATTTTTCAATCATAGCTCTCGGCACACTGCTCTGTAGTCTATCACTTTGTCATAAAACGAGTTTTGTCCCCTTACACTGCTTTCATATTGCATAATTCAAAATTCATTATGCTTATTTTCTATAAAAGCAGTCTCTATTCCAGGCAGATCGTATTATACGAACACTGAGGGCTGGGTATTTGCTATTATTACAGAGGAGTCTCCAGTTCCTTACTGTTCGCTAATACTACTCAGGACATATAATTTGCAGAGCAGTTTGCTAACCAGTTACATAGTCAGAATATTCTGGATACAAATCTGCAGGACATCTTGTGGATCGTGAGCTGCTGGCCTCACGCTTTTTGTAAGCATGCATGAAACATCTAGGAGCTAGGAGAGTAGATTGGCTTCTTTGTTTTATACTGGCAAGGAACATGTGTAGAATCTTGGTACTGTACAGAAGATAATGAAGGTCATGATGAAGATCTGTGTTCCAGACTCCAAGAAGACAGATATGAGCGTTCCCATCCTCTGTGGCCGAAAGACATCTCCGTGGACTGGTTTCCACCCAAATTCCTCCTGGGCATCCTCCTGAAAAAATGGCACGAAGGTTTATGAAACAGCAACATCTCCAGGCCACCAATTACTGTTAATATGCTTCAAACAGAGGCAGAGAGGTCGGCTGATCACTATAATAACTCCAGCCGTCAGTCTGTCCACCGTGCGAGAGCTGCTGAAACAATTAGTCACCTCTCTCGGCGATAAAACAGGCTAACGTGCAATTCTTAATATGCGTGCAGCACTGGCTGACCCGAAAAGCCCTTCTGTTATGGGTGACAGAGCAAAATAGCCCAGAAATCCCCCGCCTTAAGCAAGCAGCCTTTCTTTGGTGTACATAGATACTAAGGTAAAATCAACCTCTCTGGCCAGCCACCCAAAACAGTTGTTATAGCAGCTCTTATTAGATCCTTGGACGCCGAATATGAGCCCAACCTTCCCACCTGCTCCATGCCAACAGACACAACATGCTCATCCTGGCAGCAGGCCTCATTATCTTGTAGCACGCCTTGTGATGTGGGCCTCAGCATCACTATCTCCACCTGTATGCTGTATTTTAAAAGCATTCTGTCAACACATTTATTAAATAAAGGTAGAAAGACCTTGTCACTTGGTGCTCTTTTATGTAAAGTTTATGTAAAAGCAATCGCTCAGGACAGAGTCCATCTGGCTGTGGAGGGCAATGTCTTTGTGAAGGGGCCTCAGTGTGATCATGGCCACCATGCCAGAGAGGAACAGGACAATGACCAGGGAGTTCATGGTACCGTGGGTCAGGGAACAAGAACGTCCATATGCCCACAGATGACAGTGAGGGGAGGGTGACAAGCTAACCTAAACCCCTGGATATTGGTGTGAGGCGTTGGTTCCAAAATATAATCCCAGCGTGACGCCCATCTGATTTTTTGATCCTTCTACAGAGAAAGCCAGGGCACATTTTTTTTAGATAAATGTTTCCATAGCGACCCATTAAAAAAAGTTTGTAATATATAACAAATTAACAGACTCACCACAAATGTTACTGGGTAAGTGTTAGTAATTTCCAGTTTTTTTTCCACCATGGGATCACCAGGACAATCTGGATGCTCACTGTGTGCACTCTTGTAGCTATGTATATTATACACATATAGAGTAAACATTTACATTTAAAAATGTTCATGGAAATATTCTTGATTGCAATTATTTGTCAGTTTTGTTTTTACAGAACAATGGTCCCTCAATTTGGACTTACCAGAAGTAATAAGTTGAAAGTAATAATAATTACAATTAAAATAATTTAAATAGAAACACAAACTAAATGACAAAAAAAAATGTCATTACCCTTTACTGCACCATTAATGGCACCATTTATTGTTCAGCATGACTGACGATTTATTACGTGTCCTGTGCACTAAAAATGGGCTGTTAACGACAACCGTACAATAGTAAGATTGATACTCCTGCTCAGGAATGTTGTTGAAAACTGACATTCAGTTATTTGGGCACCCGGTAAATACATCTGTTTGTAAATGTTTCTTATTTGATGTTGTTTCGTTTTTTCACAGCATTACCCTAAAGGTTTTAACGTAAAATTTAGAGGTGGACCTTTTAGGTCCAGAAAGTAAAAATCCAAACCAGAATTTTGTTTAAACCTACTAGTTAAGTATAAAGAATCCCAGTCACATCGTACTCAACTGGTGGGTTTAAGCAAAATCGAGTTCTAGATTTTTACTTTCTGGAGTTTTTAATAAATCTTTGAATACATATTTTAATACTTTGTCTATAAAATGGTTTACTATACAACAAAAAAGTCAACTTTTTTTAAGCATAACATTTTCAGATAAATTCAATTACCCAGCACCAAAAACAAAGCTAACAGTGACAACACAAGCATCCTTGGGCTGATAACAACCACTGGGAAAGCCAGGCTTGAAGAACTTCTGTCTGTTTTCAGTGTCGTAGCACCAGGTAACTGGCACGTTATCCACAATTCTGCAGAAGCAGTCTGTTAGCACTGTTGTGTCATGGAAATTGCAGTAAAAATAGACAGACCTTAGGTAATTAAGAATGCTCATGAGAATGAATCTCAAAAAACACTTTGCTGTTGTAGTTCAGCAGTATTTGCAAAATACACTCCATAATACAGCATTATTTGCACAACACACTATATGATACAATACAGTTACTATACAGCTGTCCCTGAGCATAAATCTGCCACTCTCATAAACCATTCAGACTGGGGGAGGGAAAAAAATGAAGCCTGCTATAACGTTCACCTTCAGATTTGTATTCTCTCTGGTCATGCAGACCCTGTACTTCTACCTTTAAGGGGACTCTCCATGCATTCCTATGGGCAGAACCCTAATCCCAGCTATGACAACCTTAATCCCTACCCAGCCGTAACCTTAACAAGTAACCAAACTAAATATAACACTTTTGGCATTTATATATATATATATATTTTTTTTTATTATTTTATTGCAGTCACAAACTTTTATAAAATTGAGGTTATCCTTGTGGGGACCAAAAAGATCAAAAAGTTACAGGTTTTTATCATACTGTGGGGACATTGTGTCCCCACACAGTAATAATTACAAATCCATTTAGACACACACACACACACACACACACACAGACACGGGGACACACGCAGAGAGAGCGAGCGCTCGCGGGGCAGACAGCCGGGGCGGAGCGCATCTGCGCAGGAGCCAGCTGGCTGCGGCATCCCTGGGAGACCAGCACTCATCTCCCGCTGGGCGCAATTGAGAGCTCCAGACCTGCTCCGGCTCTCGGCAGAGGCAGGATCCCGTCCTGACAGACAGCGTCAATCTGCGCCCCGGCCGCAGCCCACACGCACGCTTAGGGCCGGCCGGTGCTCACTGCTGCAGTGCCTGCAGGGAGGCGATGCATGCATTCTCATGACGCACATAGCGGGCAGCACTGGGAACGGCTCAAGCTGATGATGCTGCCAACTCCAACTTATGCTTAAAAGCTTGCAAAAGATTTAGAATTTAAATATATTTGGCACGGCATCGTTTCACAGACGGGTTCCTGTACCGCTCGGCTGAAAGGCAAACTAAGGGAACAGCGCGAGTCAGCCATGAGCAGGCACTTTGCTACAAACGCACCCCCGTGGCTTTCGGGTGCTGTCACCTCACCCTGGCAGAGGCCCCCCGGGGGCTGCACTCTCTCTGACTCACTAACACACATTACGTGACACAAACGCAGCTTCTTCGCACCATAACAATACCGTCCCCCAACATTTCAACATCATCAGCAAAAGCATGCACGGTTTCTGACACCGCCATACATGCCCGTATTTTTATATTTCTGATATTTCCCGGTTGAGCCCTATCAAAATACGATTTCTGTTTAACGTAGTTATTCCCTAATTATTGCACGCCCTCTAGTGGTGCAGGCTATTTAAAGCAGCCTAAAAACGATAATATCTGAAGGATAGGTATAAAAAATAGGTATATCTTGGATGACTTGAAAATTCATAATCTCATTATGGAGATCACAAGTCAAATCGTACATGCATATTTTATAACTGGTTCACGTATTGGATGAGGAATGACACTTCGACAACACATATGCAAAAATTTAGAAAATGAAAGCAATCTTTGACCGGCTTACAAATTTCAAGCAAAAATTCTGGCTCCATCAGTGCGACTTACCAATGGTGCTGAGCTAGGCCTTGTCTCCTTGCTTGCCTGTGCTGTATGTTTTTGTACACACTGGTACGCATTCTTCCTTAACTTTAAACTTGAACTACAAAATATTATTAAAATATTTCAGTATTAATTTTGCACAATTGAGGCACAATTTATGTGACTTTTAAAAAATAGCTCTATATAATATATTATTATAACAGGGTAACAGTTTAGGATCATACAAATGACAAAAATGAATTATACCATATAAGTCGATTACAAAAACAACCTCAACAGACACATAAAAATACAAAATACAGCATAACACACACCTTATATGGAGACGGTTCAACCCGTTCACCAAATAAACCTTGACCTAAATTTTCGGAGGGTCTTGTCTCTGACTTTTCATAGCAAAGATCAAACCTAAAAAAATAGATTTTCAATGATTTATAGTGTCATAAGTGTTACCACTTATATTTTTTTCTACGTTCAGACTCCAGGCAGGCCATTGGTGAACAGGTGTCACTCCCAGTTAAACTCAAGGGCACAAACACACAAACAGTCACATTTTCTACAATGATCATGCCTTTAACCTGATATGCCTTCTGGGGGTGTCTTCTTTCACTTGACTTGTTATCTCACAATTTACTATGTATATTCCTACCAAACACCTCCCCTTCCCCTTTTTAACAAACAGAAAAAGGTCAAATTTCTGAGAAGTGACTTACACGCATGGTTCATGCTGGGTCGTCACATTTCATCTTCCAAGACCTTTTCTGTCATGTACCTTTCACCTGACTATGTGCTCAGGGTGGTGAAGTGGAAACTGTAGGCTTGGTTTCTCCTTCACTTACCCAGTAGAAAATAAACAGGGGTAATCAAGTGGCTTGCAAACTTGACCAATGGTGTACCTGCTCTTCAGCTAACAAGACAAAGGGTACATTCTAAAAAATCCCACCAAACACTTCGCACGTTTTAGGCTACAGATGACCGTACTTCAGATCCACTTTATACATTGTTTTAATTATTTTTTTTATTAATAAGCTAATTAAACGAGAATGAGTTCATTGTGTAGTTTCAGTGATTTTGTACAGGGTCTTGTAACTTGTAACAAATTTTCTCTTTATCTCTTTAAATAACAACACATTCTTTTCCATTGAAAGCAGGTGGAAGCCTTTTCGAGGCTCAAAAATTGCATTAAAAAGTGCATTTAAATTTTGGAGTGCCTATTTCTTGATGGGAACCAGGCAACATGTCAAGTATTTCTTGACAGAACATTAACTTGTTACTCCAAGCCCTTCACTTTTTTTTCAATAACCAAAGCAATGAACTCCGACCTTGAAAATAAGACCTGAGCAAATTTGACCATACCCATAAAAAGCCATAAAAATACCCATGTGTGGGTGTTTGTTCAGAAAGAGCTGTTTACTTAACAGTGAAAAAATAAATTTTTAAAAAAGATGTCAAGCCTCTTATGTTGCATTGGTACAAAAAAATGTTACTTAAAGTTATTCAGTGAGTGGTTGAACATTATTACTACATTCAGGCCCCGTTTGAGCACACACAATGTTTTTGAACTTTTGAAAATGAAATTAATGTATGTAAAATGAACTGATGGAAGATTCATCACAGTTGCTCAGTAGGTAGCACTGTGGACTTGCACCCTTATGGTTGGCTCTGCCCGGATTTCCACTGGGGACTCCAGTTTCTGCCCACACACTAAAAACACGCAGTTTAGGTGGACTGGTGTTTGCTGGTTTGCCTGTGCAAGCTGGTATGTACCGAAACAGTGTGTCCTGGGGCTCACTGGCACTCTGTACTGGATACAGTGATGGGAAATGGATTTGTTGGATTTTAGCAGGATAGAATGTTCTAACTATCCAAATACACTAACGATCCAGAAATTTGTCTCACAAGCCAGCATCCATGTGCATGATTTATTAACATTTGCAAAGCAGCCAGGACTGTCAGTTACTCTAATAACTAATTAATCACTCAAAAAATGCTTATAGGCACCCATCATCTCACCCTCCACATTGCCCAGATCGAAGGTACTTGTTAAAAGGAAATTGTGGCGACATACATTATCAAAGATGTTACAGTTCCCAACAGGGACTAGTTAACTTGCACGCTTGCGACACAAATCGGAATAAAATAATAATAATAATAATAATAATAATACTGAATACACATATGCCAAATTTGCAAAATGGAAAAAAACACATTTCAGGGGAATGCGCGGAGTTTTCAAGCTTGTGGTCAAAAGTATAAATTACTAGGCCGGTTTCGTCTCCACAAGAAATTAAACCTGGACCTTTCACAGGCTCATAAAAACTGACAAGAGCCAAACCCGGAAGACGTACAGAAAGTGCTACGAACGAATCCAGCAAGAATCGGAATAAAGCATTCTGTGGCATTATATGGAGAAACTTTTACATTTGTTGGGATGAAATGCAAAACAGCAGAGGAGTTATAAAATACGTTTGCGACAGTAGCAGTCGCTGTAACCTTGAAACTCTGTCATTTCTGTAAGATGCGTTTCATTTTCTGCGCAGAGGATTATGGGATGCGGGAGGACTCGGCTTATTAGAGTGGTGCAGCGCTCTACAATCAAGTCCCCTTTGTTGAGTTGTGGCGCATTTTTTTAAAATTTCTTTTAAAGCGCATTTCGACACGGACACACTTGTTCGGCGTCTTGAATCTGTTAATTGCAACTAGAAATTAACATTAATTTGAGACAGTTACATATCAGAATTGAGAATTATTTAAAAATTGCTTCGTTCATATCGTTCTTTTCATATGGTTTGATACATTAATCCTATAATTAAAGCAACTTAAGTTAAGTGAGAAAATATCACTGTTAAATGTCAAACGTTATAATCTGCTTTCAGAAAGCGTCTATCCATCTGTGAAAGGAAGCGACCACAGATGTTATCGGTGTGTTTTCGTCACCTTTATTCTACCCACTATAATGGTACTAACTGGGAACCAGCAGAACAACACAGGGTAACAGTCATACGAGGGGAATGCAGCCACAATGAACCAACAAGGAACTGCACAAAAGCAGGCACTTAGATCCACAACTAACGAAAATCGTGACTCTATTGACGAAACACACAAGGCGCAGGGCAGCAAGCAACAGGTGGAATAAATTACAATTAACAAAGACAGGAACTAGGAAAATTTGACAAACACTGAGGGCTAGCGCTAGGAAAGACTAGGGACATAAGTACAAGTAGAACAGAATTAAATCAAGTGCAGGCAGGGTCGGCCAAAAACAGGTACGCAAAGCCAAGACAGACATAATACCAAACACTAAGGATAAACCAATATAAAATTACACCATAGGTGTAAGTTACAAATTAGCATGTTTATAGCATAACTGTGTGAATTAAGTTTTAAGTGAGTTTTAGAAAGCATTTGTCATATAGCGGATATACAGAAGGATACAGAAATCGGGTATTATTTATTTAGATACAGTAAAAATATCCGACAACCTCAATCAGAAATTAAATTTAAAATCATATGTAAATGTTAAACTGACACCCTTAAAATCCAGCCTAACATCCTAAAAACACCTAATTAAAAACAAAATAATATACTAGAATTGCAAGCAATTATATCAAGGTCCAAGCACCCCGGAACAGTCGGGGAGTCTGGCAGTCGCAAACTGCAATGGAGAAGTCGGCACTGGCCAGGGGCACGAGAAGCAGAAACACTTCTGAAAGCAGTGACTCATTGCTTGAATGTCTGCCTGCTGGAGATATGAGTGCCATAGTGTACTGTACCAAGGCATGTATGCATCTCTGGCTGTTGGTTGATTGTCACTTCTTTATCAGTTTGGCATGTATACTTTTGACAAAGTGAGTGTAACAGACAGGGGTGTAACACCAAATTCTGGGCCCTATGCACAAGCAGTGGCCATGGGCCCCCGTAAGCTTGAGGTTCACAACTACCTACAACCTCAGGGGCCCTCCCCCCACTTGGGGCCTTGGTAATTTAGTCCCACTTTTCACCCAACTACGACGCCCCTGGTAACAGAGTAACACTTAACAGACAAAATAAATACACAACGCCGGAAGACGGGCATATGAGATGGAGCAAGGGCATATGAGATGGGGCAAAGGCATATGAGATGGAGCAAGGGCATATGAGATGGAGCAAAGGCATATGAGATGGAGCAAGGGCATATGAGATGGGGCAAAGGCATATGAGATGGAGCAAGGGCATATGAGATGGGGCAAGGGCATATGAGATGGAGCAAGGGCATATGAGATGGAGCAAGGGCGTATGAGATATTAATAGATTCAGAATATCCCATAACTGTTATTCATTGCCGGATTTAATATTTCTTTAGTCATAGTTTTCATGTTTCTATTTCAGTTATCTCACAAAATATTATTTATAAATTGTATTTGTATATTACTACCCGTCGATCCTTTTTGATAAATATCTCTGCTAATAACTCGAAAAATTATCAGGAGGATTCAAAGAACCACGTAACGCAAGAGTTGTCTTCATCATGCAAAGCAGCAATGACTAGGCCACAAAAGCAAATTTAGCATATTTTGTATAATTAAGGAGAAAAATGGATATATTACATGCCATTAGGTGCATCTAAATTTGAATTTTTTTGCATGTACAGACTGACCAATAGGGGGCGATACAACAACAGAACTGGCTCTGCAGCCTAAACTGTCAATTATTGAAAGAATTATTGAAATTTGACTGGCTGAACATTATTATTGAAATTTTGTAGGTTAGGTATCAAATATTAGTCTGGGGTAACACACAAAAATTCTTCCAGCTCTAATATCAGAGGGAGCTCATGAGGTGTAAGTCAAACTTTGGCCGTCTTCCTCATCTGTGGATTGAGACGTTAATGGTATATAAAATGTCCATGTCCACTTCAGTTTTTTTCCATAATTAGCAGGGCTGCACTATATCACATCGCAGTGTATTCGCGATTATATCGCGCACGTGTGATAATCACCATGGCTTTAGCTGAGGCGTGAAACATTTGGCCGGGCGCCAGCTTTTAGGTACTATACGGGCATTTATTTACACCCACAATTCAGAAAGCAGATTAGTAGTGTGCCTAAAATATTAATGAGATATGTTAGTAGAGCTGGAACCATCAAATTTCTGGGCACCACCATCCAACAAGACCTCAAATAGGACTCAAACATCACCTCCATCTCTAAGAAGGCCCAACAGCGCCTATACTTCTTGCATCAGCTAAAGAAATTTAGGCTGTCCCAGACGTTCATGGCCAAGTTCTACACAGTTGCAGTGGAAGCAATTATTACATCCTCCATCTGCATCTGGTTTGGCTCTGCAACATCTCACTCCAAGAGGAGACTACAGCGTATCCGTGCAATCTGCGGAGAAGCTCATTGGCGGTCAGCTCCCCCCACATGAAGCCCTGTACTCATCTACGACGAGGAAGAGAGCCAAGAGAATAAGGCCACTCCCTTTTCCAGCATCTTCCATCCCAGCAAAATCAGAGAATAAGAGCTCTGAGCTCAAGGACAAACTGTCACTTTAACAGCTTCTTCCCCCAGGCCCATCGTCCTTCTAGATAAGGACACATGAGAAACTGTCTCATAATCTAACCACCCACTGTACTAATTTCATTAACTTATAGAACTCGTTTGCACCATACTCAAGCTACATCCATCCATTTATCGCTTCATGTATATTGTCCACATGCTTGCCTCATCATTGCACATCTCCTGTAAAAGACTTTGTTCTTATTTATTTGTCCTTGCATCTTTACAGCTAAACATCTTTTAGATGTTTAGTTGTATGTTTAATTTATTTACATCATGACACCACCCACACCAAAAGAAATTCCTTGGATCTCAAAAGATTGTGATTTAATAAGCACTGGTGGTGAATAAAGGGACAGCTCAAACAGCAACATCATATTTTAAAAGAGTATATTTTAAAAGACTGTGGATAAACAATGTAAAAAGTCGTCGGTGTTGCGGCGATACTTTTTGCAGATTAAAGCCCCATATGTTTATTAAACATAAGGATATGCCGCATTCTTACAGATTACTAATACTTTAGGCACACTACTAATCTGCTTACCAAACTGTGGGCGAAAGTAAACGCCTGTATCGAAAAGCTGGCAGCAATAAATGTTTCGCCCGTCATCCGAAGTCCTAGTGATTACTGCGCATGCGCCCTGCAATCGCAAGTACATCGTAATGTGATTTCGTGCAAATTATGCAAAACTTGCTTTTGTGATCTAGTAATTGGTGCTTTATCTGTTGGACACAAATTTAATGCTACATGATTCTCAGCATCCTCCTTATGAATACCTTTCCAATTTATTCCTGATTTTATACGTTTTATGCTCAAAGCTTGGCTCCGTTTCTTTGGTCATTCAGCGTGATTGTACATGTACATGATGTGCTTGGTTACCCAAAGATTCAAATCTTTCAAGACACATTTTCATTGTCATTCTACCAACAAACAGAGAAAATATGTGTGGAGACTCTCAAGTACATGACCAGGGCCGGTATGCATAAAACTTCTCAGAGTAAAATTTCACTCTTAAATGCGTCACAATTCTAAGAGTGACGTGATTTTGCTCTTAATCTCAGACTTAAGAGTAAGTGGCATGTATAAAAGTTCATAAGTGTTAAGAGTAGGTCTCAGCTCCTAAATTATTTAAGAGAGCTGGAGAGGACTCCTAAACCAGTTTGGAGTTGCATGATGGCAGCAGCATTACGCGCAAACAGACGGAGACCGCACACTTTCCGTCAGAGAAAGGACGTCCTGCAGATGTACATCAATAATGCCTGAAATGCTGTGGTATAAAGAATAAATAAACAAATCATTCAAATGGAATAAAAGTGTCAGTTTTATTTAAACATCGAATAAAGATAGCCATTGTTCATTTATATCACGAGTCATGCCATCGCATTTACAGCATACCTTCTTTGAAACTCTTTCAGTTTTACCAGTGCAGGATCTACGTGCACATGCAATGCCGCAAATGGACTCATTTGACACCCCCAATATCTCATCTACTATCTCTGCTATTTACAGGTTTACAGGGAAACTAGGAAATAATAATAATAATAATAATTTATTAAATATTATTATATTAATTATTATTATTGTCTATTACGGCGAAGGGCATGTGAGCAATATAAGTAATGCCACAAACCTGTAGCTTGCATGCTTGCTTTGTAAGCTGCGATTTCCTTTCGCGAGGTAAATAAAACATTATACCACATTTTTTCACATTCCTCTGCGGAATGCCTTGTCCGAGGTGACGCGGCATTTATGAGCTCGCGGGGCGGTCCATATATGCCAAAATAATACAATTAAGGTCAACCAACAAGCAGACATGTATACATACCTGTGACAAGAAGTCAATGATACATATTTTGATATAGTGTATAGTACAGGTCAATATCCTATTTCAAGAAGAATTAGATTTGCCCAGTATGTAAACTTAATGTTGATCAAAATAGGTGGGGATGATTTTCCTAATTGTGCACCATTATCAGCCTCAGTAAGCATGTTTACTGTGTTTTAGAAAAACACATCATAATAAAAGACCAAACCGTTGTCACAAAACGACGCATAACAGGCGAAACACACGTTATACACACAATTGTGCAGTAAGCCAACTTACATATCTCCACCAGGCAGACATTCAAGACTTGAGTCACCACTTTCAGAAAAGCATTTCTGCTCCTCGATGGGCTCAGTGCTCACCACAAGATTCCCCGACTGTGTCAGGTTGGTAGAACCCCAGTAAAATTGCTTGCGATTCTAGTAATAATAAGCTTTAGCCTCAGTAGAATTGCTTGCAATTCTAGTAGTAGTAGTAATAATAATAATAATAATAATAATAATAATAATACTAGTACTAAAAGAATAGGGATTTGTCACTGCTCAGACCCCTAATGAAAAAAATGTAACACTCACCTCTAAGACCCAAATAAGACTTCCACACACATGACATTTGAAATACAGCTTCTCTGCACATTTTGCCTTATGATGTACTTTGTGGGAGTTTGGTTTATGACGCGAGTGATGCTGCTAGTTTCCTCAGTTGGCCTTCAGCTGTCAGTGAAGATATACACAAGGCTCCTCGTTCAATCATCAGACTCAGCAATTACAGCAGGTATTATACATATTTTAATCCTTTGTTTTTAATTTAGCAATCTGATATTTCATTATTAGGACTAAATTAATATTCTAAGATAACTCAAATTGCAGTTTTAAAGTTCATGGAATGCTGTTATTCTTTTGTGTAAACAAACAGGTTCTTATCACGCTTTGTCTTTTATATAGGTATACTAGTAGAAGTTTAGTGAATTCACAATGAATTCTGCTAGGACTGAAATGAAATTCAATAATACGATCTTCAACGAGAGTTGTGATGTTTTCATCTGTACAAAGACTTCCCAAGTCCTGTATCCGATTTTCTACACTCTGGTGTTTCTGGTTAGCATATCCGGCAACAGTCTGGTCCTCTATGTCACCTGTCAAAAAAGGCAGAAATTCAATGCCACGTCCTTGTACCTGATGAATCTAGCGCTGTCTGACATGCTCTTCATTCTCGCGCTACCTGGAAGAATTACCTACTACGTCAGGGAATTTGACTGGCCATTTGGGGACCTCATGTGCAGACTAACCACTGTGGTCTTCTACACCAACACCTACGCTGGTATTGCATTCATGACTTGCATCAGTATGGATCGCTATCTGGCCATGGTGCATCCGCAAAGGCTGTTGCGATTCAGGAAGGTGGAAGTGGTGCGGTCCGTGTGCGTGCTGGTATGGCTCCTGATATTCCTCCAGACTGCTCCCCTCCTCTTCAGGACTATGCTGGGAAACAACAACGGCAAACGCACCTGCATGGAATACTTCAACTTCGATGGATCCCACTTAGTGCCTTACCTGCTCCTTGCTGCATGCACCGTCAGCTTTTGCATCCCTCTTGGGCTGATTGTTAGCTGTTACACCCAGATAAACCGTAAGCTCTCCAGATCTGGCAGGCAGAATCCCATGACGGGTCGCACACAACGCAATCACAGGGCCAAACACATCATCCTGCTAATTCTCTTCTCCTTTGTTGTGTGCTTCAGCCCCTACCACATCAATATCATGCAGTTCATGGTCCGTAAGTTGCTCAGCCAGCCCACCTGCGAGGAACTGAGGACTTTCAAGCTATCTCTGCAGGTTACTGTTTCCATGATGAACCTCAACTGCTGCCTGGACCCAGTCATTTACTTCTTTGCCATAAAGACATACAAACAAAGAGTTCTGAGTCTGATAAAAGGGTACCGTAATACATCTGTCCCATCCATCAGAACTGTGAATGAACTTGAATACAGCAGTAGTAACACATAAGCATCATACTAGACCATTTGGTCTTCTTTGACCACATTTTTAATTGAGCCAGGTGTTATATTGTACGTTTTTTATGAAGAATTAATGTACTGCATTCTTCTGAAGCAAAGCTTTACTAGGATATTGTGTTTTCACGAATTAATGCATACCTTCTCAGCTTAAAATGAATATCCTTGATCTGTAAATAATGTATTTTTAAACCTTTCTTTATACAATGCATATCAGTAAAAATGATGAACGGTGAAGAGCATTCTGACATTTAAATATTCAAAACATGTTTTTTGATTATGTTTCACATTTGACATTTTATTACTTTGTGTGCCCTGTTAAATGTTTTCATGCCTGGTTGCATTTAGTTCTTGGTCTCTATATTATACCACCTGATGGCAAATAAAATTGAGTTCATGTATCCAGCAACACAGATACACATCGCTGTCCTTCTTAAAGCATGAGGAATTGTCATGGAAGCCAATAATCACATTCAGGTAAAGCTGACCAGAAAAAAACAAAAACAAATAACGACTACCTTTTCTGTCATCAGGAAAGAGCATCCCGACGTTTAGCTTTCATTTTGAATTTAAAATGAATTTTGAAGGGCACCGAATGAATAATTTTGCTATGAAAATTATTATTCTACTCTTTTGAGTCATGTTGGGGGAACCTGGAGAGATATTTAGTCTTCACGGTAAATTCATTTCACGGTTGAGAAACGAACAAAGGGCAATTCATTACAGAAACTATTTGCCAAGCACTTAAAACTGGTGAAAATGATGTTAATAACGACTAGAATATACGATTGAATATAATTTAATTTCTAGGAAATATGACTATAACTGGCATTTAAAACTGAAAAATAATTTGGGAAAACTTAATTTTAAACATATCCATATCTACAATTGCAAGACAGCATTCCAGGATTATCAATAATATATTGAGTTTGGTTGTTGATAATTATATTTAAGCTAGGCCAGTATCTGATCATTAGAAAACATGCAAATGTAACTATCTAGATGTAAGTGTACCATATGCAAGGCATAAGTATGCCATTTAATATTTATTTGGTATCACTCAGCGATCACAGCCTTCAGAATACATGTTGTCGTCTTTCTGTATTTTGACTGAAGACGATCCAGAAGAAAGTGAAAATAAGGGGAATTTTGAGATACTCAAAAATCCTGCCTTGCAGGCAGGCGTCTTGCGCTAAGACGTGTAGGTGGACGCTGAGATAAGCGAGTCTGATAGCAGGGCCTTACTCTTCTTCAGCTTCCTGTTCTACATCCTTTCCAAATACTGCACTGCAGATCTTGTGGTAGATCAACATGTCTTGAAGTGGCGACAGGTGGCATATGAGCAGCTCCTAAACCAGGCTTTGTTGCTTCGCTGTGTATTTATAGCTCTTACCGTTTGCATGCCACAGCCCCATTTAGCCCCCATGAGTTTTGTTGAGCTGTGAGAAGTTGTGCCAGCAAAGCCTCCGGTTCCTTGGAGTTAGCGTTCTGAGAAGGTGTCGCATTGGTCGTCAGATTACAGTAACTTAATGGCAAGCAGACAGTTGTCTTGAGTTACGATGGAAAGTGACTTTTCACAGTGCCGACCGCATGAGGGCTGCAATGGTTCACAGGGAAAATCCAAAATCGGAATTCAGTCGAATTCTTGAATAAAATGCTTTGCTACTACAAATCCAAAAAATACAATATTGCTGTGAAACAAAGCAACACTTTCACAAGATTCAGTAAACATATCCGTTTACTGCATCTCACTTTTCAATGCACCCTCTGGGAATTATATATACCCACACACACCCCCCATATGGACAAAAGTATTGGGACACCAGCCTGCCAAGTATCTCTCTTTGAATCAAAGGGTATTAATATGAAGTTGCCATTGTTTGATGCTGGAGATTGCATGGCCATGTGCATTATTATACACCTGCATGTCAGTCATGGGTGTGGCTTACAGGGTCAATTCCTGTAATTATTTCGGGTGCCCCAATATTTTTGTGTATTTTCGCGCCTTCCTGCAGAATTGAACATTGAGGAACGCAATTGTTGTTTTTGATGTAGTGCGGCAGGGACGGTGCTTCTGTGGGCACGTCTCCTTTTCTGTGCTAGCAAGTGAAATTTGGCAGAGAAAGTAAATTGGCTTTCAGTTTGCGTTAAAGAAAGCATCACCAGTCTGCTCGACACAAGCTTCACTAGACTTTCAAAAATTGTTTTACCTGTTTATTACTGTTTTTCAGTGCACCAACTAGGAATGCATAAACATATATTTGTGTGCTCTTCTTCATAACCGAAAGAACGTTGAGCAACAGTTGTTGCTTTCAATATAGTGTATGCAGTGATTGCACGTCTGTGAGCACCTATGTCAGATCCTTTTATATGCTAGAGATAAAATCTATTCAGCAGACTGCCTGCAATTGCAAAACAACGATGTTTAACATCGTTCCAGCATGTCCTACCTGCAACTACCTGAACACCATGAGAAAGAATAAGGACATATTTTGAAAACTGTTTTATATAAGAATTATAAAAGAATTATAGGCAAGCCAAGGTTTATGTTTCTGATCATTTATTTTTAACTTAAGTTCAAGTGAGACACTTAAATAAACACATTGATACACCCTAATATTTCTAACAACTCAAATATTTTTCAGTGACATTAAATAAATCACCACTTTGCTGTTCAAAATAAAACTCATGTTGACACTTATTTACAAAGTGTACCAAAATTCATCCTCACTGGGTGAGCATTTCTGTGCGCTTTAAGAAGAGATCACATGAGCCAAATGACAAGGAAAATGCAAACATGAAGCCAACACAGACAGGAACAGTAAAGATAGATATATCTTTATATATATATAACTGCTTCAGTGCCCCACATATATGATTGAACTGCTTATCCTCAAGACTAAAAGAGGCAAATGTCTCCTCAGTGACATTATAGGTCAGTGAAAGCCCACTATTACACATCACCAAGACTGAGGTATAATATCCATGACATTGTCTTACTTGTTTTCAAACTTCAAAAGAGACCAACGGGTCCAGCAGCTTGTTTTTTTGGACACTATACAGCTTTTGAGATAATATTCTAAAACGTAATATTCACTGCTGTTTTTATTCTGTTTACAAAAGTAAATACACTTTAATTTTTAAGCTGGCAGGATTAGCCAGGAACAGAAGGTTGCCATCATCTATGGAGAGTTTGTAAGAAACAAAACTTGCATCAAATATCAGAACACCAGGAGATACAATTAGTTCCATGACTGGCTTCTTCCCTTTGAGCTATTTAGACAGCGGTGAGAACAGCTCTTCAACCATGTTCCCAAAGCTGTTGATCGCTTTGCATGCCATGGACACTTCCTCTTTAGTAATGATCCTCTTTAGCAATAATCTACTATGACATTAGGCCTGAGACAGTCATGTGCACATGTAGGACAATATACTGCAAGGATGAATATAGCTAATTTAGAATTTGGAAATAACTGGTGTTCCTAACATTTTGAACAGCTTTTTCTTCATTTAGGTTTTACACGAATTGACAAAATGTAGCACCAAACAATGAAAGGTAAAAACCACTGTTTTTCTGTATGGCAACTACTATTTTGTCTGATTTATTTCTCAATTATTCACAGGGATGGGCCACTTTCATTCTCACAGACAGGTGATTTTGTTTACCTTCGGCAGTGATCAGATCCAGTTGCAGCTCTAAATGAGAACGTGATTTTACTAAAACAGATATAAACAGACTAACATAAAAATCACAGCTTCTGGCACTTCCTTATTTCCATTTTGCAAATGAAATAAAGACGAAGAATACGAAAACATTACCCACAATGAATGCAGTGCATTTCACCAGCTCATTTGTGACTGAGGATACAGGGTGAGGCAATCTTCAGTGAAATTTGATGGAAACTTTTGACTTTAGGCAGGCTTTCATGTTTAAGCATGAAAAAGCATTGCACTTACAGTTTCAGAAAGGTATAGGTGAAGTGTCTTAGTCAAAATATCAAGACAAAAAATATATATAATAAATATAATAAAACATATCTTAAAGTATACAACAAACCCCGGAAAATTCAGAAGGATGGTTCTTTTCCAAAAATGTGGAGTAATCAAAACATACACGCAATTATAAGGGTAGCTGTGCGTTCTCTGGGAGCAGACAGAATCAAGACAAGACATTATGTCACAATGAGAACTTAAAATATTAAAACACAATATATTATTATATATGAATAAAAATGATGAAATTGATCCACCTTCAAACCACCAATCAGCGATGCACAGGGGCTTGCAGCCAATCACCAACAGCACAGGACACAAGCACAGTGTACACCCAGGCCATGCTACCCCAGGGCACAGACACATGCCATCATACGGTTTCGGCATTTTAGAGATACCGACCGAACTGCGTGTCTGTGGTGGCCTAGAGGAGAAGAGAACTTGGAGGAAATACATGCAATTCAGGAAGAAGTAGCATCTCCCCCCAACGGAGGTGGGATTCAGATTCCTAGCACAGGAAGTATGAGGCAATACTGCTGCCCACTAAGCCACTGTGCCACTAATGGAGGCTTTGTTACAGTGTTACAGACAAAAACAAAACAAAAAGTACAACCTGTAAAATTTTCCTTATAGTCTTATAGATAACTTCCAACTTCTGGTTCAGTGTTTAAAATGACAAAAAAAGTATAGGCTTGTCATAAAAGCTTCATTTTTGTCAGATAATTAAATAAAAAGAACAGACTCGACTATGACAGGACGACATTCATTGTTTTCATTGTTCAGGACACACATGAAAGCCTTATTCAGGTGACATACAGTATGATGCTTACTTAGAAATTAAAAGAACATTCAGGGATTTCTCCTCTTGCAGATTTTCTCTTGTCTCATCTCTTTGACCTCTAAATAGAGACTGACAAAAATGTACATACATCTCGTCCAAAATTACAAAGCTAGTCATTTTTGCATTTTTATTTATTTATGGATTAGAATTATTAACATTTTCAGTGAAACCAGTACCTTTACAACTAGCCGTATACTTTCTGTCCATATAATAATATTATGAAATATAACAAATATGAAAAGCAACACACACATGCCATGTATAATTTAAAAGAAATCGCATAGCGCTGAATGATCTGAAGATTCCCAGAAATCTGTTTATTGTAGCCAAAACAGCAGAAAAGCTGTCAGACTTTTTATGCACTCAAAATTTCAGAGCATTAGAATTTAATACATGCCAACTGCGAAGACTAGTTACGATAAAGAAAAAAGTTATGTTGTAGTTGATGCACTTGAAGAAAAAAAAAAAGAATTAAATCTTAAAGACTTCAACCTGAAAGATCTACCTTTCCAAACTCCTGAGTTCTTAAGGAGGAGGTGCCACCTAAAACAATTCTGGAAGGGCAAGCACGTTCAGCTTCAGAGTAAAAGTCACTGTCACTCTCAGGACAGCTGAGGCCATATGTCACACTATGTAGTCCATGGCAGTATAACTGCAGATCCAGTGCTGTGGATGGCGCTGTCCCCTGCTTCAATGCTGAAGCAGAAAGTTAGTGGCCATGTTGATGTCATTGTTAGATGCTCTTAGTGCTTCCAGGGCCTCTAGTCTAGAGAAGCCCATCTCCACCAGCCTGGCTACCTAAAAGACCATACAGATACCACAAACTCATTATTCATTAGACAATCTTAGACACAACCTCTATGACAAAATGACAAAACCGAAAAAATCTCACAAGTGTCAACATCATAATGTAGTGCTTTTCCTCAGCACTGACATTCAGCAGAAGTACATTCCGCAGGACGCGGTCAGTATTTTATTTTACCAGTAGGTGGCAGAATTGCTCCCCATTTCATTTGCTCAACTGCATTTTGAGAATAAAAACGAAGTGTTCACATCATATGCTGTATTGATGTTTTATGCATTGCCTAAAAAGTGTAACCCAATATCCAGCATTTGTAAAACATAGGCAACATGCAAATAAGGGCATGACTTAGCATTGTTTTGCTGGGACCTGGTATTAGGAAGGACAATATCCCAAATAACATTTTACTACTATAAAAATTAATGCAAAAAAAAAGTTCCAAACAGCCAATTTCTTTCTCCTGAAATTTCTTTTTTTTTAACTGAAGGTTAAGGGCCTTGCTCAAGGATCCAATGGTGAACACACTCTGCTGACCCAAGGGTCCCATCAGAAAGTTGCCTGTTCAAATCCCAGTGTCAAGAGAGCGGTTTCACCATTGGGCACTCGAGCCAGGCCCTTAATCACCCCATTGAATCCTGGGACTGTCTGACTCTGCTTTCTCAAAAAAGAAAAAAAACATGTCCCTTCGGATAAAAGTGTCTGCTAAATAAATTAAACATAAATATATTACTTGTCATATCACTGGGGCTGAAATTCAAACCAATTAACGGCTACGCATTTCATGCACTTCGTGATTAGCAACCTGTGGATTGTGGAGGGCTATGATTTCACACAGTTCCAAGGCAAAATAAGACATTTCAGTCCAGCTACAGATTAATTTGTTAAACAACAGCATCTGTAGTTCTACATATAAAATGTCGTGGAGCAATGGTAGAGATCAAAAGATTAAATACAGTGTAAAATACAGTGAGCTATGCATCCCCAGATATACCCAGGATGGAACGATTTTTACATAAGAAATCTGTGTCCCGCTACTAAATGATGTCGCATTTAACCAGCGACCCGCTGGGCTCTTCCTGTGGTTGAACCCAGCGCCATTTAGCTCACTGGTTGATGACTTCATTTCACTGTCACCTTTCGGCGCCTACCTTTCCGGTGTCTCAGGCGGCACGAATCCTGCGGCTGTTTCTACCTCCTCATAATAATAAAACCCTGACAGAGAGCATACTAAATCTCGAAAGAAAAACCAAATCTCTAGATCATTTTAGCCTTTCATTCCCATTTGAGACTGCAGTTTCTTAGAGCATTTCTTAGATGGCAAAGAAACCAAGGGGGTATATTTCCTGTAAAAAAAGTGTTGCAGCGATTCCTTTCTAAATAGAGCTGGACTTATAACTGAAAGTGGGAACGTTAGCGCCACAAGCTAATCGAGAGAAACCATTACGGCGTTTCCCAGTTTTCTAGCTCACCTGCTCCTCAGACACCGGCATGCCGTCAACAAGGTTTGGCTGCGAGGCCTGTGCAGGCCGCTGGGGCTGTGTGTAGTTCTGGTTCTGCCCTCTGTGACGAAGGGACGGAAAGAACCGGCTCCAGTTGATTGGGTGAGCCTAAAGGGAAAGCACTGCATATGTCAACCACTGCAGCAGTGGAACAGTGTAAATGATCTTAACGTGTAAAATATAATAAAGTGAGATGTTGTAGGAGCTGTAAGTCAAATCAAATGATCTCTGATTAAATGACATAACATTCAAATACTAATCATGTCCATAAACGTAAGCGTAAATGCAGGTACTTAATTGTTCTATATGGAGAGATGCACATGTCAATTTGGAACACTCAAGCGGCAACGTTTCATAAGATAGCTATATGCAGAATTTTTGTTTCAACAGTGTCTGTCAGGGAAGGATGTTCGAGAAGGGAATTAGCTTTCATAATTTCCTATCTGCAGAACAGGCAAGGGCCAGATGCTGTTAAATAACAAGCAGGCCGAGTGAGAGATGTCGGCTCATTTGCTTGTGCACCTGGCAACTTTGTGGCTGAAAGGGAGTTTAAATGGTCCTTTGCTCTAAATAACAGACTGTTCAACATCCTGTTCCTGTGTCAAAAAAAACACAGCTTTCACCAAATGTGCGCCCCGCTGCATAATACAAAGAATGCGGATGGATTTTTCCGTATTTTTTTAAAGACCACAAAGATTGTGGTGATGAAAATATGCTTTGACTGCATAGAAATAAACAAAAATTGTCAGTTTGTTGTACTTGTAATTTTTATCATGTAATTTAACTTAAGATCCAGAAATATGCAAACATTTACTACATGCTTTCTATGAACTGAGCCACAAACTGTTATATCCAGCATGTCAGGCTACATAAATGCTAAGACATTACTGCGGTTGACATGCTGTAGTGAGTCAGAGGCGCAAGGCCAGCACTGCAGGAAACATGCAGCTTCCACTGCTTAGTTGTGGGATTTACTGCAGAAAACATATTTCTTCAGAAGGCAAGATCCAACATCCAAAATCACCTATATCTGTACATTCATGTTTTATACTCTCCCCAAGACACACACACAAAGCCATTTATGTTAATATCTTTGTGGGGACTCTCCATTCATTTCTGTGAGAAAAACCCTAATCCTAAACTATGATAACCTTAACCCCTACCCAGCCCCAATCTTAACCACAAAGAAAATACAAGACTTTTGGCATTTAAAATTTTTCGATTGGAGTTACAGGTCTTACTAAAATTGAGTTCTCTTGTGCGGACGAAAAAATAGAAAAAGGGTCCCCACAATGTAGCATATACATAGTACGTACACACACACACACACACTCACGTACCTGTCTAAATGGGGATCTTCCATTCATTTCTATGGGAAAAATCCCACTCATGACACCCTTAACCCCTACCCAGCCCTAACCTTAACCATAAGTAACCAATCCAAATACAAGACTTATGCATTTTTAGTTTTAATTGCATTTACAGATTTTTATAAAATTGAGGTTATCCAAATGGGGACCTGAAAAGATGTCCCCAAAAGTAGGAAAATTTAAATTTTTACTTCACTTTGGGGACATTTTGGTCCTCAAATGTGATCTATGCAAACCGACACACACACTCTCTCTCTCACACACACACACACACCCACACACAGACAGGCAGACAGACAGGCATGACCACACACCCTAAAACAGCCCTAGTGAGACCCGTGTGTGTGTGTGTGTGTGTGTGTGTGTATATATATGCAGTTATATAAAATAACAATGGCATGAGTGAGCGCAGATGGGCTCAGCAGAAGAGGAAGGTCATAACATCCATGCGGAAGACAAAGAATGTCACAAAGGACCTTGCTATGAGAAAAACAAGCCATCTGCGAGTGAGAGAGATGGCTGGCAGAGCACCGTGAGTATGCACCAGAGAATAAGTTCCTCTTTTCCTGCAACACAGAGGAGACTCAAAGCTACAAAGCGCACACAGATCATTATCAATTTCAGAACTACAAACAAAAAGAAGTCAGCTGGCCTCTTTCCCCTGAATCTTTATTTAAATCATAGAGTAAAAACCAGTTAGTGAGTGCCACCCTGTACCCCCCCAGAAATAATAGCCCCCCGCCCCCCATTTCCATTGGCTCTAAGCAATGAAGTCGATCATAGAACGTACTTCTCCCAAATGCGCTTAATATGTGACGCAACTATAAATTTGTACTTTCCAGAACTGGATGGACATATGTGATTATTATTTAATCATTTAAATGCAGCGGCCTTTTTATTGGAGGGGATGAATGAAGCCATATGAAGTACTCTGGTGGGACATACTCCTCCCAAACTCCTGGTTCTTTCACCTCTGAATATACAATTCAAATTCACAATAAATAATTTAAGAGACTTAGCAGAAAGTGACAGCCGAGATTTTCCACTCTTTGGACGGCCCGCCCATTTTACTGTCGCCCCCCATGTGCTCCTCCCCATCCCCTAAAAATAATCAGGAACCAGCACTGGATTTCCCCTCGACATGCCGCCAGACTTCCATGCGATCCTGTGCATGACAAACAACCGAGTCACTGCGACCACGGACAAGCGTCTCCTGGGGGCCCTACCTGCTCTTGGTGACCCCTCCTCATCTGGGCAAACTGGGACAGGAGGATCTGATGGTCCAGCATGTCCATCCTCTGCTGCCGCTGGATGTCTAAAGTGGCTCCCATGCCGAGGGCTGCTTCCTGGGGGGGCTCCGAGGCAGAGAGCAGAGGCTCTACCACGCAGGAGCAGCCGCGCGCCATCCAACTTGGCACCGACAGGAAATGCTGTAGCTTTAGTATATTTCTGTGGTAAAGGACACCAGAACCCTAATAACAGACAGAAAAGCAATAATGTATAACAATTATATTTAAAAATGCCTCCACCCCACTATCAAATAATTGACTTCTACATGAGCACACCACTAGACTACTGATTTCCTATTAAGTGATTACCTTGTAATTTAACGTCATACCGTGCATTCACTTCTAAGGGCATAACCCTGATCCCAACAATGACACCATTAACCCCTGCCCAGCCTTAAACTTCATCATAAGTAACCAAACAAAATACAAGACCTTTGGCATTTGTATTTGTTTGATTACAGACACAGACTTTTATAATATGGAGTTTCCGCTTGTGGGGAGCAAAAAAAAAAAAAAAAAAAGCACACAGCATCAAAATAACAAGCTTTTATCACATTTTGGGGACATTTGGTCCCCACAATGTAATACAGCTCAGGGAAAAATTAAGGCACCACAACAAAATGTTATGTTTTATTCTTTTCTCAATTTATGGGTGTGTGTTTGTGAAAAATATATATTTTTTGTTGTACACTGCAGCCTGGTTCTTCTCTGTAATGAAGGGCTTCTTCCCTGCTTTATGGGACTTCAGTCCTGCTTCTAGGAGCCTGATACAGACTGTCCTAGCAGTTACCAGCTCCGCCCGCTACCTGGCTTGTGTCTGGTCGTCCCCCATGTCTACCGCTTCACTTTGTTCTTGAGAGCAACTGCTCTCTTAGGAATTTTGAGCCTGGAAGCAGCCTGCTGCTCAGCACAGCCTTCTGCCAGCGGAACCAGGATTTAAAAATGCAAATTCTTTAAAAAAAAATAAAATAAAAAATAGACTGGTCTCTTAATTTTTTCCAGAGCTGTATATACATAGCCCACACACCCATACACACGTTATCATAAAGCAACTGGATTACTAATCTGTTAAATGCATAGTTCCTTTATTGTATTACAAACATTTATGATACAATATCTTATAGCAGGCAAAACTTACAAAAAAAAAGAAACATTTGCACAAAGAATAGTTAATTGGGTTTGAAAACTCTAGTTGTTTCCTCTCGCACAAAGGAAATTTGCATTTGAAAATGTGTGAAAACCACTGGGTTGGGTTACTTCTGAACTACATCTACGGTAGATCTGCTAAAAGTGCTTTATTAAACAATCAAAAGAGGTTATTCATTATTTAACCTGAAATACATACTTTTGTTATAGTTTTGAACAATTTTAATTCAAAATGCATTGCCACACTAAAATGTTGTGGCCATAGCAGAATCAGTAATGTCGTTGCCTGTGTAGAAAAGGTAGTAAAGATTTTTACAGTTGCGGTCCTACAGAAGCAAAAGTACTCTGAGCTTGCATATTTATTTTATTCCCCGCCAGGATGACAGTTAGCGAGAAGGTGACAAACTCTCAGGAGCATGCACGCTTTCATGATTTGCCACCAGCTGTCTGGCCGTAGTTCTGTAATAACACTAACTACTGACTTCAGAAATGAGAAGAATCAGTAGATTAGTAGATCCATTTCTCCACAATGACCAAGCTAGGTTGGGTGGAAGGTATCCTACCCAGTTTACATATTGCATAACATAGTATATTTGAACCTAACTGTCACTGGTATCCCTTCAGGGGTCTAAGCCTCACTAATGATCAGTAATCAGCATCAACAACATTAGACAGAAATATATCAGTTATCAGTATTGGTCAAAATTTCCATCTTGGTGCACAAACTAACTGCAGAAGACTTTTGGTTTTATTGCTCATTGTTTGCAATCATAAACTTTCACTGACTGCACAATACAGCTGTACAACTAGGCACGACCAAACAGTACTTAATACTGACTTTCAAATTTTGAAGCTGAGTAAGTCAAATGATAAAATCATAGTCATCCTGCAAATTCCTGACCTTTCATAATTCTAACCTCAGTGGTTGGTAAATTGCATCTCAGAACCATGTCAAAACCAAAGGTCTTTTACAAAACGGATATGTATGCTTTGAGATGAAAATTACAGAAATTAGACAGTTTGATGTGCTCTTTTCCCGTCCTGCAGTTGTTCCATAGGGAATAACCTTCAGAACACTTCATCAATTAAAAGCATTGCATCAATTAAAAGCAAAGCAGTGTTTCACAACCCAATCCTCTGAGACCCCAAGACAGTCCGCATGTTTGCCCCCCCCAGCTCCTGGCAAAATGTGGACTGCTTGGGGGGTCCCCATGGACCGGGTTGAGAATACTGATTTAGAGCATACATGAATGCTTCAGATTTGCCATTTGTTTGCCATTTGCACAAGTACAGGTACAGGTACATTGGACGTCTTCTCCTTGGCTACACTGATAAGGTAAGGTGATGCAGAGAGAGAAAAAAACTAGCAGTTCTGAGAACTTTCTAGATTAGGACATTTCCTCTACAGAACAACTCATCTAACTGGCAGGCAAAAGCTAGTAATCTCAAGGACAGATAAACTGGACAAGTGTCTAAATCATTAGAAGCAAACAAATATTGTTTGACAAGTAATTGAAGCATTGTTTGCAGAAAACACGCAGGAGGAGAGGTACACCGGATGACAGGTGTCACAGAGTAACATCACACTGAATGTACCTCATTGTTCATTATGTAACACCATCCAACGCACATTTGCCAAGAGGTGCTTGTGAGTTACTTTTTGCCCAGGTTGTCAAAGCACAAACCACTCCGCGATCTTACTTACCAGCCCGCTAAGAGTGATGATCCACATGAAAGGACTGGACGTCAGAAGCTTACAGGGAGAAAAAGAACATAGTGAATCACCATGGCAACATTAATTCGAATAAAAAGGGCTGCCCGCCCTGTGATGCATCAGTGTAAAATGATGGACCCTGGATTTCTAGCAGCAACACTGCAGCACAAGGCTGGTAATGTACCACCTTGGACATCCCCTACTTTCTGCCGAGTGGCAGTAGATAAAGCGAGCGTTGTGATTAATATTTGTCATTTAGGGGTAATTTTCCATCGTGATGCGCTCAACACATTAGTCATTTAAAGGTGAAAACCCAGAGGTGAGGAAAACGTAACAACTTGAAAACTTAATCATTTATACAGCATGGACTCTGTTCTTCCAGCATTAACGACACACAATGGGCACAACGCAAAGCAGGAGCTAGGGAGTGGCATGACAAAAGAACCACTTCCTTCCACTCAGGCCCGGAGAGCGAGTGCGGAAAGAGAGGAGTGGAACACACACTTTTTTCCACGCTAGCATGCTTAGTATTATTAGACAGAAGATAGTGTACCAATTCTCCCCTAATGTTTATATACATTCTTATGTGTCTACAACTCCCCAGGAAGCTTAATATGTAAGGCGATATAGACCCTGAGATGCCAGTCTACGAGACACCTTCCCTGATTTAGCCTGAAACTCGGCGCGCTCAGAGCTGGGGGCAGTCACGTTAGGCTCTGTGCGGTAATTGTGTTTTTCATTTCAGCAAAGATAGTGAGAAATCATGTAGGAAAATATTTTCATGACAGGTCTGCCTTATAGCAGCAAACAGGAAGAACGATCTACTGATAAACCGTGCATCATACTGAAAACGGATAAAGAATTAATGACCTTTAATCAAATTTTACATTTTGGTGATACTTGAGGTGTTGAATTTGCTTCATTCGTTTCTGTGCTTATTACTGATAAAACAGTAACAGAATAAAATAACAAATAATAACAAAATGTAAATAGATAACAAAATAAGCCCAACCGAAAATAACCCTAACTCTGCAAAAGTGATTTGGTCTAAGTTTAATTCAGACACTGCTATTTGTCAGTACAGATGGTGGCTTCCCCAATACCAATCCGAACCACAAATGGGTTTCTCTTCGTGCTCATATATGCTGTTGCTTACCACATGCTTTCAGCTTGGTTTGCAGCATTAAACTATGTTGAAGCACAATCAAAGAGTAGCTTAAAATAGAACAGGGATGTTGGCACTCACCTGTAGGCCTACAATGTAGACGAGGGATTTGTTAGTGATTGAGAACTGTCCGAAGACCTGAGTGACTTGGACTTGAGGAATTGAGCAGAAGAAAGGCACGAACAGGGCGAAGACTGAGCCCAGGCTGCAGATGAGGAGCACAGAAAGTGTGATTGAAGCAGGCCTGCTGGTGGATTTCATAGAGCTCCTTGAATCCTTATGCTTTATAATAGCACTGCATGTGCACCAAATTCTTCATCAGTCTACCATGTCTGATTCTCTGTATAGGGAGCCACATAACAAATAGACATCATTATCTCACTAAGAAAATTTCAGTGGGAATACACAATCTCCCGTAAACACGACAGTCATTGGCTTAAAGCAATAAACTATTCTCCATATACTTACAGCAGTGACATGTGAAAGTGCTGAAAATGCTATCTGTTAAGTACTCATATGCAGAGGTCTCAATTTCAGGTCCAGAAAGTAAAAGTCCAGACCAGGATTTTGTTTCAACCAACTAGTAGCGCACTCTGTGACTGTGACTCTTTATGCTCAACTGATTGGTTGAAACAAAATCCTGGTCTGGATTTTTACTTTCTGGACCTGAAATTGACACGTCTGCTCATATGGGTGCACCTTGTCATTAAACCTACATCTTTTCAAGATTTTGCGCTAAAAACTGATAAACAGGTAAATATCAGTACTGCAGCTTTTAGTCTTCAGAACTATTTCATTTGTGTAAAATTAATGAGCTTTTCATCAATAATAATGATAAACAAACAAAACAAACAAACAAAAAAAACCATTAAACAGAATTTACGCTATACTATGGTTTTTTTGAGAAGCGTAAAATTGCACTGAATAGACAGATACTTTCAAAAGATTTCACTTCCTATAAAGCTAAGAAACCTTTAACGACTCAGGAAAAAGTGAACCACAGCAGGAAGTGATGTCAATTGCCATAGTTACTCACCACAGGGAAGGAATGCACTTCTCTATTTCGTAGTGGACAGACAGCGCAGACATAACGTGGTACAGTTTCTCTAGACCATGTGAAGGTTAAATTTTTTCCTTAACACCAGTATTTTACAACAGTATTAAAGAAAAAAAAGGGTTTTTTCTTTTTGATTTGGTAAGTACACATTTCTGAATTTCTGGAATGTACCGAACCAAAAGGAATTCAGCAAATTTTAAAGTAAAATGCTTTTGTTAAAATAAATGTAATTCAGTTATATGTAATCAAAAAATGTTTCATGTAAATAAAAAAAACCAATGATGTTTTTAGAAATCGCACTTAATTGAAAGATAAAAAAAACTTTGTACTTTAATATTTCATTATATAAGTACCGGATGGCTGCATTTTTATTTTCTTGACTCAAATTTGAGTTTTGACAATGTCTGAAATAAAATCACAAAACAGATACTGCTAAACAAATCATTTTACAGAACACTGGACAAAATAACTTGATAGGTTCATTTTGGAGGTAATTCTTTTTGCACAAACATCAGTTCAACAGTTCAAGTAGTGATGATTTAACCCATTTACTGTAAACCTAGATACAGAACAATGGTTCTGAGTCAGAGATACATCACAGGAAATTAAATAATCCAAGGTACTCAAATAAAAGAATTGCAGAATAGAAAGTACTTGAACTGTTTACTGGAGCAAGTCTAGACACGGTAACTGCAACCTGGTGACATCCACAATGTTAAACTCTAATGACACACCAGATTTTCAAATCATGTCATCTGTTTAGAGGAAAAGAAAACTAGAATATCCTAACTGTATTTGATCCCACTCTTGGTGAACGTCACAGTGGCTTAGGGAAAAATGCATTTCATATAAAATATTGCATTATCATTAATTAAAGTCAATTAAATACCTGATATTTTCATTTACACAACAACTCATCACACATCAAGTTGATGCAGCTAGCAAGCACTCGGTAAAACAGTTGTTTTACCGAGTTGCCAGTTGCCAATCTGCTTAGCACATCCATTTGGCGAAATTTACTCCACCCTTCAAAGGGTGTGTGCTAAGCAGCAGCTACAGTGCTGCAGAGCTCACATGGGTGCCTGACTGTGTCTCTTTGTGTGTGTGTGTAAATTCACCTCAGCAAGAATCTTCTCAGTATGGCAGAGTGTACAGTGATGGCAGAAATGACCTGGCTATCAGACTTCTACAGAAGTTTTATCTCAGTATCTGAACCACTACTGCTAACCTAGAATTTTACTTCATAATTTTCACATCGAATGTGCACGTGTAGGAATTTAAATGTAAATGACCACCCCTGATCAAACATTTTCAGTTTAAGTTGCGTTTGTGTTAGCGCTTGGTCAGTGCGGCAAAACATCTACTGCTGAAAGGAGTGAGCTGACAAGCGTCTTCATAGCACGATAGTTTTTTGTTTTTTCAAAGAGAAGTTTCACAACGTTCACGCACAGGCAGCATCAGTCACACATGCAAAAAAAAAAAAAAAAAAAATACGAAAAATCGATAATAATAGAGAATTCATCTGTTCTGCTTTTCACATTTTATCTGTGATATTCCTTCCTGTTTTTGCTTTTACGTTACCGACTTATTCAAAGCCAAAGAGGCCACGCATGAGGAAAAAGCTCGGGATGTTTGGAAGAAAGGAAGAAGCAGCATTTATGTCCATAGGAAGCGTATCAAAAACAGGCCACATACAAACACTCAATCAAGAAGAACATCTGGGGTTACAAAGACCCAAGACGTTATTATATGCCGCAGCCATCCTGCCCAGAAAGGGAAACGTCTTGAGAACAAACCTTGCTGAAGTGCACTGATAAAATCAAGACATTAGTGCTCCTCAAAATAATCAGACCATCAACTATGTGTAAGAAAAAGGCCCAGCCTCAGCACGTCTGTGGGCCCCTGAGCAAGGCCCTTAGCCCCCAAAAAGGCCCAGCCTCGGCACGTCTATGGGCCCCTGAGCAAGGCCCTTAGCCCCCAAAAAGGCCCAGCATCAGCACGTCTGTGGGCCCCTGAGCAAGGCCCTTAGCCCCCAAAAAGGCCCAGCATCGGGACGTCTGTGGGCCCCTGAGCAAGGCCCTTAGCCCCCAAAAAGGCCCAGCATCGGCACGTCTGTGGGCCCCTGAGCAAGGCCCTTAGCCCCCAAAAAGGCCCAGCCTCGGCACGTCTGTGGGCCCCTGAGCAAGGCCCTTAGCCCCCAAAAGGCCCAGCCTCAGCATGTCTGTGGGCCCCTGACCAAGGCCCTTAGCCCCCAAAAAGGCCCAGCCTTGGCACGTCTGTGGGCCTCTGAGCAAGGCCCTTAACCCCCAAAAAGGCCCAGCATTGGCACGTCTGTGGGCCCCTGTGCAAGGCCCTTAGCCCCCAAAAAGGCCCAGCCTCGGCACATCTGGGGGCCCCCAAAAAGGCCCAGCCTTCGCACGTCTGTGGACCCCTGAGCAAGGCCCCTAACCCCCAGCTCCCTGGGCGCTGCAGGAGTGGCTGCCCTTCATGGCCAAGCTTGCTCTCATGGAGAGCAAAGTTGGGGGAGGTGAGAAGAGAATTTCCCCACGTGGATCAATAAAGTATCAATTATCATTATTAATTATATTACTGCATATGCTGAAAATTCTGACACTAGGGATGGAAAAATATTGAATTTTGTGGTATCGTGATTACAAAAACATCTTGATACCGTCATGGAACTGTGACTGTATCTACTGGGATATTATGTGTATTTCGTTAGTACACTTGTATGCTACATCTCCCCTCTCTCTCCTTGTCAGAAATTGCATTGTTTTTGTTTGAACAGCAATCATACTAAAAACACTGACATTCCACTGTGAGTGTGACTTGTTTTGTTTATTTCATTTTATTTAATTTCATTTTACAACAGGACTGCTACCACGAACTGCTGCATTGCTTTTGTTTCGCAATTGTACATACATAGTTTAGTTGCACAAGAGAATTCCAATTTTCTTAGGTCATGGCCGGATATTTAATTTTATTAAAGAAGTAAAGCAGAAGCACTTTAAGTTCAAAGGAATTTTTTTTTTAAAAAGTTGATTTATAATTTAATAAAGGACATTTTTTCCAAGTCATCATATTTCTTCATACTTTAATATCATGCTAAACACCCCACTGTGGATGTGTTATCATGATATTATCATATAGTGAGTTTTTGGTTTTGTTACATGTCTAATTGATACTTTTCTGTTTTTTCCCACAGATCTAAGACGTCCCCATGGCAGACTCGTGGGGGAATGTGAGCACCAACGCCTCAGAACAATGCACGAACCTATACGACCACCGGAACATCGCCAAAATTCTGATGCCGATCCACTATTCCGTCATTTTCATTGTGGGCTTACTGGGGAACCTGCTCGCCCTACATGTAATCTGGCCCAACTTGAAGAAGATAAACTCCACCACACTTTACTCCACTAACCTGGCAATATCAGACATCCTCTTCACGCTTTCTCTACCACTGCGCATTAGCTATTATGCAATGGGTTTCCACTGGCCCCTGAGTGAAGTCCTCTGCAAGGTGACTAGCCTCATCTTCTACATCAACACCTATGCTGGAGTTAACTTCATGACCTGCTTGAGTGTAGACCGCTTCATTGCCGTCGTGCTGCCGCTGCGCTACAGCCGCTTGCGGAAAGTACAAAATGTCAAGTATATCTGCGTTGCCGTCTGGATGTTGGTGTTGGGGCAAACTCTTCCACTGCTATTCAATCAAATGACAAATGACGAGAAGGATGGCTATGTGACCTGCATGGAGTACCCCAACTTTGAGAAAGAGAAACACCTGCCATATATGCTGATTGCAGCAGTCTTCATGGGCTATGGCATCCCAGTGACGACCATTCTGGTGTGTTACTCTGTCCTGTCCCGGAAGCTGTACTTTGCAGCCAAGAGTAATCACCTGACTGGGAAATCCGGCCGGAACAAAAAAGCCATCGGCGTCATCTGTTGTGTCATGTTAGTTTTCACTGTGTGCTACAGCCCTTATCACATTGACATCCTACAGTACATGATCCGTAAGCTCATCTACAAACCTGACTGCCAAGAGTTGTTCTCCTTCCAAGTTTCTCTGCACTTCACGGTCTGCCTCATGCATTTCAACACCTGTCTCGACCCATTCATTTACTTCTTTGCCTGCAAAGGCTACAAACGGAAAATCATGAAGATCCTAAAGAAACAGGCCAGCGTATCCTTCTCTAGCGTGGTCCGGACTTCCCCAGAGGCCTGCTCCCGTGACGCTATCGATGGCACAGAGATTCAGTTAAACAGCAGCAAGCACAATATGTGAAAGCAGTCAAAGCTAACTGAAGGAGGACTGGCCTGAGTAGGCAGTACCTGCAGGTATAAGCTTGTCAAGGAGACCCCGCCAAGTAACAAAAGTTTTTAAGGAATATATTCTGCACAAAATACTGCCAGATAGAAATGGACAAATTCTACAGTTGGAGAAGCATGCTATGTCAAACATCTCAAGTGTCAAAATGATCAGTGTCCTGTAAATAAAGTTGTCGAAGCATTTAAAATAACTGTCTGAAAACTTCGAGTTCCGTTTTGAGTGAACCATGTAAATTATGCTGGATCAAAAGTTCAGTTTCTGGGAAATGTGTTTTTTTGTGCTGTATAATAGAAATTACCAGAGGTATGTAATCCAGGTCCAAAGAGTAATAATCCTGATCGGGATTTTGTTTCAACCAACCAGTTCAGCATTAAGAGTCTCAGTCACAGTGCTCAACTGGCTGGATTTTCACTCTTTGGACCTGGATTACCCACCTCTGGAAATGACTAAGGATAAATCATTGCACAGTTTATTAGATTACATTTGATCAAATTAGATTAGATTCAATTTATTGTCACCATGCAGGGTACCAGTGCAATGTTAATGAAATGCACTTGGCATCTGACCAGAAATGGAATAATATCATTATTTACAGAAAGTACTGTAATAGTTTACAATAAAGTGAAAGAATGTAGAGAAGGTACAGAAATCGAGTGTATATATTTGAGAACAGGGGTCCTCAAAATCCGGCTATCCAGATGTGGACAGAACTGTAAGTTAATCCAGACCCAGCGAACAATGCACCTTATCAATCACTATGGTTTATGGAAAAAATGCTATATTGTTATTGAAAATTGCCCACGCAATCACAAGGCTGGCCCACCCAGCCAAGAGGGGGAAGTGTATTTTTTTATATGTAACTGCCCCACCCCACCCCCAAAATCTTCCTGGCCCACCCTGTTACTGAGAGCTGGAGCCAAGTGTGATATATATGTGTATGTAGAGATATGTAAATGTATCTGTACCATAGAGAGTGAATGAGTCAAAATTAGCCCAAGACACCATAATACATCTATATTTCATGAATGAATTATTTACATGTATTTATTTAGCAGACACCTTTATACAAAGCATTGTACTGTTAAGAAAGTAGAGCTCGCCTGTTCTTGGTGCTACTGTGGTTGAGGGCCTTGCTCCAGGGCCCGACAGTGAGACTGCTTTGCAGGTTTGAAACCACAGCCATGCGGTCATGGGGCACCAAACCCCACTAGCTAACTGAAGTAATAAGTAGTAATATATAAAACACACACTATGTGAGTTATCACAACAGGAAAAAATAGTACTGTACTAATAAATGCAGCTCTGTTTTAGTGATGCCAAAATTGAAACTCTCAATAAGTTTGTGTGTGTGTGTGTGTATATATGTGGGTGTTTTTCACTTCAATTTTAAGCTTTACCTAAAAATCACCAATTTTACCATAACTATTTTCCCCTTACAAGCTAACAACCTTATACACTGAAAGCATAACCTGCTGCGAACAAGGGGTAGTGACAATGCGTATTCATGAGCGCATAACCAACAAGGACAATGCGTATTCATGCACGCATAACCGACAAGCATAGAGAGGCATTGAACACACAAACTATACTTGAAGAGCTTGTTAGTCAGATGAAGAATAATTTGATTATTTCCATCCATTGGAAGTATATGAAGACCACAAATGACCCTATTTAAGCCCTGTCTTAAGTATAAAAACCCCCCAATAAGGGCAAGTAAAGGGCAAGTAAAGTTGAACCATTTTACACAAAAACCTTGTCCTAAAAGAGGAAGGACCACTGATCCTCTGGAACATCTAACATCCGTGTGAAAAAACAGATTTCTGTAAATTTGCTTTTAAATCCTGGGGACTTCTCAAGACACCAACAACTTCCTCCAAACACAGAAACAATGAAGTTTATTATTCGGCTACATATTATAATTCAAATGTACATCACTTGAAAAAAAGCCATATTGCTAGGAAAATACTCAAGGTTTTCTAAAATTGTGCAAAAAAAAAAAAAAGAACTCACAGTGACCAGTATTCAGCTTCTTTAAAATTAAATATTGCCATCTACTGGGCGGCATGGAATATGATCCTTATACCTCAAAAGCATAAAGGAGGTTATTATACTGACATGAAACTATTTATTTGCAAATAAAACACAATAAATGGTTTCATCCAACTTTAAATTTGGCTATTCAGGGAAATAAATAAAAGTGGAAAAAACTAATTTAATTTCCTCAATGAAGCTATTGGAGTTTGAAGAAGATAAAGAGAAAAGGGCCCGACGCTGGAGATACCTCCTCTACAGGGAAGATAACGCTCATCCTTAGACCTTAAAACCGAATCCCTTTCCTCATCCCCTAATTAAGCTTCAGTAAAACTGTTCTTTTTAAATCTAGGGATTTACATCCAGGGGCAGAAAATAAAACACAGGGATCTGAATAAGAGCAAATGACGATGCAACGAGCAGATACAAAGACAGGCCCCCTACTTCCTGTTTTTAAAAATTCTTCTTTGTAGTTTCATTCTCTGCAATGGAGGACATGGAGGGTTCAGTTCCATCCCCCTGTAATAATTATGATGACTTAACACAAAAGTGTAACTAAACCATTTGTAGAGATAAATAACATATCAGAAGACCCCTGGAAAACTCACTGCTCATAAAAGATGACAGACTGGGTAAGTGACAAACGCTCTCACCTACACGTTATTCATTTAGACTGGAGCAGGAAGTACAGTGGTCTCACATGAGATATTTACCAGAAACGGGCCCGACGAGCTGCTTGAATCACTTCCTCGGCGGCTGTTCAGCATAGAAGCTTGTGCAAATACGACAACAAGAACCCATGGCACAAGACGACAAATTCGGAGGTAAGCGTGCTTTCAAAAACAGCCAAATAGGTGGCACAGCTGCGTTTCAGATAAGAGGTAATTCCAGCGTCAGGCTGTGTAAACTTCTTATCATCTCACCATATTCTATTCTCTAATAATCTGAATTCTGTAAAGCAATGTCTCTCAAACCAGTCCTGGGGGACCCCTCAGACGCACCAAGTTTTTGCTTCCTCCCAATCCCCCAGGAGATAGATTGTGAACTGCCTTGGGGTCCCCGAGGACTGCTTTGAGAAACACTGCTTTACAGAATTCGGATTATTAGGGGATGAGAGGCATCGGCTAAGCTTCCTTTAATATTGTATTTTCATTGGCGCCTGTTATTACCTTCCGAGATGGCAAATTACTCAACGAAAGCTGGAATAATAGTGTTACAGTAACAGAATCAAAACTCAAGATCAGTTTTACATTTCAATTCCACCCTTTAGTACTACTTTAGAGGTTGTGTGTACACCAGCCAGACAAGTAAAGTACTTCCTGCAACATTTTACACACAGTGAGTAGTGGCTAAATCAAAGCCTTATCTAAACTTTACAGTAGTAAAACAGGAATAACTTTTAGTTGAGTTTAGCACACAAAATCAGTTACTGACGTGATTAAGAGCAATGGGGGGATTCTAATTGACCAGTTTAGGTATCGCAAGACATTTTCCATGATCCCCCAGGGGAAGAAGTGAGGGTGCTTAATTCTCCTCCCCCAGAAAAGACTGAAAGACTCAAAACGAAACCCGCAGCTGCAGTACATGCGCAGACACTCACATCACCGCTAGAAAAAGGAAAGGTTATTAATAGGCAAGCCAATAACGAACCAAATGCACCAACCCCAGCAGATACTCAGCTAGGGGACCTATCTATTTCTAATTCTATGATCAATATACCAGTGTATACTGTACTGTAAATTCAGACTTCAGATATCAGGGATTAAATGGGGAATTACCAGTGACTGGATCAAGATATACTTCTCTTTTATAAGAGGAAACTGTTTTTTACACCTTCTTTTATTCTTTGTTCCTAAATTCTAGTCACACTGAAGTTTTTCCCGGGAATGCCAAGGAAGAACTGGGTCCTCTAGAGAGCATGTCTGAGGAGCTAGTCCCCGAAGAGTACCGCTATGCCGGGCTGGTCTTCTACTGCGTCATTTTCCTTATCGGAATCGTGGTCAACGTCACGGCATTATGGGTGTTCGCGCTGACCACCAAGAGGAGAAACTCTGTAACTATTTACATGATCAATGTGGCCATAGTGGACCTCACCTTCATCGTCCTACTGCCCTTCCGCATAATATACTATGGGCAGGACCGCTGGCCCTTTGGGGACTACTTCTGCCGGATTAGTGCCGCCCTGACCACCTTTTACCCCTGCATCGCCCTCTGGCTTTTCGCTCTGATCAGCACCGACCGCTACGTGGCCATCGTCCAGCCGCGGCACAGCAAGGAGCTGAAGAACACGGGCAAGGCCCTGCTATCCTGCATAGGAGTCTGGGTCATGACCCTGGGTAGCACGGCGCCACTGCTATTCCCCGACGACGACCCCGACCGTGCCTCCAACTTCACCACCTGCGCCAAGACGCGGGACATCATCCACCTGAAACGCGATAACCCCATAAACTTCGTACGCCTCGTGTTCTTCTTCCTGGTGCCCGCCTCCATCATGCTGGCCTGCTACGGCATCATCGTGAACAACCTCATCCACGGGAGGACCTCCAAGCTCAAGCCCAAGGTGAAGCATAAGTCCATCCGCATCATCATTACGCTCATCGTGCAAGTGCTGGTGTGCTTTGTGCCCTTTCACATCTGCCTGATCTTCCTGCTGCTGGATAACAGCGGGCGTGACTACAGTGCGTGGGCTGCCTTCACCACCTTTCTGATGAACCTCAGCACTGTCCTGGACATTATCCTATACTATATCGTCTCCAAGCAGTTCCAGGACCGGGTGATCAGCGTCATCCTCTACAGGAACTACCTACGCAGCGTACGCCGAAAGAGTCTGCACACAGGCAGCGTGCGCTCACTAAGCAACCTCACCAGCGCCGTGATCTAAGGCGAAGCAGCTGCCTGTATCCTTTTGCATATCAAGGACTCCTCTCAGTCCTTTACCCCTCAAATAAGCGCCTATCAGCTTATATCTAATTCATGGATGCTTACATACACAATGTAAAACTCATACTTTACCAAGTTTTTCAAGAACAATATTTTTTGAATGTGTCAGAAGGCTATAAACCAACTGCAATCATATGGAAAAGGTCAAAAGGTGCGGCCGTGTTTGATAATAAAACACATTTTATTAAACCCTAAAAAGCGATGCGGGATTATGTCGTATCATGTTCTTTTTCAGCTCATCAATAAACTCGATGTCACGCTTTGCACCGTGATGCATCTGAGGGTCTGTTTTTGCGGTGTCCCAAACATGTCACTATGACATGCTAAGTGTGACACTGTCTGTTATCCCACAAGTGTTAAAAAAAAAGAAACGTATGACTTACAGCCCTGATGGCAGAACATCCACTTTGAGATGGAAGAGGTGGTGCAGGGTTTCTACAAGCAGCAGGTCCATCAGTGCAGAGAGGATCCATGTCCCAAACAGGAATGACTGCAAGAAGAAAGCAGCACGTCAACCCGGCTCTCACCCTGATGGGAGCAAAGACATTAACACTGACTGAGGTGTCATTCACCAGCGTGGTTTAATTCTATAATTATTGCTTTAACTCTGCACTGCCCTGTATATTGTCATTGCGATGTGGAGATGCACAACCATCACGTGGCACTTGTCAGCACTGCTTTGTGTCTGTTGATACAATCCACGGGAACATCACCAACTTATTTGACACATAATAACAAGTTCGGTTTGGCTGTAGCTTATTTCGGGTAATTGAAAGTGATCAAATGGGTTCGCTTAAATATCACAATGTTACTCGCAGGAATGTCCCACTTTAACTTGACAAACTTTCCATCCATCCATCCATCCATCCATATCAAATGCAGGTTTGGTGAGCATGGATCATGTCCTAGGAGGCACAGGGCACATGGCAGGGGACACCCTAGATGGAATTCAACAGGTTCTGGATCACGGTGACCCAAAAACTGGATACACTATGTGGAAGATGGATGGATGGATCGATAGAAGAACTGGAAAAAAATCTTATTACAAACTAAAACAATATTTACAATTATTATGTACTAGCTATTTCTATATTTCATTCATATTAAATGTTTTATTCTACAATGACTGTAATGCATTATGCAATAGACTCCTTTCTATCTGCATCCTGCAGATTTACAGAGCAGCTTGTCTGGAATAGCCGGAAATCGGGCTGAGAGCCCGTAAAGCTGAGTACTCACGGCCAACTTGCGGCTTCCGTAGCGTCGCTCGAAAATGCGAAAATTGTATATGAGGAGACCACTGCAAAATGCGTCCTTTAAGTCCAAACAAACCAGCCTTCCACAAAGCAAGGGCCACAGCTAGAAAGTCCCCAAAGAAAAGAGTTGGTTACAGACAGCCTACCAGACGCACAGTCATACAGAGAGACCTTAAATTCACAGCCCTTTCCATATGGGGATGGATATAGCATCACTATTCCATTCCAAAATACAGATCATAAGAAGTGCCGGTACCGTGCACCTTAAGACAAGTACTGTGCTAACATATTAGGCAGTTGAAAAAAATGTTTAAAGTTATTTATCTGGCTAGTAATTACATTTTTTTCTCATAAACAAATTAACAGTAATGCAATAAAAAGAACAAGAATTTCTATTGTCCTCCAAAAAGTTACTGATATCTTGGTCAATGGCCTTAAAAGCATTGCATTCATGTATTCATTTAACTTCACCACCAGCTTACTTGTTTATCTTAATTAGGTATAAACTTGATAAAGTACTAATTTGCGAAACAAGGAACGCTGATAGCATGTCTGTCAAAGTCGGCGAGTGAACAAATACAAATATTATAGGTATATTTGATGGTTACTGCTAATTGAGCTTTTCCAGTAGCTGACACCTGTTGACAGACATGCTATCTCAGTCTTACAACAACATGACAACCTTTGGCTGCCTAATGCTTTACACCAGAGGTTGACAGTTCAGGTCCAGTAAGTAAAAATCTTGACCAAGATTTTGTTTCAACTAACCACCTAACTACTCAGTGACTGCAACTCTTTATACTCAACTGGTTGGTTGAAACAAAATTGCCAAAAAAATCTGGACTTTTACTTTCTAAACCTGAACTATCCACCTGTGCTTTACAGAGTACTGTACATGGCCCATAATACACTAGGGCAGATGCAAACAGGTGGCAGTGGGGCCCAGAAAGCAGCATTGCTCACCTGGCCCTCCTCTCTGATGGCCTGGAGGTTATAAAGGAAGATGCTCTGGTACTGAGGAAAGGCCACCGTCAGCAGGCCGGCCAGAACACTTGGGACAATCAGCAGGCTTTTACACAGGGGAGCTTTATCTGTGCAGTAAGGAAGCATGTGACAGTTAGCACAGCAGGAACTCTCCTCAGAGGTGAGATGGGGCACATCCCCCCTCACTCACTAGTTTTATACTCAAACGTTACTTGTGGGGGGCAAACATAATGCATTAGTACGCCTTTAAAGCATTAATTAACCAGAAACTACATGTTAGTTGCGTACTGCTCCCATGTTCGCTCATCATTAAATCAATCATAATGGTTCATGCATTTTATGCAGTTACTATGATTTGTGCTTCAGTAGTAACCGGGTTACTTGTTACCAAGTTACTTGTGCCACCACAAGGAAAATGTTACCGTTTGAGGGCCTCAGAACAGTGGCTGCACAAAATAAACATAAGATAAGATACTTGTAGGTAGAAACTGAAAATTGGCCCAGGCTAGGTTAATACATCAGAGTGTTTATTTGATACCAAATGAAGACACAAAAAGGTTTGAGCCGTTATCTTTAGTGGTTTTTCAGAAATGGCCATTGGAGGATCCCCAGATCATCTTACGAGTGGGAAACTCACTTTCAATTCCAAGGCAGCGTTGGATTACGGGATTCCCCCACATATCTACTGAAAAACATAATTTTTAAAGCTTCGAAGTTTATCCGAAGTCTATCGGGGATTTTTTTTATTTTGGCTACGTTGAGGGAGAAACTGACAGACATATTTGGTTGAACTGGAATCATCGCATTTCAATGGTTTCTTAAAGAAATAATGACAGGAATAGGCTGGCAAAAAAGGTAGAAAAATACTTTATTTTATTTAAATGTGACATTTTCTGGGCAGAGATTTTTACACTTTCCTTCAGTCAATGTGCTTACCTGCCAGCATCCAATAACATATACTGTACCATCTAAGGCAGTGTTTCCCAATCCGGTCCTCAGGGGCCTGCCGACAGTCCACATTTTTGCTCTCCCCCAGCTCCCTAGCAAAAATGTAGATCTTGTGTATGCAGGTTTTTTGGATAACCTTTAAGTCAGCTGTTCAAGGGGACTCATCAGCCAATCAGTCCTCTAATCAGTAGCCTAATTAGAGAATTGCAGCGAAAACCGGCACACACACTGGCCCTTTGCGGATAGGATTGGCCACCCCTGATGTAGACAGTCTGGCAGGGAGCTAGGAGCAAAAAATGTGGACTGTCTATTGGTCTCCAAGGACTGGTTTGGGAAACAGCAGTATTCAGAGTAGAGCTATAGGATTTTGCAAGGTCGCATTAAGTTTTTCCAAGAAAATCCATGACATGGAACTGGTTGGTCTGCTTGAGTTGGTATGAAATGACCCATCTATTATACATATTAGAACCTTCATAGGTCTACAGTTATTAAAACGTTGGTTGGAGTAGATGGGACGTTCTGGGGCGATGTGTGACTCTCTGTGCTCATGACCAGAATGTTGCCGGTTCTACAGGAGAGGATGCGGAGATGGCATCTTTAGGGATGAGTCCTGATACCCCCACTGTCCCACTATTCTCCTAAAAACAGCTGCTTACACAACACAAGCTGGGACATCCCCAAGAAACGTGCACGCCACTGTCATGAAGGTACTTAAAGTCTGACAGCCTCCCCAGCTATTTGTGACACATTTCTTTCGCTGTAAGCCTGAGAGCGGGGGGGATATTCTCCGTTTTCCAGGCTCCGTGGAGCCCGCTGCCGACTGGGAAGGAACAGCCGCAGCCTCTGGCTACTTACCGATAGCTGAAGGTTAAAGTGGCGCCCACTGGGCACCGTGACACTGTAATCAGTGCCACCTAAGTGTAACATTGTCTCGGCGCTGCGCGCTACATCGTTACTAATCCGCCGCACCACCGAATGGTCAGCAAGCGGGCTCACTACACGCGGGTCTCCCCGGCCACGGCCCCGGCCGCCGAATGAATGACAACGCGGACGGGAAACGGCAGCAAACTTCAAGCCAGCAGTAAAAATGTAAAATTCACTTACACAAACCCCTAGAGCCAGTGGTCGTAAACATCTCCCAGAGGATTCTATTTATTTGCTTACTGAGAGAAGCGCTGTCCAGAAGCGAGAACAACAAATGCACTAACAAAGAAGAACAAAACTTAAAAGAAAAGTTAAAGTAACAAAAAAAATATCAATAAGGGTGAAAAGAGCAAAGGTTACATACTACGGAAGCCCGCAAAGCCCAGTATTAATCAAGTACGGAGTTTTGAAACGATTAAACAAATAGGCCTACAAAAATGTGAGTAATGCCCATTTATACAAATATCCTTTATTAAAATAATTTAAACCAGTATGAACATTATTATTGTTGTATGAATGTTTTTACGATATACAAACATACCTGTAGGCAATACAGTGCAGTAACGCTTTTAAACACCCCAACATAAGTGATAATAATATAATGTTGAGTTATAAATATAAATCATTGTTTGATTTGTTAATCTGTATATGGTTGGAAGACAGATGATAAATCCGTCCTGACCAGAGGGCTCGCTCTTCTCTTTGGCTAATTTTAATTACGCACTGCCTCTCTTTGTCCACTAGATGGAGACAGATACCTGCATAATGTATTATTTTCAAGAGCGGAGCAGGCCGTCCTAGCTGAGATCCTGCGTGTGACCTGAGGATAGAAGTAATGAGAAGTGCGACAAAAAGACAATTTTATAGGGTTGCTTAGGTTTCCAGTTAGAATATTTCTACTGGAAAGCTATGTGGAAGGAAGAATACCGTTTAGCTACTTAATAATTTGATTCCTCTTATACTGAGGTTTTCGTAGGTAATTGCCATAGGCAAGGAGCGTTGCCAGGTTGGCTCGCATTTATACATTATCACAGTTCCAAGGATGTCTTCATAATTATGGGTAAATATTTCATCAATTAGCTGTTTGATTCCAGACATAACACGTTTTATTATATTGGAAAGGGATGTGAAATTGATTTCGGTTATACATACATGTGTATATATATATATATATATATATATATCAGCAGGTTAAGCCTCTGTTATCAGAAGGGTGCTGGTTCAAGGTGGCTGCCCTTCACAGCCAAGCTTGCAAGGTTGGGGGAGGTGGGTATAGAACACAGGGATCAATGAAGTATTGATAATTATTATTATTAGTTACAGTGGATTGAGGCAGATCTAAAATATTTAACAGGGTTTTCAGCAAGGAAGATACTAATAGAAAAGAATAAATATAAAACGAATATGTGTTTAAATTAAACTGATGTATTTAGGCGGATTTGCTTTAGATGGTTAGATATGTACTAAACCACAGTCAATCCAGTCCAGGGTGGGCCCCAGCCTTGTGCCCTATGGTGCTTGGAAGTGACTATCGCCCCCTCACCCCACACCCCTGACCAGGATGCATGGCTAAGAGGCACGGACGGGCACACAGAGACAACAAACCCAGCTCTTTAATTAGGGTGGCGGTGAGTATATATTTTTGTTGTATTTTCCGTATATCTCTGAAGGAAGCCATTTTCAGGCTTCATCAACAGGTATTGTTTTCGGTTTGGCCAATGCTTTGCTCCCTTTAATTTATAACTTCAGCTGGCTATTTCCCTGGATCTTTGACCTAAAGCGATGTAGGCTGACTGCTTTGCTCCTAGGGTCTGGAACTAGCAAGCAAGGTTATGGGTCCATTTCCTTATCAACTGTGCTACCGGTAGTGGCCCTTCTTTTAGTCTTTTATGGCAGAATAGACTGATCTGGGATTTGAGTTATTAAAGTCATTGACCACTGAGTATTGTTCCATTACTTTGGACATAACAAGGAGAGTAAAATAAAAATCACTTAAGATCATAACACTTGTGAGCAATCAGCTTGTATTTCCAGCACCTAGTCATTCTACCTGGGAAATCCTTGTAGCAGTGTGCTATACCGTCAGGTCCTACCGCTGCTGTTTTGCAGGCAATAAAGTCCAGGTTTTTATCCTGAGCTAATGGGAAACATCAAATATACTTGCAAACTGCTACTTGTATATTATGCATATTGGTTCTCCACAAATATCAAACTACAATTTAAACTATCTTAATAATTTGATATTAGCAGATGGCTGCAAGCTTCTTGAGCACAGACTTCCCTATATTCTCCGTTTTCAACCTATCAGCGCTCAAAGAACCATTCTGACAGTCGGTGCCATTAAAAACAATTAAATCTTCAGTCCAGTCATGCAAGCCATGATAAATTATAGGCAAGCGTTCTTTCTCATTTAAAATCTTCATGAGAAGCACTTCCACAGTGTAGGCATTAATGAAAACAAGATTGTCTTTCATTCAAGCTGATTTAAAAGCTCGACAACCAGATGCTGCTCCCTGGTTATAAAAAAAGAAGTCGGCATTAAACAAAGCTAAGCAAAAAAAAAAAAAAAAAAAAAATACCAATTTTTTCCACTGCTTGTGCTGAAAACAAATCAGCCTTCATGTACAATGACCATCTGTTTGTTATTTGATATGTGTGAATACATGTTGTAATGACTTTGTTTGTGAATCACTCAGTGCAATAGGAAACATAAGGGCCCTCGAAGAGCTGCAGTTTTCAAAGCTAATCATATAATTGGACACAATAGCCAATGACAAATGGCGACGCATAAAGGCAGCCAGCTGTGAAGTGAATATGTAATCATTGTAAAATCATAAAATTTTCCACATTTGAAGATGGCTTAATAAAGTTTGCTTGTCAGCACAGTATCAAGTAATGATCAGAGATACCATAATCGCATTTCTTTTCTATTCACATTTATGTTCCTTTAATTTTCTTGTATTCCATGCATAATAGATTTGTATCTGTCGTTATTTATTATAACCCACAAATAAATGTATTGCATTAATTAAGTTTTATAATGTCATATATACCATATATAGCTTTAAATAGAATTGTGGTGCATAGAAAGCTTGCTGCAGGCATACCATTAATGTGCATTGGTCATAATATTGCATGGTGCATTCTTGCAAAACTGTAGCCTGTGCCTTTCCCTGAATTCACTTGCCTTTCCTCTGGGTACGCCTTCCCACGTCCCATGGCCTTTAGTCATAGCGGTGACTGTGAGCTCTGCCAGGAAAGTCCTGAGCATGCTCACTCAGGGTGCTCCTCGTCCACTGCCCTGTGTTTACTTGCACAGGTGCACAGCCACAAGCTGGACTCATTGTGAGCTTGCCTACATGTTTTTTTTTTGTTTAAAATTAAAAATAACTCCCATGTTTGCAGTTTGCATAGATTTTTCCCTGGCTATTCTGGTTTCGTGCTGCAGTCTGAAAACATGCAGTTAGGCTAACTGGCATTTCTCATTGTGAGCGTGTCGGTAAGTAGAATAATATCCAGTCTAGGATGTTACGGGTAATGTAAAGGGGGGGGGGGGTATTGGGGGTGGGACGCGGGGGAATTAGGACAATTCCAAGGGACCGTGAGCGATAGGGGCCCAAAACAATTTAGAGCATAATTGGATTGATTTGAATTGGGGGCCCAGTATGATAAGCTCTAGTTGAGCCCCTGTTGGGTGTAGTCCTGCCTCGTGTCCCTATTCTACCTGAGATACCTGTCTCCCGCCTCCTCGTGGTGCTGAAAGAGGCATGGGTGGGTTATCGTCAAGTTAAGTTCGTTTTCTTTGTTCAGAAGCTCAAGAAATCACAGTGAATTGGAAAAGGTCTGTGTTCATGATTCAATGTATTAATTAACTAGGGTTTCTAAAGGACTCGTGTTTTTCCCCAAAATAATTAGTCTTTTAAGGTAAAATGGTGTTCATTCAGATCTGAATGCACTCAATCCACAGGAGATTGCATTAAGATTACAATTGGGAGCATTTTTTAATGCTGTTTCTTGCAAATTTATGTTTTTTATTGTTTTAAACATTTACTTACAGCAACCTGATAGTGATGCTGATGTTCCTTAATTGTAGTTTAACGTACGTTCTTTGCTGATTTAGCTTATTTGCTTGAAAGCCCTAGTATTGTTAACATACATTTTCGTCACGTAACACATCTGGACTCGGTCATGGTTTGGGACATACGGCATACGGCAGGGTCTCACCTTTAACTGGATGTCAGTCCGCATACATGAACTCGGCAATCCAATCCCAACCTACTTTAAATGTATAGGTACCATTTAGCTTAATTGCCTGTTTTTGGACATCCACACGAAAAGCAGAGGTGGGATTTGAACTTACAACCGAATAATACATGGAGCAACAGCACTAACCCATATCGCCCTTATTGCTATTCCTGGACCTTACGTGAGCTGAACAAACACATAACACACAAAAGTTAAGTTAAATGCGCCTAATGCTAATTAATGATAGATAACTGTATTCACTCGTTATTTTAATGACACAAATAATTACATATACACTTCATGGCCACCTTTGTTAGGTAAGCCTCGCTAGTATCAGAGAGGACCCACTTTTGATTCCCGAATCGCTTTACGGGTTAGACGCTCTGTGCCGTCAGAGAAGCCATTTGTACTGAGCTGTTATTTGTGCACTTGTGGCCTTCCTGTTAGCGTTAACGAGTCTGGCCATTCTCCCCCAATCTCCCTCATTAACATGGTGTTTTCAGCGATTGAAGTTCCATTGACTGGATGTTTTTTGTCCGTCGCACAATTCTCTGTAAACTCTAGACACTGTAGTGTGTGAAAATCGCAGGAGGACATTTGTTTCTGAGATGCTGGAACCACCGTGTATGGCATCAACAGTCACACTATATTCAAGAACACTTAGATCAGGCACCTCAGCTATTCTAATGCTTAATTGGAAAGAGAATGTCTTGGACATGGTTGCACAATCTGTGTATCCAGTTGCAGCCCCATGGTTCAGTGTTTGGCGCATGGGTGTCATTTAGGGTTGCCACCCGTCCCTTAAAATACGGAATCGTCCCGTTTTTGACAGTAAAATTGTACGTCCCTTTTTTATTCAATACGGTTTTGATTATTGGTTTGGTTTTGAAGTCGATTTACCACCACTGGTGCATCATTTGGTACATCGTGGTTGTGGCAAGTCCCCCCTGTGGTAGGCGGCCTTTATTTTTTTGCATGAAAGGTGGCAACCCTAGTGTCATTAGGCCCAAGTATTTTAGCCCTGATGCCAATCTTGCTTCAAAGAAAAAAAAGTCAAGACCCAGCAAACTTCCCGACTAGCTAGAAATGCTCATGGTCTAGAGGAGCAACAGTCTGCATTAACAAACAGGTGTACCTAATAAACTGGACACAGAGTATCAATGCAACAACATATTCAAACATGGAACATTAGGTCTTTATTGTTTAAGATATTTTTCTGCAACTCATGAGATTTTAGGAATTTCAATCGCCAATTAACATGAATCATCTTTTTTATTAGTAAGACTAGCTCTACAAATTTGTTTGGCACAGTGTAACCTTAATGTCATGTGAAAAAGAAAGTACAATCTGTTTCAGTTATAAGGCATTACGTATCATTACATAAAAAAATCATCTGGTCCTTAGCAGGTCTTAAAATGAGGTAATTACAACCTCGGATGAGCAACATCACATGACATATTTCACCATATTATTATTTGTGTAACAAAAACAGATAAATTACAGAAGCAGTGTGTGAAACAGTAAGTATTGGCTTCCACAGGAATTAAGAGGGTAAGTAGCAGCCAGGTGCTGCTAATCAAATGCACTTGATTAATTTACCATCAGCAGGTGTGACCTCCTCTATAAAAGCAGACATTTTGGCAGTTTGCTGGTCTGGAGCATTCAGGTGTATGTTAATGCCTGATGCCAAGGAGGAGCGACATCCGCAATGATCACAGAGAAGCAATTGTTGCTGCCCGTCAATCTGGGAAGGGTTATAAGGCCATTTCCAAACAAACTGAACAAGTGGACACAAACGAGTGGAAAACATTCAAGACAGTTACCAATCCTCCCAGGAGTGGACGTCCCAGCAAACACACCCCAAGATCAGAACGTGCAATGCTCAGAGAGCGCACAAAAAACCCAAGAGCTACATCTCAGACTCTACAGGCCTCACTTAAAGTTCAATTAGATAGATAGATAGAGATAGAAGCCTTTATTGCCATAGCAAATTAGATAAAGACTGAACAAGTATGGCTTGCTTGGAAGGGTTGTCGGGAGAAAGCCTTTTCCCTCTACAAAGAACATGGCAGTACTGCTTAGGTTTGCAAAGTTGCGTCTGAACAAACCAAGACTTCTGAAACAATGTTCTTTGGACAGACAAGACCAAAGTGGAGATTTTTGGCCATAATGCACAGCGCCACATTGGGTGAAAACCAACCCAGCATATCGGCACAAACGCCTCATACCAACTGCCAAGCACAGTGATGGAGGGCTGATTTGGGCTTGTCCTGCAGCCACAGGCCCTGCGCACCTTGCAGTCACTGAGGTGACCATGAACTCCTCTGTATACCAAAGTGCCGTAGAGTCAAATGTGAGGCCATCTGTCTGACAGCTAAGGCTTGGCCAAAATTGGGTCATGCAACAGGACAAAGATCCCAAGCACACCGTCAAATCAAATTCCGAAAGGCTGAAAAAGAAAAGAGTCAAGGTGTTCCAATAGCCCAGTCAAAGTCCAGACTTCAACCCAACTGAAATGCTGTGATGGGACCGTAAGAGAGCTGTGCATAAACGGATGCCCACAAACTTCAATGACCTGAAGCAACACTGTAAAGAGTGGGCCAGAATTCCCCAGCAACGATGTGAGACTGATAATGATTCAGAGAACGATTACTTCAAGTTATTGCTGGTAAAGGTGCTTCTACAAGTCACCGAATGATGGGGTGTACATAGTTTTTCCACACATGGCGTATCCATTTTGGCTTAATTTTTGTTAATTAAATGATGACAAGATGCAATCTGCTGAGTGTTGATTTATACCTGAGGCTAGATTTAAATAATTTTAGAACCTGGTAAGGACCAGATTTTTTATTTTTGTCCTGATACGTAAAACAACGACTGTATGTGCAGTGAAGACTGTATACTTGTCATGCCGGTAGCCAACTGCACCAAGCAAATAGAATTTCTATAAAAATAAATATTTATAAAATTAATACCTATAAAGCAAAACAGTACATGAATGTCACACTATCTCTTGGTACCCGATATAAGAATACGGCAAACCAATTTGTAAAGAAAGCTGATACACCCAGTGCACACATCATCCAAGATCATTTAGCAGATATTTTGGTCCAAAGCAATAAAGATGAGGCAAACAACACATTACAAACATAGGTGCTGTCAAGGAGTGAACTAGGCACAAGTGAAGCTAGGCTGAGCTTTCAATGAATGCCCAGCTATAAGTGCTGGAGCAGGAGATACGCACAGACTTCTAACAAAGCAAGAACCTAATACAACCATTCAATGACCAGACTGCGACGGTAAGATCATTCTAAGATCACTACAGGTTTGGAAGCACAAGGCAGGGCCACGACGCGCAGTAGGCAGCAGGAATGCAAGAACGGGCCTGCTGCTCTGCCATTAAACAGGGAACTCAACCAGAAAATACAGATGTGCAAGAGGAAAACGTACAACTGCCAAGCATTTACATACAGTGCACGCTATGCACCTCACATTTACCTGTATTAAAATCAGCTGGCACTTCTATCTACAGAGGCACTCTATCCCACCCTTCACAGAGCGTGATGTTGCACTGAAGCCATTGAGATGTACCTCATTCAAGGCTACTGCTACTGTGACAATGGGCTGTAAGGCTACAAGCTACAGATTAGCTGCACTCGGCCTTCAAGGCCATTTTTAAACAAAGTGTAAAAGTGCCAGCTGGCCTGGTATAGTGGGTGACAAGCCTCAGACAGGGACATGCGGTTGTATCTGTAGATGGTATATCCATCCAAACATTTCCTACATCCCCTTGTCCTATGCAGGGTGACAGGGGTCCAGAGCTAATCCAAGAAGCTACGTGCACAAGGCAGGGAACTATCTAAACAAGCAAAGTTTAACACTAACTGTAAATGAAAGGAGACAACCCGTCAGTAGCTGACCCAGGTTGGTGTGAAGAGGGTCCCAAAGGTTCAACGGAGTCCCACAGATGGGAAGCAGTGCTGCCATGCCCCCCCAGAACAGTGGCGACACAGACGTCAGCTGGACGACAGACACCAGTCATCCTCTGATCAGGCCAACTGCTTAGCGCCAGCATCACGGGGAACGGCTGTAAGGAACTGGTACCGAATTAGCACACCTGATTAGAAAATCAACAAAGGCCTCATGCTGACAGCAACATTCTGTCTGTGATTGTTTTAGGTCAGCAAAAAACCCCCCAAAAACCCACAGGTGCCCAAATCCAGCCCAGGAGGGCCACAAGCTGTTTCCTTCTTTCATTCAACCTTCCTCATTTCACGTTGTCTTTATTAAAATGATTAATTGAATAATAGGTTCCCTGCTGTTTTAGGTGTAAAACAGGCACTAATTAAAGTGTTCTCTAACAAGTTCAGCAGTTAATAAACAACAGGCTAATTCCTAATTTAATAAATTATCACAAACATTCATGGTGGGAAAAATCTCTGTTCAGGCAAAGACAGGAATATTTAAAAGTCTGAAACTTAAGTGGCATGGCTTTCTTGAAGAGGAGCCAGCGAAGGTGATTGTGTTCCCTGTTTTTCGTCAGTCAGCACGGTGACTGATGCTTTTCCCCCCCCCAACTTTTTTTTTTTAAACGAACTTCTACCTAAAACACAGAGGTCGTCAGGATTCCAGATTCCTGATCGTGCAATATCCTGGGTTACTAGACAGAGCAGCACACTTCGCATTATCAGCGAATCCCCTGTTACTAGCTGGGCAAATTATTACTCAATATTGCATTCTCGATATAAGCTCGTGCCTGATCTGCAACAGCAGGAGAATTCGATGCTCTCAAACCGGGTCGGCCCTCCCGACTTTTTCGAAGGTGAACTGTGGGGCAGCTCTGTTTTCGAGGTTTTTCAGGGCACTGCTCCAGAACCAGAAACACAGTGCCGGCATCGGATCCACACTCAGCTTCTATGTCTATAAGACTAATTAAAAGAAAAAAACACACACACACACACTTCTGCTTTGTGTACAGCCTTCCTGCCAGGCAAACTACCGCCAAATGCCAGCCCATATGACTCACTCGCACTTCTCATTTATCCGGGTGAAAGCTTGTCTGACTTTCGATGCCGTTTGTTGCTTTTTCAACATCTCAAATCGTCGTCTTCTCCCGAAAAACCAGGGGAAACTCTCGCTGAGCCCCTTAATCTTGCCTACATCCAGCTTAATACTCAAATGAATGCTTCTCTGGATGATCTTGTGAAAATGATTCCTGATGCACCAATCGGCCCATTCAGCATGTCAGGATGACCGAATCCATCAATGCCTTCATAGTCTCCATACGTCCCTCCTATATTTCTAAACGTAGCCATTATAATTCCTTGCGGCCTGATGGCTCAGCGGCTCCCACTGCTGGCACACACCTCCATGGCTGGGAGCTTGGATACCTCCTCGCTCCATGTGTGATAGAAGTTTGCATGTGCTGAGAGGGTTTCCTCAAGCAGTCCAAAGTAGGCTCCTGTGATGCATGAAGTCACGCAAACCGGCATACCTAAATTGTCTATAGTGTGTGTGTACCCTGTGATGGACAGGTATCTTGACCACAGTGTTCCCCTACATTACTGTGGATTACAATTACAATTCAACCCCCAACCCACCCTGTGAGCAGGATAAGTGTTCAGAATACTTATGTCTGCTATCTCCCCCTACACAAAATGACCAATTGAACTTCTCGCAAAATCTTGCAAACAAAACATTAAGAAATGCATGCCGCAGCCTGTAACTAAGGCTCAGTTGTGTCAAATGGAGAGGCGTAAAATACAGAGAATCCCATAACAGTTTGTGGAAACTGACTGGGATCCCACCAAATTTCAGACAAAGGTGGTCTTTTGGAATGACATGGAACAATTACAGGGGAAATTCTGCAAGAACCTACAGCTCTCTTTCCAAAGTGAACCCCTGAGCCGAGGGAAACCTTCAAGCTGAGCATTTAGGAGCTTTATCGGCTAACAAAAAAACAGGCACTAATATCCCAAGGATTATTAACATGCAGTTCCTGCGGCGGCAAAGTAACTCAAACCCCTCACCAAAAACAAACATTAAAACTGATTACAAGAGCAGATCATCTTTGCTAAACACATATGACCAGTAGTGAAATCTCAAACAGCTGTCACAGGCCTTTAATGCTATAAGAAAGCGTGTAAGCTTCAATAGGATAGCCAAGTCTTTCCGTCCCTCAAAGTTCTTCAGCAATGTTCCACATCTATTCCGAATGCGACTTGCATTTAGGTATACGTGTGTGTATATATACTGCATTACATTCACATATAATATACATAACTTTACACATCTAACTTTCAAGTTAGAAAATTTCTTGAGAAACCAGCCGTTTCAAAATGTAGATTGAACAGAAAAAATGTTTTTCACTCCAGAGGGAACAGTTTGAGATTTACGAGCCTCGGACTGACAGAAAATGTTTGAAATAATGAGAAACACGTGTCAGAGTGAATGGACAAGCAAACCCCGGAGGCATCACGGAACAGCTGAAGAGGCTTTTACAAAAAGCAGCAAAACACATCAAGTATATCCTTTAAAAAATGTACGTAAATCCAGCAAGAATATTATTCATACAAACAGAGGCACAGATGTACTTCATTCCAGCATCCACAAGACTTATTATTTCCCATGGAATGCCTGGTCATTCCACTAGAGTAATCACACATCAGCCCCTGATTAAATCGAACACGTCATGTCCGGGCTGAGGCCTGCGCCGGTGATCTGGTGAGCCGCAGAGGCGAACACTGTGTATGCCAGACTCCCGGACAACACGGAGGAATCTGTGTGCCATCACTTACAAAAGAGCTGCCACGGCGACCACGGGATCTGTCCAATCGCGAGCCTCACAAAGCCCCACAAGCTGAAGGCCATAGCAACCCGGCCGCCAGGATGGCACTAGCACCCACTGGGTGTGTTCGCCATCCTCTGTGACATTGCAAATATATATATGGACTGCAGCAGCCCAGACAGCTGAACTGCAAGGTCACAATAACCACTGAAGAACCAGGCCACTGTTCTTCCAACAGAATCACCATTACAACATGTAACTTGCCCTTCATATTTCAAAGGCATTCAAATCTATACAGAAAAAAAAACATTACTGCCAGGGAACCATTAAAAAAATAGCTGAACGTCAGTCCATAATTTGGCCTCAGACTAAAAAGCAGAAACAAATAGCAGCTCCTGTGAAGGTCTGAGCGTGATAAATATTTCCTCTCCTCCTCAAATGGGCTTGCTATTGTGATCCAGGCTATATTTAGAAGCCCTGCACTGCACAGAGGCTGGTTTCTAATGTATTTCCAGGACCCACATATGAACGATCAAGAAAAAAAAACGGAACAGAATTACAGGATCCAATAAACAAATAGAAACAAATGTGAGCTTTTCCATTAAGTACCATAGTTTGCTAAAACAGACTCCTACAGGATTCATCTTGGGTTTTTTACAGACGCTCTGCAAAGGAGCCCATCAGATCTTATCAGTGGCAGGTCAAAAGGAACCCCAGACAGGCTTACCCATCATCCTCTCCGTCCACGGGCAGGCTCTTCAAGGGGAACAGGCCCGCTGAGGCAGTTAAGGCATTTGCACTGCTGCTCCCCTCTGCCCCCAGAGAGGCCCCGGCCTCTGAGGAAGTGTCTCCTGCAGCCATCTTGGGGAGCGAAAGCAGGGACTGGTGCTGAAAGAGAAGGCGCTGGGCATCCTCCAACTGCGTGGCGGTCACGGAGGGCAGGCCGATGTACTGGGTCCCGGCAGGCAGCTGGGAGCCCTGGCCCTGCCCGAGGGTCGGTCGGGTCCCGCTCGGCACAGGCGGAGAGCTCTGGGAAAGGCTGGGCTGGGAGTCAGCCGGGACGCTGGGAGGCACGGTCGGCACGACCTGACTCGAGGCCATGGCGGGAGTCGGGGCCGCTTGCTGAGGCTCGGGTGCGAGAGGCTGGGCCTGGATCAGCTGTGAGGCAGCCACCTGCGCTTCACCCGGGAGCATCTGCGGGGCAACGGCACCCTGGGACGCCTGAGGGACAGGGACTGATGAGGTCTGCTGTGGCAGGATGCCCTGGTGAAGAGGCTGAGTGACGGACGCAGGCAGACTCACCACAGGCTGCAGACCCGCAGCCATCGCCAGGGGGGCCCCAGATGGCGTGGCTGCCGCCACCGGGGGCAAACTGGTGGGCATTGGTGGCAAAGGCTGCGTCACCACCGGCGCCTGGAGGATCGGTTGATGTTGGGAGAACTCGGGCGGCAGGCCACCTCCTTGGCTCGTTGGCAAAGAGTGAACGGCTTGGGTGGGAGCAGGCTGCAGGGGAGGGTAGCCCATCTGCTGGGCCACCCCCGGCAGACCCTGCGCCGGGGCAGACGGCACGGTCTGAGCATGCAGCAGCTGCTGCGGGGGAACAGCTGGGGTGGAATGCACCACCGGCTGGGGAAGACTTCCAGGAGTCACCATGGCCGGTGGCCGGATGGAGCCCAGGCTGGGGGGCACAGGGGGATGTGCACTGGTCTTTAGGAGAGGGTGCAGCATGTCCTGGGGGTGTCCAAGAGGCTGGGGCACATTCTGAGCAAGGCTAGGATGGGAGGGCTGCAGGCCTGGGTGGGTGCCATAGTCTTGCAGCTGAGGAGCAGAGGCTTGGTGTTGCGCAGGTTGAAAGGCCTGCATAGTGGCAGGTGCCGGTGTGTCTTCACTGACCACAGCCTCCCGCTCTACTGTCATGCTGCTCTCGACTGGCCGGTGGCCGGGCGTGATGTCCATGGCAGAAGCCGTGACGACGGTGGCAGGGGGTACCTCTTTGTCATAATAATCGGTGCACGTCCAACGACCCTTCCGGAACGACTCGGAACTGGAATCCAGCTTCACCACCCGGAAGCGGGAACCGGCGGGAACCTGGGCTGGCTGCTGAGCCTGGCTGTGTGGGGCGGATGGGGCCGGCTGGCCTGTACCGGGTGTGCCGGTCCCCACCGCGCCAGAGGCACCGGTCAGGGTGGTGGTAGTCATGGCAACGCCTCCGGTTGTAGTCACAGGTTGCTTTTGCACCAAGTTTATATTCTGGCTTCCACTTCCTATGATACCGGTGCTGCCACTTACCGGTCCGGGGGCAACACTGGCACTGCTGCTGTTGGTACTCGCTGTCCCAAGGACTGGGGTGCTTGCGGAACTCAGTCTACTCACATTGCTGATGTTGCTCGTCAAGGTATTTACGCTGCTTATCGGGGCTCCCGCTGCGGTAGAGAGCATTCCCGGGATGACGCTGGCTAACGGTGGGGCCGTGATACTGCCAGTGCTGGCGGTAGCGGGTATCACCGGGGAAATGCTTGGCAAAACCCCGGTGGTGGAGGTAGCAGCGGCAGAAATACCGCCCCCCTCTGGTGTCCAAGATGGCCCACTAGAGGCCGCCACGAGTGGGGGAGCAGCTGCGGGATGAGCGGCATGTGCTTGATGATGCTGCCCGTGGTGATGTTGATGGTGCATAGTCCCATTCACTATGGTGCCTTGCTGATGAGTCTGGGGCAGGTGGTGCGATGGCTTGCTGGAAAGGTGGGGCTGGTTAGGAGAGACCGCACCGGGGGTCTCCGCCTCATGAAAGTTGTTTAGAGTCTCTTCTGAGGAGCTCCTCAACGGACCCCCCATGTCGGTGGCCCGGGACAGGGACACGTCCAGGATCTCAGATGAAGACAAATCCTCTGTATGCGACTCGTCCAGATCGTCGTAGCTCTCAGTGTCCTCCGCAATGCTATTGTTGGTGCTTACGGATACCTGAGCCGGCGTGACGCTGGTGATCTGGAACCCACTTTTCTTCTTCATCTGAGCACCGACCGACGGGAGAGGCTGGGACTGCAGCTGGGACTGGGAAAGGAGGTTAAGGCTCTGAGGAGGATGTTGTGGCCCCGAGGAGGAAGAGCCGGCCGGAGGTGGGGGCTGTATCAACAAGGGAGATTGGTAATCTTCAGCAGAAATAACATTATTGCTAACGCTCGTACCCGTCGCTGTCGTCAGCGCCGAAATACTACCTCTACGAGGGAACATCGCCGGGTGCGCCATCTTCCTAGTGCTAGCGGAATCTCCCGAGGACTCCGAGTGATGCATCTCGTAAATTTCCAGGAGTAGCGCTACTTGACAGACTAATAAATACCCACGTTTTCAGAAGATAGCAGGTAGGACTGAGTCAACAAAGCCTTGGCTGAGAGCAGACTTTATTCGGCAAGGAGTGATCGAAAAAAATAACAACCGTCACCGGTATTATTTTATGCCGTAACTAGTTGAACTTTCCGTCGGTGTGAAATTCTCCCCCCGGTGATACAGGGCTAACCAATCGGGAGCTCGCGCTGTGGTAGCTAGGTTAGCTAACTCTGCAGCTAGCGATCTACACAGGCGCGCTTCTGCTTGCGTGTGCTCTTAAACCCAGTTCAACATCTCTTTATTTTTTTATCTTTATATGACAATTTAAGTACATATACACAAGACAAAGATATAGCTAGTTATTCGTATACATCTATCACTTCTTGGGGAACAAGAGACCATCTCCATCACTGCCAGGCGCTGAGTCGCATAATTTGAAAATAGCTAACAACGTTAGCTAAATTAAACAATCCGTGCGCGACGTGAGACTCTTCTTATTGGAATATCCCCTTTTCGTCGATCGCAGCGCTTGTTTACTCCATCCTGTCACGTCTTTGTTTTTAAATCCAATGTTTGCTGTATCACCCTCTCGCCGTCTCCCAGCCGGAGCCACCTTCTCGTAATGTAGCTGTTTCTCTCCGTGACGAGACAAGGGGGAGGAGGGCTCGCTAACATGGCGACGGCGCATGCGCGCTAGCGCCGCAGAGCCGCCAGACATAAAGCCAGTCTGGGGAGAGGCGGGGGGTGAGGAGGGGAAGCGAACAAAAACGAGCTTCGCTCGACCGGCCGGCAAGTGCCGAGAGATTCCGGAAGCCGGGCCCGAACAAAAACGAGCTTCGCTCGACCGACCGGCAAGTGCCGAGAGATTCCGGAAGCCGGGCCCGAACAAAAACGAGCTTCGCTGGACCGGCCGGCAAGTGCCGACAGATTCCGGAAGCCGGGCCCGAACAAAAACGAGCTTCGCTGGACCGGCCGGCAAGTGCCGAGAGATTCCGGAAGCCGGGCCCGAACAAAAACGAGTCTTTGACGAAACATGACGATCATACAGAGGACCGGCTGCCGGCTACGCCTTCCAACTGACACCAGATCGGTGCGATAGTTTCGCTAATAATATTTCTGAGTTAAGAGTGGGAGACGAGAAACTGATCACAATTACTTCTTAAAGACATAAAATGGACAGAGCCGCTGAGCCGCCGGAGGAAACAATGAGCAAAATTAAAATTAAGCATTGTTTCTTGTTTATGTACCAGTGTGTCTCATTGTGTTTCGCATTCAGTTTCACGTATTGTTCTAATTTGGGAGCACTGCAGCTGAAGGGTGAACCGCTGGCAATAATTTCTTTCTAACGACATGGGCGTTGCCAGATCTTTGCGCATTATATGAAATGAAAAGTAAAAAAAAATGCTGGCACGCGATGAGATGCACGGTCTGCATGTCAAATAAACGTGCATATAATAAAATAAAAGGGACGTATCTAACTTCATTTCATTAATGGTCACTCTCTAAAAAAACAGTTTAATTGGACTTCCTAAGTAAGTGGTCATTTGTGGCTAAATTGATAGTAGTATCTGACGGAAATACTATTTTAAATTAATAGAGCAAAATAAATTATATAAAAGGCTGCAACATATCGCGAAAAGAGTTCTGCGCGAAGAAAACGAAAAGACTATAGGATTTTAAACCGATTTTACACAGAATGTGCAAAACAATGACTAGCATATAAAAGCATGATCCGAGAACAGGCAAAACTACGAGCATTTGATGATAGGTATATATGCAGGCTAATGCATTCTAATGGTAATTACTGCCAATAAAAATGCACCACGATTAATTGTTTTCCGCCTACATATTGTAAATACAACTGTATACTTTTTAAGCAGAAATGTATTTAATCATTTACAGTGAATGCTGCCATTTGAATATATTGTATTTAGCTAAGATCATCTTCCAACTATATTAAGCGTAATAAAAAGATACGGAAATAAACGACCAGGATTATACATTGATACATACAGACTGCAACCCTAGAGATTAGAGTATAAAGATTTTATACTGAATCTGAAATTAATTCTGCGCAACTTGAAAACATTTTTGGTAAAATAAAAAAATCAGGTACCTCATTAAAAAGTAGTTTATCTATGAATTTCTAGTTGATGAATTTGATCTTATTTTATGTATTATATACATATATCCAATTATATACCTTATTATATATTATATACCAATTATACACCCTGTTATTATACTCCCAATAATGTCACCACAGCCTTCTTTAAATCATTGGTACATGTTGACTACAGTCATGTAGATATACCCCATAACCTGATGGCTTTTTGCATGGCTGAACTCACATGATGAAATGTCCCCAATACCTCAGTTGTGAAATGAGCATTTCAGAACACCCCCATTCATCTCAATGTTTTACAAATCCCAGGAGAGTGACATACTAATTCATTAAAATGTATTTTTAGACTGTAAGCACATATCTCTCAGAAAAAAAAGTGCATCGTGTTTCTTTTATAAATTAAACTGAAAAAGTTGGAAAGTACAGATTAATAGCTAACTGCGCTGAATCATGAGTAGTTAGCTTGCTGTAGCTAAAGCCTAAACGGCATAATACTGTGGATATCTGACAGATACAGCATTACAATTAGCATTCTTGGTCAGTGCTAAGCAAACTGGGGACTAATCCTCATTAAAATTTTACAGGAGCCAGTTGTGTTTATTCATTGCAACTGAGGCAGCCAATGATTCTCTGGAACTATTGCAAATGTATCAGTAATTTCCTTATTATGATGTTGCTCTCAAACGAATAAGCTTGCACAGAAATTATAGTTAATAGGGTTCTCAGTTGCACAGTTGCCATGGTTTAATCATTTTGATGAACTTTCTTGATGATGTAAGATGAAAGAGACGAAAGTCACAAAAACATTGTTAATGTAGAGTTTACTACCTTGTTGTACAAATAGCATTGTAAACAGAGAGTGAACAAGTTACATAGCGAACTGCGGTGAGCCAGACACAGCCATTATTATATTTACACGCTAGCACATTAAATGGACATCCATCTCCTGTCCAGCCATCTGACTTCATTTAAACCCCAACGATATGCTCAGTTCCATCAGTGTTTGCTAGGTTTCATTACCCGAGATGTTTTTAGATGTGAGCCGAGGAAAAAATTGCCATTAATCTATTGAAGAACATCCAAACCATTTGCTTTGCATTTCTTTAAAAAAATCTCATTCACTCCGCTAGTGTTTTCCTTTTCAATTCCTAGAATCGGCCTAGCTGTACCACCATCCTAACATATTTGAAAATGTGGTTTAATGCTAAGGTCATAAAACTACAGCCTGTAGGCTTAACTACTGCCATGTCTGGGCTCGCACAGGTAAGAGGGGACCAGTCCGTAGACAGCCAAACGCAACCCATCCTGTGTTTTAATGGGGAAATACCCCTATCACCTTAACCAATGAAGAGGAGAGGTGTTTGCTTTGCCCGATAGACGGCCGCCTGAAAGCCGGTCCCCATCCGTACAGATGGCAGGGCCGGTTGGGAGGTTGGGGGTTAGCATGGGGGAGAGCCAGCGAGATCTGATTGCAATGTAAGCGTCTACTGACGTCAGCAGCTTTGCATCACACTGGTGCTCACCCACAGGAAAGCACAGACGCTATTGTACTATCCAACAATAACAGGCAATAAATGCAACACGGGCTACTTTAATGAACCACGTTGGTCAATTAATGACCAATGATAAAACATCACGTTCAGCCTTACACTTTTTTCCACGATGCCACATTAATATTGATCATCCAGTGTTATTTATTGTATTGTGCATGTATCTTGAGGCATAAAAACAATAGTTTAGGCACAACAAAAGAGATTGTGTTTGATAGAGCAAGCAAATGGAAAAAAAACTCTAAAACCTGAACTGAGGTTCCAAATGGAATCCACCATAAGAGGCCTGTAATCGGGAGAGAGCCAGCCTGGCACCCAGCCCGAGGTCCCTTGGAGCTTGTCATCCGCTGTTCCCTGCTGCCTGGAGGTTCAGCGAGTTGGGTCGGGCCGCCACTTGGCACAGAGCTACAGGTTTATTTTAGTTAGACAGGCCACCGAACAGCTGATAGGTTTTGCTGTACCTTATTGTTAAACACTGTAGAGCAGGCCACAGCGACTCGAGTGCTTTGGTTCCCATCCAGCTAAATGCAGCCACAGGCACGTGATTCCACTTCATCTGAAGTCATGAACCATTCAAATTACAACACCAGCGTTTCTCTTTCTCAATGCTGTGGTTCCAGTGTAGTATACAAAATACTTCCCACAATATTAGTTAATGATTTGATATAATAAATATTCATCCCAATATAATGATGTTCTGGATTTTTAACTAATATGAATAGTTTTTCATAGTAGGAGCAACACAAGGTGCTAAGTTTTCAAGTTCCGGAAAACTCTTCTAGTGAAGTACTGTTCGGTTCATTGCCTATACACCCTGACACGATCACCCAAAGCAACTTTCTAAAGCATTTATAGAGTTTTACTGAAGTAGGTTAGGTTAAGCACATAGCTCAGAGGTACTCCATCGAAACCCCCTCCAGCCCCCCACGCAATTAAACACCCTACTTCTTACTGCTGTCATCATTTAACTTCCATTTCAAATTCCAGTGGTCAGCCAGTTCTGCCTTTCCATCGTGTTCAAGCTTTCGAAGCGTCATCATTCTCAACACAATGACATTTGCTATTTGTACTCAACACGGTTACTTGTTTAGAGTTCATTTGTCACAAGTGGTCTGGGACACAGGAATGCAGAGCCATGGTTATGTTGGACACCTCCTCATGACCCCCTCACACACTCTTTGCACTACTGTTTGCTTGTACTACTTGCATTGAGTCATAGTTGTTGTGTACTATTTTTGTTTTGTTTTTGGCTTTTTAAAAAATTTTCAGCTGGTCTTTGTTCCAAACGTCTGATGCTGTGAAGAATCACATTTTCGTTTCATGTGTACGAAATGCCAATAAAGTGACCTGACACGTAGCCGTGCTTCTCTGAAGGGATTCTCTTTGTTCCCCTAATTCAAATCAATTTACTTTTATATAGCGTAGCCTTTATAGGACAATGTTTCCCAACCCAGTCCTTGGGGGCCCACAGATGCTCCTTGTTTTTGCTCCATTCCAACTCCCTACTGGAAAACGTTGACTGTCTGCCGGTCCCCAAGGGCCAGCTTGGGAAACACTGTTATATAGCGTAGTCTTTACAGAACATTAAAACAGGAGCTAGGGTGAAGCTGAGGCATAGCAGCAGCACATCCGACATCGAGCAACTTAAACTCCCTTACACTTTAGGGCTGACTATGTGATGAAACTAATCCGTCCGTTTTAGAACATTAAACCCTTTTCACTCAAATCATCCTTTAAAAAGACTTACAAGTCAGGACTCATTGAAGAATTGTTGGTGATGCACTCTTCCTCACACTCACCACACTCTCCTCCTCCTGCTGGGTCACCTGATTACTGCAGGATATGGCTGGACATTTGCGAAAGAACCAGTCTGTACCAGATCAGGAAAAGGAAGCTTATGAATCAGTCAGATTTAGGTGGATTATGGTGTTAGTCTTTTAAAAACAAAATCCTTACTAGACTGAGGGACCAAAAGATCTGTCTGAAGAACTCCATTATGAACAGATGAAGGTCAAACAAGGTCAAATTGTTCAAAAGTATAAAGTTGCAATGAACTACCAGTTTTGGGAAATAATTGCCTTTTGTGTGAGGGACCCATTCAAACAGAGCAAACATGATGCAATCACACACCAGACCAGCAGGTCTGCATCAAGTATGGATAAATCTTATTTACCACATTAAAACTCAGGGACATTTATCAATTTGCTAGTTCAGAAACCACACAAATGACCACTGACATAATAAAAAAATGGAAATGTTATTTCAAATTTGAGAATATGACTCCGATAATGACAGGACACAAATGTGTTGAAAATGTAAAGATAGCAATGTTAGTTTAAAAAGCACTGTACTGATAATATAACCCCATTGACTGCGTACAAACAAAAGACTAGGAGACTCTGCTCTTCAGCTTTCAGGCAGGGCAACACGTCTGTAACAGGTGTGCATACTAACGCTTACGTGGCACTGACATCAATTACCCACGCTGCACCTGACAGCTTCCCTGTCCCCTCCCCTGCCCAAGGGGAAAAAAGCTGAGCTGGCAGGCAAACGAAAAGGACGACAGATATGCAGGAGAGCTGAAGGCAACCGTGTAAAGGCACGTTCTATCGTCCCAGGAGCCACATCGCGGCACATAAACAGGGGGAAATCGTTCGGACCAAACCATCCCCCGGGAAGTTCTGAAGCTGGAAATGCTCAAATTATTCTAAAAAAAAAAAAAAAAAAAAAAAACTGCTTCATAACAACCGCATGAGCCCAAAATAAAAAAACAAACAAACATAAAAATGTGATTGAGCAACAGACAAAATTATGAAATCAATAGTTGCGAAAATATCGAGGCTGAATAAAAGATTTTGGTCAGTACGACTCTTTAGAGGTGAAATAACTTTATTACTTGCTGACACAAACCAAAACGAAGGCTTTTTGCAATCAGTACAGTTGCAACTGTTATACATGTTGTTATAAAACGAAAAATGGCGATGAAGCAACATAGCCACATGATCGATCAAAAAAAAAAAAAAAGTATCTTGTCAACCTGAATAATTTATGCAAACAATTGCATGTTAGAAAGGATTAAAGCAAACAGAAAATACTTTGCTTTTAGGCAGTTTTATAGAGCCATTGTACTTCTTTGACTGGAGGGACTGGCAGGACGTGCCTTTAGAGGGAAAGGCATACACCTTGCTCCAAGCAAGCATGTGAAGGAAGGGCAGTAAGGCAGGCAGTGGAGGAGGTGCTCAGTCACGGGCAGGGCTCACGTCCAGCTGCCGCCTTAAAGCAGAGGAACACTTCAGTCACACACAGCTGCAAATGAATGAAAGCAGTAGTCAAGACTTCTTTATTAACCTGGCTTACATCACTTACATTATTTGGGCAGGGGGTCACCAATCTTGACTGACAATTAATGGTTTGTAAAAACTAGAAAAACTCAACGCGACTTTCATAAGAATTTGCTTAATTTAATATTCAGAAATTGGGCTTAGATTTTTAGTTGTCAGAATCTGTTCATATGCACACAGAGTAGGTACTGATTGATGGTGATATACTTTCAGATGTTTTGAGCATAGGCTTCAGGGATTTCCCAAATGTCCTCATCCACCACAGAGAGAGTTGCTTGGGCATTCTGCTCTCCACCTGTACTGGCATCTTCCCGTGGCGAACCAAGACATCCATGTTGAGTATTCCCACTAGGTTGTTGTCTGCCCTCAGAGTGACACACATCCCTAGCAACGTCCTGCTGCTCAGCTAATATATCCTCCACTTGCTCCTCGTTTTCTACAGGTTGCTGGCTCTTTTCGTCACTTCCTATCGGACAGTGGTCTCCAGATGCTGACGTTTTCTCAGCTGAAGATCCCGGGTTGCTGGAGTCCTGTCCACAGTCTTGGATGGGCCCATCTAGACTGTGAGCTTCTGAGGCATGTTGAGTATTCCCACTAGGTTGTTTTCTGGTCTCAGAGAGATGCACATCTCTATCAACGTCCTGCTCCTCAGCTAATATATCCTCCACTTGCTCCTCATGTTCTACAGGTTGCTGGCTCTTTTCGTCACTTCCTGTCGGACAGTGGTCTCCAGATGCTGATGTTTTCTCAGCTGAAGATCCCGGGTTGCTGGAGTCCTGTCCACAGTCTTGGATGGGCCCATCTAGACTGTGAGCTTC
>JAODKM010000001.1:41821767-41853083 GCA_026780845.1 Petrocephalus sullivani
TGTTTTCTGGTCTCAGAGAGATGCACATCTCTATCAACGTCCTGCTCCTCAGCTAATATATCCTCCACTTGCTCCTCGTGTTCTACAGGTTGCTGGCTCTTTTCGTCACTTCCCGTCGGACAGTGTTCTCCAGATGCTGACGTTTTCTCAGCTGAAGATCCCGGGTTGTCGGAGTCCTGTCCACAGTCTTGGGTGGACCCATCTAGACTGCGAGCTTCTGAGGTATGCTTGCTTCTAACTACCCCAATATGCTGCTCGGGAAGGTCTAGGCCATGCTGGTGGTTTCTTTTAGATGTGGCTTCTCCAGTTTCAGTCTGCGGTTGGCACTTTCCTTCAAGCACGGTGACCAAGCTTCTGCCCACCGCCACGCTCCCCTCAGCTTTGTCGTCCAGGCCGAAGAAAGCGCTCCGAACGACAAAGCGGACACACTGCAGGAGCACATTCCTCTCACGGCGGATCTCCGGCGCCAGCAGCTATAGGACACAATGAAGACATTCTTACTCAAACGACCAGTCAATCAGTCGCTTCAGCTACTTACAAACTCAACTGAGGATTCAATTCCTGCTCAAAGATCTTAAACTGTTATCGATTAGAAAATAAACCACGGTGGATAAATGCAGTATTTTGAAGCAGTTTTGTTACAGTTAACAACCCCCTCCCCAGACTTGTTTGAAGTGCTGTATATTTGTCGTAATTTGTAGGGTGGGAAGAAGAGAAAAAGTCTTTGTTAACACAGCCATAGGCATGCAAGTATCCATAAAAGGAGGTATTACCAAATTACAAAATGTATTTCCTTACAATTAATTGCAAGTACATTTACCCAAAGCGTGTTATATGGCCAAACACAAATACAAATTAACAAGCACTGCTTATTTAAAAAAAAAAGTTAATGACTAGGCATAATAAATTTTCGTTAGTTTCCGACCTAGGCTTCTTTTTCACTGGTGATGCATTGTACACTGATTGAGTTTATGAATCGTAAGTGCCAAATGAATGGTACTAAACCGCATTATCCCATCCCGTTCACCCACAAATCTTCTCATGTGAATACAAATTCCTTTCTCCAGCCGGGGTTAGCTCGCTGGAATTGCCCCGAGGGGCCAGTAGCCTGGCAACCCCATTGAGTGCATACATTCAGCACGTCGGCCCTCGCCGCCCTATTCTGTGCTGCTGAATGACTGGACCCACTCCAGGTATAGACACTGCGCTCGCATCTGCTGTCAGCAAACTTCAGCTGGCTGCCGATGAGGTCACCACCGGAGCGGTCTGGGAAGCGCATTGAGCCCTCAAGCCCGCTTCTGGGGGCGGGGGGGGGGGCAGTGCTGTTTACAGGCTTTTGTTTTAACGAGGCACTCAACCACATGATTCAACTAATCATTACCTTACCTCAAATAAATAAGCTCTCCTTCCAAGTATTTTAGGTGGTTTTTAAATAAGAAAACAAAATTGTTATTCTCAACGGATTGAGATCCTTTACTAGCAGATCCAAGCAACACCCTCTACCAGAAAAAAGCAAGCTGACAGCATTTCTGATCAATGGGACTAAAATTAAAATGAGAATAAATCTGGGATAATAAAATCGCTGCAATTTCTTTTAGTACTTAGACAATGTCACCTGCCTAACAACCTACGATTATCGCCCATTTACACAGCAGCATCCCACCTGGCACCAGTGACCAGCTGCCCACCCTTACAGCCACACTGCAGCCTGATCTGGTCTCTCTACTCAAAGTGAGCTAAGTGCACTGTGATTAAGGAACGGGGCACGCAAATGGAGCCCAAGCGGTGACGTCCTGGGCCGATATCAAAGATCGCAATCGATCCCGGCAATTTTTAATTGAACGGTATTGGCTTCCAAAGCCAGACCCATTTAATTTGCAGCGTCCGCCCAAATTACGTCAGTCATGCAGATTGTAAGCTTCCGTCACGGGCTGCACTAAGCCAGAGGCACATGGCCTAGAACTACAGACTAAGGAGATGCCTGCCGTGTGGAAATTCTTCAAACTGGAATCTCAAAGTAGCCCAACAGCTACCTGCAATGTTTGCAATGCCATCCTTTCCAGATGAGGTAGCAAAACAGCATTGTTTAATATATCAAATCAAATTAGGCACTTGCAGAAATACCATTAAGACAACTGAAATCGTGAGGCTTACTAACACCTACTGTATGTGTATGTATATTTGAATATTCATTAAAAGGTTTTATTGGGACTCGGAATTGGCAGATATGAATACTGAATGGATCGGATTGGATTGGGGTACAAAAACAAAGAGGATCAGAACATCCATGGTTCTGTGTGCCTCAGATTCACAAGAAAATACAGCTATACCCTTAAAACATACTTTTCTGACAATAAATAAAAGCTCAAAATTGAAATATTTCTCAAAGTAACTCTCAACGGACGGATGGATGGATGGATGTCCCAGGGCTGCTTTATATACTGAACAGCTCCCACAGGGGGCCTTATGCACCATTCTCCTTGGAAGGACAGGGGTCTCACCATCTCCAGCAGTGTGGGCCGGCGCTGCTGAGGGGTAGTCTGGCCTCGGAAAGGACGCCCCCCTCTTCCCGGCCTATTAGGGGCAGCGCTGGGCCATGGAGCAGCAGTGATGGGTGGAGGCCTTGGCACCTGGGGAAGAGGCTGATCCTGGACACTCTCAGGCAGGGTCTTCAGCATGACCTGGTTCTCCTCAAGCACCTTGCTGACCTTTAGAATAGGTAGAGCTGGAAGAGGAACCACTTGTTACTGTTACCATCACATGCCTGAATGTAACTCCCAATCAGAACTCAGTTCCCTGCCTGTTGTGATATTATTCAATGCATAACACACGTACAGAGAAAACAGCCTAATATCCCAACATGCAACACTGCCAAATTAATACCAAATGTTTCACTAGGCATAAGAAAGCAATATCATAATTTCTTAGAATTACACTTGGCAAATAAATCTAAGAATTATGACCAACATATTCCAAGAATGGAAAACAATATTGTTTTATTAAATCTTGACCAAAAACATAAAAGGTCTACAAAAGAATGCCAGGAGGTAGATCGATCTAACTGAGTATGAACAAAACGCCCCACCCTCTGGCTCCTGGTCGCTCTCTGAGGTGGAGTTGTAGTTGGCCACTAGGGCACCTAGACCGGAGGTCACGTGCCTCGGGGTCACAGTCAGGCAGTCATTTCCAGCGCTGGTCGCTTCGTCCTTCTCAGACTCTACAAGGACAGACCATGGACTTTCAACACACTTCTATTAAAAGATTAGCTCCAGAACTCTGAGTATGCTCATTAAGACGAAATGCCCACAGCATTATAAAATGGTGGTGAAAGGCGCGTAGCAGCAGTAGACACGAATGGCCTCCTTTGTGCTGATGATCTGGGAGACCTTCACAATGTAACGTCCCTCATTTCCGAAGACCACAAACGTTTGTCAGTAACTGTGATGGAATGTAGTGCTATAAAACCCCACATCAGAAAACAAAGTTAACTGACAAAAGAAACAAACGACCTCTGACCTGGGTCACTGTTAACAATGGCTCCGAGTGGATCGCCATCTTTGGGGCTACGCTTGAGGGGCGTCATAGTGACCTGTCCCATCATATGGTCAGGCACCCCCGGCCTTGTCCATGCCCTTCTCTGGTTGTTTTGGAACCTCCCCCCTCGCCGATAGAAGCCGCGGCCTCTTCCTCTCATTCGCCTGAGTAGGGGACAGCCCTAGGTGAGCTCATGCAGAAAGAACGCTCTGGAGATCCAACAAGAACATGCCATGCTGTAGGACAGCTGGATTAACGCAGGTGCTGAGAATGCTGATGATGTTGGTACGCATACCCCAAAACAGCACAAATACATTCTGCAAAAACATTTCATTTTTGTTCAGATAATTTCCTATTTACCTTTTCCTTTATATCCAGACCTGAGAGGCAGGATTACAAAAGACAGTATCTAATATCTCAGCAAACAAGTCTAGTCACTGAAGGGCCCAAGGATAAAGCGCAGGGTACCCAAACTGTGCCGTCTCCAGAACCTCTCCCCTTTCTTCTCGATCCTCCATCATCCTCCTCTTCCTTTCCACATTGGATACGGTGGGATAGTTCCTAAGAAACAACGGTTGTCCACAGTTATTGGTTTTAAAATACAATGTATTTATATTTATAATCCTTAAATATTCCTGCATTAAACTGTGTATTTCAATAAAAGCAAACAAATTGTTATTTGGTGTACTTTGTTCCATTTCTTTAGGCTATATTACAAGTTAAAACAAAAAAAAACTCCCCATACACATCAAAATTCATAACATCTGCTCCCCCTAGTGGTTATTCTGTAAGAAGGATTGAGATGGATACAGATGTACAATCCAACCAGCCCATTCCTTAGAACATCCATATTGGGAAAGGAGAATGCCAGATAAAGGGTCTAGAAGAACAGGAACACAGTGCGAGATGTAAAGTTGTCTAACTTTCGTCTCTCCGCTCTCCATTTTGCGATTTCTTCTGTGGTGTCGAGCTTAATCCTCTTCGTTCCAGGAGCATGGCTCTAACAAAATTGATACAATTCTTGTTGCGACGGCTATATAACTGTAAGCATATTTCAGAAAACATAAAATAGCAACAAAACACTGGACTTAATTGTGAAACAAGAATTGTAAACAACAATAAAAATGCAGTTTTGCTTACATTTCTCCAGTGAATGCTGACAAGTTTCTCATGAGCTGTGAAACTGCAGCCTTCCACTGAACACTAAAAAAGAGGCATGTTTTAGCACTCCCACTGACAAAGAGAAATACTGAACTTCATTCAGAAAATAAGGCTGAGTGACTTTTTTTTAATACCAAGGAGCAGAAATGTAAACCGTGACTGATCCCCACCTTAACATGCTGTGCCAAGTGTTCATCGTACTTCTCTTGATTTTTAAAACCTCTGTCACAGGTGTCACAGAAATGCAGAAACACGGGCTCCTTTTTCTTTTTCTGAAAAATAAGAACAGCACAAAAGTTATATGTCATTTTCCCAGTACAGCAGAATATTTCCTACTTGAACTCCATTTGAAGCTTTAACACTAGCTATTTTACAGTTAGTCAGAACGGTTACTGTGGCATTGGTGGGTATACCGATTACAGCTATACATAAGATAGCGCAGAAGAACACAACAAACTACCTTGTTTCTCCCCACGTGTGCATTTTCCTGGAGATGATGCTGATACCCCGTGTTGGAATACTGACCTAAAACAAAAACGCCAAAAAGATACGGTATATCTTTCAGTTTACTGGTTGGTCATCATAATTGCGACATACAGGCGGTAACTAAGCACAACTTGGATTAGGACTATAGGTTACTGTTGCCGATTCTCCGACGTCTGACGGCTGGTTACACACAGCAACTCACCATCCCGGCTTGGATCAAAGCCACCGCTCCAGGGCGTCGGTGCTCTGTAACAGTTCGGTGGAGGGTTCCGAACCCACGGTCCGGGCGGAGGCTGAAACCAGCTCCCATTACCAGCGTTAAAGTTGCCGGGACCATGCTGCCAGTTAAACACCGGAGGTCGTAGCACGAAGTCTTGGGTTTGGCTGTTGAAGAATGGAGGTGGGAATGGTCTATAATCGTTCATGGTCACATAAACTTCAGCTACAAAACGAAGTCCGGGAACTTGTTTGGACACTCTTACACATGTACACTCGGTTCCCAAGCCATGTGGCTAATACGTCCTACGTCATATCCGGAAACAGCCGGGTCACTCTTTTCTGAAAGGTTGCTTGATGGCAATGCGCTTATAAACTGATACCATACAAATACATAATTAAAATACAGGATCGAGGCAACGTTTTCTCTGGCTTTATAAATGCATACACACCATAACGACGTGCTTTAAAGTACTGAACACAAGGTGGCAGTATGTACGAATAGCTCCGGTTTCTCATTCATTCACTTCCGGGGCAGAGCGGGGTCAGGGGTCACCGCCAAAGGTTCAAAACACAAGAACTTAACCGAGGACCGTGGATATTTTATGATTTTTAAAAATTATGTCAGAGGATGACGCTTTAATTGGACCTGCCCTACCTCCAGGGATTAAAAACCGCGCGAACGACGACTCTGATGGAGAAGGTACATGTCAATCATTTTACTTTGTGCGAAGTTGATGTTTTTTTCTAACGCCAACTGCCTGATATACACCATCTGTAAGGAGAATACTGCCTATCGGTAACTAGTGGAATTCCACCGCTGGGTACTCCCAGGCCCGTGTTATTAACCCGTGTCCTTCGTAGGAGGCGCCCATCTGACTTACTGAGAAATCGAAGTGGCATTGGCCGGCTTAGTGGCCGGGAATGGTGGTGCTTCGAGTGACAGCTTTTCAGCTTTGGAGGTGCGGACATTTTTTTCCAACGCAACTCTTTCCGCAGTTGCAGGTCCGGCGCTTCCCCCGGGGTACAAACCGGCGGATGACTCTAGTTCGTCGGATAACAGCGAACAGGAGGAGGTGGTCTTCAAGAGAAGTAGGCCTGCTGTTACACAGGAGATAGACGATGGGCCGACATCAAAGTAGGTGGAAGGCTGAGACGGCCTTTATTCAACGTCACCCTGTGTGGTAGCACTTTACTGGTGAATGAGGTGCAATATTGTTACAATAGTAAATCTTATAGTGTAACACTCCAGCGTAGGTGAGTTACCGGAACGTGAAAGAAAATATCTCATGCAGTGTGATATGAAGGAACTAAGCTGTGTGATTGAATACTGGGCAGTCAGAACAGAAGGTTGCCAACTCTCACGCATCTGGTGTGACTCTCATGCTTTCAGGGCCTCACACTCATGCAAGAAATCTTACAACAAATCTATATTAATCCATTATAAACCTAAACTTAGCTACATCAAAACTGTAGGGGGAGTTTGCAAACCCCACAGACAATTTACAAGGCAATAAAACGCTTTCATGCATGTAAATGCATGTGCATGTGTGTGTAGACTTGTCTCGAATTGAAAGTTTCATGCCGGCCAGCTGACCAGAATTGCCAACCCTGAAAACATGATGCATTTCAATAAGTAATGGGAGTACTAGGAGTGAATAAAGCCTGGTTTGTATGGCATGATATTTTGCTAGCTTAAAAACTATGATTTTTTTTTTTGTTTCTCTCAAGCAAGCAAGGTAGGTTTGAAGAATCTGGGAAAGATGGCAGGGATGAAGATGATGGCTTCTTTGGGCCCGTTCTTCCTCCAGGATACAAGAAGCAGTGTTCGCCGGAAAGGTACTGACGGGCAGCGTTCCCAGTCTCACAGGCCGAGCTGTCGCTCTGCCCCGGTCTCTATCAATAATTATATACAGAGGAGTGTAAGCAACGAGTTGTGTAGCCAATGAAAAACTTGATGTAAAAAATAAGTACAGATATTTTATTGTCAGGCCAGTGCTGGGCCCTGCCCTTCCCCCAGGATTTCGCAAGTCTGCACACCACAGTAATGATGACAGCAATGATGAAGACGGCCAGGTCTTCTCTGGGCCAGCTCTGCCTCCAGGTTATGTAGCAGAGGTGGGCAACAATATTGTGAGACATCTACCCAGTCATTAAAGAAGAAGTCCAGTTTCTGTGTAGCAGATGTTTCTGGGCACTGGAACTGCCGCGTCAGTGTTCCACTTGTGGCTGTGTCTGCACAGGCTTCCAGCAGTGATGGCGAGGGTGATGCTGTCATCGGGCCTATGCCTGCCCAGGGAGTCGCGTGCAGCAATGTTGCCATGGAATTTGAACTCCGAGCAAGCAGAATGAAAGAGAAACTAATTCATGGTGATGTAAGGACCGTGACTTGGATTCATTTTATAAGAGTACTTTAATCTTTGATTCTCTGTTTTTGTCCTTAAATGCTGAATTTTGCATTTAGGAATAAGTTAATTATTGAATATTGCATGTTTTCACTTGTCAACAATACAGTGGAACTATTTCTTTTCAGAAGAGTAATATAATGGATTAAGTCATTTTTAAATTACAAATATCCAAATATTTAAGTAAAGCAACATATAATTTGAGTTGAAATGGATAGTCAAAACATGCCCATTGGCTGTCATGGCCATCTGTGTCCTAAAATAGCAATTTGTGGGAAAATGTATATATTTAATTTATTTATCGTACAATTTTATCCAAAGCTGCTTATAGTAGAGGCAAGGGTTATTAATGTGCATTCCCTGGGATTTGAACCCGTCACTTTTGGATTGCTGGCATGATGCACTACTTGTTGAGCTAAATGAATGCAGTAATTCATAGAGAGGACGTAATGGACGTGTTTCCACTTGCAGAGTGGTCCCAAAGAACTCTCCCGGGAAGCTTGGATGACTGAGCTTCCACCTGAGCTGCAGCACATTGGCCTGGGAGCTCGCAGCTTCAAGAAGAGGTCTGGACCAGAGGACAAAGATCGCTCCATTTGGACAGACACCCCCGCAGACCGCGAGCGCAAAGCCAAGGCACGTTCAGCTACCAACACAGTACTTACAAGCTTAGTCGGATGCTCGTATCCACGGCAACAGCCATATCTTATCATTTCAGCAATTTGTATAATTTGGGAAAGTGTTGTGGAAGCTCAGTAAGACCAGGGAACCTCTGCATTTACTTACAGAAATAGTTTGATCGCGCAGTATGCTTTTACAGTCCTTGGTGATTAATCACCACGAGTGGATTGATCTGTTTATTTTTTGAACGTTTTTTTTTTTTTTGTTCTGTCCCTCTCACAGGAAAGTCTGGAGAAGAAGCAACATGGTGAGCCACAAGAGGAGGAGGAGGATTCACCACGCTTCTCCCAAAAGGACCTCCAGATGGCAGAGAAGGTGTCCAAGTACAATGTAAGCTCAGCTCCACCAACTGCAATGGAGCGCTGCTTGAGTCTGAAATGGCTAACTGTCTGTGCCTTTTTTAAAAAGGAATCTAAGCGGGCAGAGTCACTCCTCAGTCTACACACCAAGAAGATGAAGAGCAAAGCCAAGGCAGAGGCCAGTAAGCCGGTGGAGAGGAGGCCCTTTGACCGCGATGCGGATCTCCAGGTCAACCGCTTTGACGAGGCCCAGAAGCGGTCCCTGCTAAAGAAGTCCCAGGAGCTGAACACTCGCTTCTCGCACAGCAAGGACCGCATGTTCTTATAGGTAGTGTGAGGAAAGTGCTTTGTATCCTGTCCCCTCCAAGCAGCTCTGCAATTTACAAAGGCTTAAGATGTGGGATCCAATGAATCTGGGGTTATTGTTCACCATCTAACTTTATTTTGTGAGTAGTGTGTGTGTGTGTGTGGGATGAGCACCAGAAAAGAGCAGAAATAATTCCCTATGTAGCCTGTTCCTAGCTGGGGATTGCATTTAAAGGTCCTTCTCTTGCATCAGGTGGCATGCCGGCAGGAGTCTTTCAAGCACAGGTTTGTATTTAGACAAATATGTTTACTTTCCTAGTCTAGGCTGAATGAACATCGTCGTCAGATATTTTGAGTGTGTTGGCTGCTCACTTTATAAGTCACTTAGCACCGCAATAAATGTTCCTCTCCCCTCAGAATTTTAAAAATGGAACTTGGCAGATTAGATTAAATTTCAACATTTATCATTTTAATCTTCTCATGATGAATTTATTTAATTAAGGGTTAGTTTAGAGTTTTAATTCCATTGTTATCAGTTGATCCCAGTACTTTCCTATAGAGAATAAACCTAAAATGATCTTTTTCAAATAATGTTGTGTTTTAGTCAAAGCAAGTGAAATGTGCCTAGGCATTCGGACATGGTTTCCAGCCCATAATGCTTTCTCAATGTTTCAACTGGTCTGACTTAAATAACATGCAGTTTGCCTATCCATAATGTTTTTTCAGAAATTTAAGACCTGGCCAAAGTCAACCTACAGAACAGAATGTTCCAATTAGTACGGCTAGTTGTACTAAAGCTTATCGCATAATTTGGAAATGGAAGTGGTTCCCAAAGCCAAAAATCCCAGAGCTTAATAGTTTGAACCAAAAGGAATAGTTCCAAGAGCTCATTGGCTTTTTAGCCACTGGGTGGCGCTAAGCCCTCTGTTAGACTTTCAGTAACAAGTCTGATAAATATAAAATGTCAACATTAAGTCAGCATATTTTCTTTGCCTGTCTGACTGTGCATATTCTCATCAGGTTGTGCAAATATCATGCATTTATCCTTGTAAGAGATCAAGTATAATTACATGTCAAAACAATTTGGAAATTGAAATGTCACTGAAAACAGCTTTTTATAAATTGCTCTCTGGTGCAAAAACATATTTGCAGATGTGCTAACAGGGTTAGTAAAGTGTATTTACATGACGTTACTCTGTTTTGGATACTATAGCACATTTTATGCTCAGAGTAATGCTATTTTTGTGTTCATTTTGTTCTTAGTTTGAATATTGTATTTTTTTTTGTTTTGACTATAGGAAAATAAACGCAATAAGCTATGTCTGTCCACATCTGCATCCGTATCACTGGACACATGTGTAAGCTCATCCCAGCTGGTGACACTTTCGCCGGTAATTTGCATGGAGATTACAGGGTGCGCGTCTGCAGATACATTTTTTGCAACGGTCAAGCTAATTGGGTTCATTAAAGACTTGATTCATAGAGAAATGTGTGGAATGTAAATTGCAGTTTTCATCCCACCCCTCCCCCCTTTTCTTGGCCCCTGCTTTGTGCCAAGCTTACATGAGCTGCAGGTACTGATTAAGTAGTTGCTAAGCAACAGGTTTTGCCACAGAAGTTGGCGGCGATTGCAGGCTTGGGGAGGGGCGTCGCTGTGCTGCAGCCCCCCGGTGCTGTTTTTCGCCGGCTGCCGGGGGCTGGTTTCTTGGCCAATAATGAATTAGTGTGAAAAGCGCTTTATCGGATATTCCAGGTGTTCTCAGGCTGGCTGCTTCGGCCGCCGACCCGCCAGGAGGAGAAGCACTTTTTGTAAGCAGCGCTGCTTTTTATAAACTTCGCAGCGTTACTGTGACAGGTGGTCGTTCGAGTGTTCCTCGGTAACCCAGTGAGAGAAGTGCTTATTTTGACTGGTTTGATTCGTTCATGGTTTGGTAGTTCAGCTGCCAGAAATGGTATACAACTGAAATCTTCGTCTTTAATTTACATCCCATTGTTTTCTTAATTTGAGATCAATATTTAAATATTTAGCTAGTAGAGTGTTGCTTTCTTCCAGCTTAGCTTGGAATGTTTAAGCATTTGTACAGCTGGGTAAACATCATTACAAATGTTAGACAAAAAGGGTTATATCTTATTGAAGTAACTCAGGTGATCTGTCTGCTCTGGTGTACGACAGCAGTTCTACCAGAGGAAACCACAAACCTTTTTTTTTTGTTGCGAATCTGGTTGGTCAACAGCAACTGTCGCTTACGGGAAAGGGAAAAAAAGCACATTACCGCCTCCATTTCGTCTTTCTCAATAGGCATGTTCATCACATCCTTTTGTGATTAAGTGGCAATTCCCGTTGCAGAATCAATCCTATTTTCCGAGCTGTTGCCATTGTGGTCAATTCACTTCGATGGCGCGGCCTTTCTTAAAGGCATACCGCGCGAGAAATGCTACCCTTTCTGTCGTCCCTCTGCGAATGGCAGGGACATACTCTTTGTAGGCTGCAGATCTTTGAATCTGTGATGCAGAGCGTGTTGTGAATGTGGGTCCCTGCTGCTGAGGAAAAATCCCTCGGCACATTCATCCTTTTGTGTGTAAGAATCCCATCTGTGCGAGACCTTCGAGTCCCTGGTTTGCCTGAGAGCTGTAGAATGGTTTTAGCCTGTTTAGAGGGGAAAATTATCAAATGTGTGATATTTCTCTTAGCCACATTTTTAACTGATTGTGGCCATAGCATGAAAAAACATGCATTTATATCTTCTTCCATCCATTCATCTACCAACAGTCTATCCTAGGAGGCTCAGAACACAGACTTTTTGGACAGAGGAAGTGAGTGCCTCGCAGAAATCCATAAAGCATAGGGAACATTCAAACTACACACACAAAGCAGTGTCCTCTCTGGAGGCCTGAGGAAATAGCAGCTCCCAAACCGCTGCGCCCCCCACTGGTACCTAAATGTGATGCATATTTTCTGGGTACATGAAAGGAAGCTTATTAGTGCACAATATGCATATCGCTGCTATTGACTGCTTGGCGTCGTGCCTTAAGTATTTTTTAATATATTTTTTTTAACAAATTAGAGAAGTTTGTTAAAATCTGTGGGTGAGTGGGTGTGCTTAACCTGCTCCACCAGCAAATGGTGAAAGCATAATTGTGCGCACGGCCCTGTTTGCGAGCGGCACTGTGGAAAGACGTGTATTGCTTAGGAGGGCTTTTGTGCATTTTGAGGTAACGGTTTGCGGGGCTGGCTCACACATCCGCCCCCTCAGGTCACTCCATTAATGCCACTGAGAGTGTGAGCGGGATGGCTTAAACGGGAACGTCGGGAGGGACCCGGGACATGGCTGCGCTAATGAAGTCCCATGTCGGCCTCTCCGTGCTCTCACTTGTGGTGTCACAGATGGATGCAATATAAAATTCTGGAGGAAAAAAAAAAAAACCCAACTTCTAATGTGAGAGAGATTCGATGTGTCAGTAACAAATGAATATAGAGCCACCCTATGGACACGTAGGCAGAAAATATGCACCTCCCGTCGGAAGGAGTGCTGCCGGTCTCCCATCACTCATCGGCAGGAATCAATGTCTCCTTGGCACCACGTCCCCCAATCAAGAATCAAAGCTGCCGTGGAAGGGACCGCGGGTCCGGAGATCGAGCTGCACCACGGCCCGGACTTGGGTGGGGACGGCCCGATGCCTGGGTAATGAGAGTGTCCTCCTCATCCGTGTGATTTCTGATAAGCAGATGACAGTTACCCAAAGCAGATGGTTTCTTCTGTGTGGGGTTGTAGTCTGCTCTGTAGTGGGAGTCACCGTATGCGAAATATCTGCATGTGTTTGTCCATCTGAACACCCCAGACATTTAACTGGGCGAGTTCCTATACTAGCCTTCCTACCTCTGGGTACCATTTAATTTTTTTTCCTTTATTGGGCTAATTACCAGGGAGAACTAGAAACCTATTTTATTTAATTGTATTTTCATGATCTCATAACTTCAACAGTCTCATAACATTGGAAATCTGATCCCAAAATGAAAAAAAAAAAATACCCAGTATGGGTGATCTGAGGTGACAAACTGTTGCATTAGCACTGAATTTTGAGTGAAGTCCAGAACACCAAATGAATTAAACTGGTCATTGACATTTACGGGGCCGTTACAACATTATCATTAAATCATATATCAACTTGGGCGATCACGATCGGTCTGTCATTTTTAAATATATTTGCAAAACAGATAAAATCGGGGAAAATCCATAGTAATGCGTAATAATGCGAATATTAAGAAAGGTATGAGTGCATTGCATGGAGCGGCAAATAAATTATATCGCTCGGGTGGGAAAATATAACTACTAATGTGCACAAGGAGGGACATTTAAACTGGAATTAAAATGTTTCATTACAACGTGGTTTACCTAGAGGGAACCAAACAGCTGGCAGGCTTTCGGAGTTGTGAATAAACTCCAAACGACGGCTGCACAGGCAGAACTGGCCGCTTTTAGTCTTTATAACTTAGGGGTGTGGCACTTCCCCCCCATAATCCGATTTCTAAATAAGGCGATTTTTCATTTGACAGCATCTGTTTCGTTCGCCGTTTTCCAAAGGAAGGGAGAGGGGAATGGTATTTTTTCCACGTTTGGAGGAAAGATCAATACAATTAAGACTCGCTTTAGGTGTTTACTATCCTGCATGTTTCCCAAACCGAGAAATTCTCCGCGATCCAAACAATCGTCAATTCACACATGCGTTTTGCGGATCGCTAGTGTCATTAACTTACACGACATCAATTTCGGAGAGGAGGCTGCTTATATGTTATGTTAGAATGGAGCCGAGTTATGAAGCAGGTGCACATCGCTTTACTGTGCGTAAGAAAACGATTCCCATTGAAAATGAACTGATTACAGTGAGCAGCGCAGGCAAAAACAACGTGCAGCCACACATCCTTACACTTCATTTGTATACTATATACTCTTAGGTGGCATCAATACTCATACCTCCTCGATTTGCATTTACGCTACTATGAGAATTGCAAATTAATAGAATCTCTTGTTTTCACACGTTCAGTCAGCCCGACCAGCAAGAGCCTACGGCAGCCGTTCCTTACATTGAAATCAGTGCGATGAAGGAGGCTTACAAACCAAAATCAGCAACTCATTGCGCGTTGAAAAGGGTTCGAGATCAAATTTACATTCCTGCATCCCCTAACCTTTGGCACACTTACAATAATAGTTCGTGGAGCGGAAGTTTCTAGACATTTCTGCAGCATTGCATTAAAACAAAGTATAATAGCATCCGTAATACCATACCTTTTATTTTTCTGGAAAACCTAATCACAGATACAGAAGAACACAAAATTGTAAATCACTTCACGATACAAATCATATGATCGCTCCGGTAAGAACAATCACTTCTATGCAAGCATGCATTATTTAGAATTTGATCTTACTGATCTTTCGAGCTGCACCTGGATTTGTTTAAAGGTGAACAAATACAACAAATATTCCCAGTTAAAATTTTCATACACTGTTTTAGAATATCAAGATCATTGGGTACTTTGGCGGTTTCATTGTAAGGAAAACGAGCCAGGAAGATTGCGGTAAGTATTATAACATTTTTTTCAGCAGCCTGTTGCACAAAGCCACATGCCTGGAAGCTGGAAGTTAATACCTAACAGCGCGTGACATAAACGAATCTGAATGCAGGCAAGAAGTACACAATACTCATCAATACTCATCAATACTCATCAATTCCTGTATGCTGAGGCTTTGGGGGGGGGGAGTAACTGCAAAGTAAAGCAAGAAATCATAAATATTGTTTTCTCTTACGACGAAAAGGATAACCTTTATCTTTCTTGGCGGAGTCGGCCGTTCAGTTGAGCAGCCTGGACGGACGCCCCCAACAGGTCATTTCACGAAGTGCAGGGCCTCGCATTGCACCACAGACCCCCTGCTACTGTCCAGGTTGGTGAGGAGGCGGTAACCGGCCCTGAGAGCCAGCAAGACGATCTCCAGCTTCAGGCACTCCAGCTTGCACAGGAAGGTGCTGTCTTCCTTCAGCACGAGCCGAGAGCCCATCTCCGACTTGATGAAATGGCGGAACTGGATGATGTTGGACGAGACCTCGAATTCCTCGGGAAAACTGTCCAGACGGCTCTTGGAGACTTGCACCAGGCGGCCCTTGACCGCCTCAATGAACGTGGGGTCACTGCAGTAGACTTTGAGGCCCTGGGAACGCTCGTGGCTGTCAGTCACCTCCAGGAAGGCGGTCTCTTGCTGGGCAGCCTGTCGCTGTTCCCAGTCTGCCACCGCCTGGGCCAGGTCATCTAGGCGGTAGAACTGGGCTTCGCGCTTCAAGAGCTCGGCTTCCTTGAAGTCCTCGGGCAGCAGCAGCTCACCTAGACGCAGAAAGTTGAGGATGTGGCGGAAGACGGGCCCGTCCCGATCTATGAAAGCGTTGCCCATGGAGTCCACGTGCTGGACGGGCCTCTTCCCGCTGGCCACCTCCTCTAGCAGCGAGCTGGGGTGCCTGGCCAGCGTCTGTCTCTGAGTGGCGTACAGGTAACCCCCCACGTTGAGGGTGACGGTGGCTGAGGATGACTTCTTGAAGCTCTTGCTGGGCTGCAGCAGGTCCGGGTTGATCTCTCTCAGCTCGCTGTCCATCCTCCGGAGGTTCCAGTCCATGCCGAGGCGCGCAATCTGTGCCGTGAGTGAGCAGGAGCGGCGGTGAGGCCGAGTGGCGCTGGCATGGAGCGCGAGCTGCCAAGACTGGCGCTGGAGCCGTGGCTCTTACTGCCGCTCAGCGGAGGAGACAGGGTGGGCTTGGTGAGGGGGCGGGGGGCGGAGAAACGCAGCCGCTCGCCCGGCCTCCATTCAGAAGGCATGATTTAATCACCCCTCCGCTGCTTGTGCCCGCTGCCGCTGACGCGCTCGGCAATTAGCGGCGCTCCTGCAGATGAAAAGCGTCCTCAGCTGGACAGCGGCACGTGAGCTGACAGGAGAGGGGGGCAAACTCGGGGAAGCGAGCTTATGATCCGCGGTATGTGCGGGCCGTGGGGGGGGGGGGGCTTGTTGGGGGGAAGTCCACGCTTATTTATAAATGGACTCATTGTGTGTGTGCACTTGGCCGAAACGAGGCTTGACGTCTGGAGCTGTCAGACTTGTTTGTCAGCTCTGTATTCTCCGATTTATCAGCGGCCCCCGTGCACCCTGACATAAGAGTGCGGGATCGGCGGACATCAGAATTGTTTTGATTCTCTCGGATGCTGTGACTGGGGAGGATCGGTACCCAGCCTGACTGTGGCGTTTTTATACCCCGTCACGTTCTCAGGGAAGAGCTGGCCTAATTAACTGCATTGGATGTGGGAGTTGGACAAATTCCTTTGTGTCGTCCTATATTAATGCACCCGGGATCCGGCGTGTAATTGGCTCTACGGCTCCCCTGAGCCAACACCGTACCATGAGGGTGTGGCCATAGCACCCTGTCACAATACCAAACACAAAATAGGACAGGACTGTAGTGTCAGTAACCTCTGAGGCTATGGCTCAAGCAGACATGCCTAATATAGTATCCTGTCGATCTAGGCAGACAGTGACTCTTGGGCCTCGACTTTATATGTCAGCGGGGAGTCTGGCTCCATAAAGACAGCTGCCGAAATGTGTGCTGGGAAACTGTGCGAAGTAATTACAAAATAACAAGTTGACATCTGAGAGAGCCCGTCCCTGAGGGTGACTGGATGACTGACAACCAGCCAGGGCTGACAGACCCGCTTCCCGGCACAAAATGAGACTCTGTAATTGTGCCTCACAGTGCGGCTGATTTTATTCATGAAGCGAAAACACTACGCGTAGACTGTGAATGTATATGCAAGCAATGCATGTAGAAATGAATATGTGATGTTCAATCTGTTTCTGGGAACCTTGAGGTGATGCAATATAACACATGACAGAGGGCCCCGATGAGAGAGATATCTCATCTCTGTAGATCCATAGTCTTGGCTAGACTGTCTGGCTGTAGTTATTTCTGACTGGTGACTGCTTAGCAAGGAATAATTATCGAGGGACAGCTTTTATGCATGCAGTTGTTTATGCTTATGATCAGCTATATGTTTATATATATTTGTTTATATTAATGAAATGTTCTCTTCTACCATGAATTTCATTTGTATTTAAGTAGCCCTTATCTGAAACATTTCTTATATATTAATGACCAAATATTCTGTTCAGTCAATGGGAATATACAAATATCTCTATTTCTGTATTTAATAAGGATCGTATGTCCAATTTCAACACATATGGAAAATAAATTGCTATGATTATTTTAAGCATGAATTGTACTGTTACTGTGTTTAGTTTGTTAGGATTTTATGCAATTGTATGGGATTTTAAGCAATTGTAACTGAGAAGAATGGAATGTATGGTGAAATATTGATAATCTGTCCCTGCATAGGCATAAAAGCCTCCCTGTACTGGGAACCATTTACAGTCCTGCAGAGAAAAGGCAATAAAGCAGTTTGTCTTTTTGCTCCTTGGTGTCCTGGCAATTCAGGGATCTTTGATGTCTCAGAAGCTGCCTATTTAATATTTAATCGTCACGCAGGGTGGGGGAGGGTAGAGCCACTGCTGTATCATCCTGTTAAATAGAAACGTGTTTTCAGTTTCCCTGACAGGAGTTGCAAGGCTGTAGGGGGCCATCACCTTCCAGGTGGACTCTGGCAGCCCATCCTGGCCCGGTTTTGTATCTATACTCTGGCGCTGGCTCTTCCCACCGTCCTCCGGTCTCCGCACGTTTCTGAAGGCGATTTGAGGCGAGAGGCAGGACGGGGTAGGGGCGATGCACGGAATAGGCCTCGTCCTTCCAGGGGGAGCCAAAATGAACGTAGTCGTAGGGGCCCTGGCGAACACGGGACCCCTCTGGCCCCGGCAGGGGAGGATATGCGGCACGCTGCTTAGAGGAGACAGGCTATCCCTCAGAGAGCAGCCTTCAGGGGCCGCGAGAACTCAGCTGGCGGGGGCTGTGTGAGGGGGCGGCTGACCGACCTCTCTGAAGCCACCTACTCTGGAATCGGGGCCTGAAGCAACAGAGCCCTGGGCCCTCCTCCTCCTTCCGCAGCTCCACGCAACCCCCGGCACCACCTTGGCAAGCTGTTTGCGGCTCCTCAGTAATATTATGGAAATGTTATCGGCATTATGCAACCCCAAGGCCCCGAGCAGCCAACGGGTGGCGTAACTTTTGTTTTCGGAAAATGACGGCATGTTTGTTGTAAATCCGAAATGGGAACGTTAACCGTTAGTGGCCCCAGCCCCGACCCTGGCTTTTGCCTTCTGGGTAATTGCGAGGCAAGTGGATGCTTCAGCGCAGTTTGGCGGTTTTGAAACCACAGTGTAGGCGTGTTTATGGAGTTATTACAGCAAACGGCACAGGCACTCACGGTGTGATAATTACAGATAATTGTGTCCATTATCAAAACTGTTTTGATGTTGCGCTCGGGAGAAGGCGTTGATTCGCTGCGTGACGTCAGACACCCAAAACTTGCAGTCCAGGCCGATATATCTTAAAAATTGGTACGGAACAATTGTGGCTTAACTGCATTGATTGACTTAATGAAATACTCTACAGACTGGAAAGGCTACTACACGGCTTTAAGAAAAAGGCATATATTTCTGGACAGAAGGAGAGAGAAGCGATACGTGAATCATTCCAAATGTCAAGCAGATTTAATATAGCATTTTTTTGGAGGGCTCCTTCGAGTGAAAGGGCTATTAGCATTTAGCGGATGTCTCTTGATTTTCGTGTGGCAGAACGTGGTCAATTTTGCCCAGGCTGGATGTATCAATTGACCATGGAGGGCATGAAATCACGTCAAAGAGCTTTGCTGACGAATGTGGCGGCGAGTGCACACTTACGGGTCTTTATTCAGTCTGAGTCACTTGAAAGACCAACCAAATGATTTCTGGTCTCGTTTCCACAAACTTGGCACACGCATTTACATGTATATAACAGCTTGATTACCTTGTAAATAGTATGTAGGGCTTGTGAACTACCCCAGTATTTTTAGATTTGTAATGGAATAACATATATTTGCACTAAGGGTTTTTGCGTGAGGTGAGAATTAGGGGTTGAGGGTACCCCGGCGCCATAGTCATTGCTGGTGTGATTGCGCACCACGATATGGATTTCACTATACCGTCTACACCGAGAGAAGTCAACAGCTGAATTATAAGCATTTTATGTTCTTTAAAACTTCAGTTGTAGTCTGAAAACTTTGGTTTGTCCGTGCCATGTGAATTTTCTATTCTGTATTGGGATGGGGGGACTATTATCATATATCGCATAATTCTTTGTTTACAAAACATATATATAACTCATCACATAATCTGAAGTATTATCTCTGACAGTTTTCACCTAGAGAACTCAGCTGGCGACCCAGCTGCTGCTTCACGACTCCAGGACGGGTGTCTGAAGCTCCATGGACTCCCCGTGTCATCATGGGGTTTCCTTAGGCCAAAAACGTGCAAAGTTGAATTGGAGTTGCCAAATTGTGTGTGCATGCCCTGTGATAGGTAGGCACCCCACCCTGGGTTATTCCCTTCCTTGTGCTTGTAGCTTCTGAGATCGGCTCCAGACCCCCAGGACTTTCCATAGGAGAATGAGGTATAGAAAGCAGGTGGATGGGGCTAAAGGATTTCCTATAAGGGTTATTATGGGTTTTGCTATTATCATATTTAGTATCATCTTTACTCTTGGAATTGCTTTGACTTCGGGCTGTCAGTGCTGCCCTTCTCAGGTTACCTTCCGCAGCAGGGTAAGAACAGACCAGTGGATTTTACAGCTGCGGCCCAGTGCAGCCACAGACCGCATACCCAGATCCCATCATGTCTGTATAAATTATAACAATGGAACACAACAGTGGTTTCAAGTCACCATTTCCTGAGCATCGCAATTATCCTAAGCCACGAGCTGATTTTATTATGCATGTCAAGAACGGTGAATTAACAGTGTTACCCAGTGCACACTATATAAGACGATGGTTCTGATGCATGTTGAAATTTACAAGAAGGAACATTAGCTGGCCCACGCTAGCTGACAATCTGCAGATTACATTCGTTAAGCATAAGATACGGGTGGATTAGCACCGCCAGAACAAGAAGGTAATGAAGACAAAAGAAAGTTAAGTACTTAACCTGTGATTCATCTGCTGCTTTTCATTAGCAGAAGTGATTAGGTTTCTTCACCTACAGATTACAAACACCCTGTAGTTAAAACTCCCACACACCATATAAACAATATGCGCTATACATAATTTCCCTTCTCCAAATGATGCCCTTACAGATTATGAAACAATGCAAACATGGAAGCTTTTTTAAGCACCTCAGTGGGTTGTACTTTGCAAAGTTCCTTTCATTCTTATGGCGCCAACACTCCTGACACCTAGTGGCCAAACTGTCAAAGCACAAGAAAAGGCTACCGCTCAAACACTTGCACTGACAAAGTTTGCGTGCAGCAAAGCAACACAAAGAGCTCAGTATTTTTTAAGAGTACTTTTCCCTCGACAGCAGTACTGGAGACTCCAAGTTCTTGGCCTTTAAAGCCGCACAGTTATGAAACACCTAGCCTCAAAGCATTTAAATTTCTGGAAGGATTATTCTGTATGGAATTGGAAACCGCATCATCAAGGGCATTGACAAGCCAACATGGGAGTTCAAACCATAGTACTACACCTACACAAGAGGATGAAGGGAAGAAAATTAATATTCATTTTTAAGCTTTTAGGGAAGAAAAAAAAAAAAAATCTACAGCAGACTACTTTGAACATTTCGAGCCTACTGCCTTGAGCACTCAAATGGTCTCCTGGCAGTAATACAAATCGCACAGATGTAAGCTGGTACACGGAGCGGTAATAAGGATCAACAAAAACATCTGGGGGGGCACTGCAGATGACTGAAATTCTGCCTTTTGTATATAGAACATTTAAAGAATATTTCAAATACCAGTATGATCTAAAAAGCAGATTTGGTTTATCGTTAACATAGCAAATACAACTTTGAACAAACCGCAGTTTAGCAAAGCACATGAAGATTTGTCCAGTAGTTTATTAGATATTTTACAGCTCAGGAAATCAAAACGACTCTTTAAGGGAAAGGGTATTTTATTTCACACAACCGAATGCAGAGCAAGTGGCAAGTCCTGCAAGAATGACCTGATTGCAGTCTGGAGGTGGCGGGGGGGGGGAACCATACACATTACTGCCGTTATCCATCCCCAATAGCATTTGACACTGGAAACCCGTAAAGGTTGAATTTGGGCTGGGGACAAACATAATTTGACATTTAAAATAATGCTTCCATTCCAAATAAGGAGCACACAAGCAGCCCGGGCCGTGATCCTGGGTCAGTAATGATGAGACGAAGCAGCCGGTGAAGGTGAAACCGTCTCCAGAGATGTCACTGCAAGCAAATGAAATGCATTTAAAAAAATCTTAATGGCTCTGGAGCAACATTATTCTAAATGCATTTCATGGAATACAAACTATCATTCCCCCACCCACATAATGTAAGGCTAAGGAGCAAAGATTAAGGCATACATATTAAAATCGCCCAATGGCTGTAGCTGGAAGGCAGCAGAATCAGAGGTAAGAACTGAAGATGTTCGCATCAACTTACACATTTCTCAATTTCCAAACCATCTTTGAAAAAGGTCATAAAGGGGGTGACGCCATCCTCACGGAAATCCAACAAACCAACCATGCCTTCTGGGTTCATGGACTCTCCTGTGAAGAACTAAAACAAGGAGACAAATTAAGGGCTGCTCCTGCCAGAGGAAGGACATGGTTACCAACATGTCCTGCCAACATGCTCAGATTAAGTTCCGTTTCACAGGCCTAGGCCTTCAAAGGTGTCCTAAGATGATCATCACGGCATGTCTCAGTGAAGACTGGAAGGGACAGGGGACTCTGCTTACCTGGAAGTTCTTCATGTTACCCATGATCTTCTTGATTTCCTCCTGTACCCCAGTCATGAAGGGCTTAACTCTGTCTGGGTTGGTCTCCTCCAGCTTTGCCTTGAGCCTACAATGACACATAAGCATTATATACTCTCAACAAAAAAATAGCACAACCTGACCATCAGCACATAACCAGAGACTACTGTGTAAAGAGAAAATACATGATTTGAGACAAATACCACTAAACCATAAGGTTTATGCTAGAAAGAATAAAATACCTAGTGTCTTTGCAGTCAAGTGAAAACAAGTGGGACTGGATATACCTCTATTTTCGTTCAGTGAAATTCACAGACCTTCCAGCACTCTCTCCTCCCCACCAAGACAGCAGAATAGTTTAAAAATCATGTATGGCAAGATACGATATGATACGTACTCCCTAGAAACCTGTTACAGACAGGGAATTATATAACATCTGCAAGTATGAATTAGTTATATGAGGGGTAAAAGGAGAGGGCAGTTTCTAAAGACCACAAATGCATTTTTCTCCCAGATTTTATTAATAAACTTTGTCATAACAGTGGAAAAAGCACATAGAATTGTATCTTCTTCCATTTTGTACCACTCTGAGATGGAGGGCCCCGCCAACATCCCCCCTGGATGAGTTTCACAACGCTAATTCGTGGGTCATTTAATCTCGCAGCAAGACCACCCAGCAAATTTCCTTCGGCACTGGAAACAAATTTCCGATCCGTCGTGCCGAGCAGCTAGATGAACTGAACAACAGGCATCTTCTTTTTCGCACTAGTCGGACTGTACTTTAAATATGCAGACTGTCATCCCATATTCAATCTATGCTGCTACAGAGATAGCACACAGAAAGCGCTGGGATATTAATTTGCATCCTCTTTCCAAATACCTGATTGGCCACAGGTACACAGCGTCAGGTTGTCAATGGATGCATGAGGATTCGGGGGTGGGGGCAGCTGCCCCATCCAAACACTCACGCTTTCATGTAGTCTTTGATGTATGCCTTGTATGAGTCTTTAGAGAACGAGGTCTCCTGCAGCTTGTGGTTGAGGACTATGTCCACGCCACTGACCGTGGTTGAGTCACAGCCCTCATCTGAGACCTCTGCTGACGCGTTGCCACCAATCAGGGCATCATCGATATCCTCTGTTCTACTGACCATCTGTATAAACAAGACCGTGTGAAATGCTACCACAGGCATCACACCTGGAGTGGCACAACCTGAAACACAACAGAACCATACAAAGCTTACTGTCCAAGAGAAGAATCAGTTATGGCGTCGGAACCTTAACAAACCTGTACCACAACTTATAGTGGGAACACACAAAGGCACAACCAGATGAGCCCAGGAAGGAACAGGCAACTGCCAAGCTCACGTGATCACAATAATCATACATAAGAATAATCACAACAAGCCTACCTTTCCCTCGACTTCGAATAAGATTCCAGTAGGAGACTCTTTAATTTTGTAGATGTCGGAGAACATCTCGTCTCCTGCAAGACAGACGTGCAGCACAGGGCGGTGAGTACATGGGGAGCTGTCGCAATGGCAGGGCGGCGCATGCGCAGCTCGGCCGAACACGGCCGCTCGCGTTTCCCTGGACGCGAACGCCGCCAAGTTACCCAGCGGCTCCTCGTCATTCTCAACTGCGAAACAAAGTTTCAAAGCCCCGGACACTGTGGCAACGACTACCGGCGCCGTGGTTACCGCCCGTCAAAACTTACTCGCCCGGCAAGTCGGTCGGGAACATGAATGCCGTACACCTGGGTACGGTGTGATAGCCAGATACACCCCTGTGGCAAACCCAGCCGGCGAGTTTACAGACAGCCTTAGCTAACGGACACCGTTTACTGGGCCAATAAACCATTTAAAGTGCATTTCTGCTATAAACAACACACATTCCGTCACATACCGTGTGATTTCAAGCACCGCGTCAGGTTACGAAGCACAATCTCGAGCGCATTCGGGTAACGGGCAGGAGGCCTCCGCCAGTACGAGCAGGCCTCTGGGCGGCCGCGGGAAATAACTGCTCGGCCGGCAGCAGATGTTAAAAAATACGGCGCGGACTGCGAGCGGCGGCGCAGCGCGGTGGGAGTAAAAGATGTGCGCACCCGTGATGATGTCCTTGTAGATGATCATTTTGTCGGATTGTGCTGAGGAGTTCGCGCTAAAATGGCTCCCGTCTCCCCCCTCACGGCTCGCTCCGCTGAAAAGGACAGACTGGGCCCTTAACTCGGCTTAGATACCGGCGACGCGCTGACGTCAGCCCGCCTGCGCGACTCCGCCCCCTAGCGGGCGCCTGCGGATCGCGCTCTGTGGGGGCCTACAAGTAATATAACGAGTTTATTTATTCTTTATAAATACTGGAAGGAAGGTCAGCAATGAGAATTAAGGATATAGCAAATTGTTTCTGTGTTCTGCGTCCACGGCACGTCACAATTTGAATGGCACCCCTGCCTTGTGTCGGCTGTCTGCCACAGTCCAGAAATATGAAGTTAGGTGATTAGGGATCTCTGTATTGCCCGTAGTGCATACGCGTGTGCCCGCTAATCAACTAGAATTTATTGTAGGGCGTATCCCAGCCTAGCCTGGTGCTTATTCTGCTGTCTTTGATTGGATCCACCCCCACACCGCCCCCGTGACCCTGACCAGGATATACCGTTGAAATGTGGATAGGATAATTCTTAGATAAATGTATGAAGTCAAAGGCTTTAAATTAAACGATGTGCCTTTTGCATGGTTTTCAAATGGCTTTGGAATGTGGTATGTGTAATTGTAATGTGACATTATACAGGCACTAAAAGACGTAATTAGGAACTTAGGACAGTAATTTATGATAATGGAAATGATTATACATCTTGATGTTTAGATAGCTTTTGCAGCCATTTCTGTGTGTGGCGTACATGCTGTGTGGTGACTCCTGACTTCCCCTATCATTCCTAGGATAGGTTGCAGCCTCATTATGACACTCTAATGTATGACTGATGAAGAAAAAAACAGATGGATGGTTGGGTAATTAAGTCCTGCAGAGGGAGATAGGTAGTGTACTTCTTCTAGTTGGTGTGCCACCTCTCTCAGCAACAGGAACCAGCACCACGCATGGTTACAGCACTCAATCTGGTTACAGTACTCAATCTGCTCTCATGACATGCATGGTTACAGTACTCAATCTGCTCTCATGACCTGCATGGTTACAGCACTCAATCTGCTCTCATGAAATGCATGGTTACAGTACTCAATCTGCTCTCATGACATGCATGGTTACAGCACTCAATCTGCTCTCATGACGTGCATGGTTACAGAATTCAATCTGCTCTCATGACATGCATGGTTACAGTGCTCAATCTGCTTTCATGACATGCATGGTTACAGCATTCAATCTGCTCTCATGACATGCATGGTTACAGCACTCAATCTGCTCTCATGACATGCATGGTTACAGCACTCAATCTGCTCTCATGATATGGTTCAGTAGTACATAGATGCATGTCTCTCTGTCTTTCTGGACACTTATGCTTATTATGGAAACAAAAGTTCTCATTCTATTGTGAGCTTTTTACATTTAGCTCACTCCTTCCCATAAAGAAGATTGAATACATGCATAGTACTTCAGTTGTGATATATGGTCCCGAAAACCTTCCGCTTATTTTGAGTAATGCTATGGGGAATCTTAATCAGTGATTGGTCGTAAAAGTGGACAGTGCTCATTTCCATTTTCTTGAACTGTGGTGCTGTTTCTCTTGTAGATTGATTAATTGCAGGGTTCCATTACAGCCAGGTGGTTATTACTGCTTGGTGGCCAGAAGGTGGCAGTGTAGGCCTGAACACAATGTGATGCAGTAGTAAGCAAATAATATATGACAAGCACACATCTGACGGGGCGTGAGTGCCGCTAGGCTAAGCTTCCAATGAGAGTGGAGAGACTAATGAAAGATGGTTATAAGTTATACAAACCACTGTATAAAACCTAACGTCCAAAAAGCTATAGAAATAAAACCAAGGCAATCTAGTAGCGTGAAATACAAGAATGGAGTAACTGGTAGTGCCAAACGAAAAGGAACGTCGAAAAGGACAGCAAGCTGGTGACATTTAGTGGTGAGGTATATTGAAGGTTGTGAGCGACTCTACAGACTGGATACCTATGGCTCAGTTAAATGGAAGACCTTCAGTCTGTGCTTAAGGAAGCACTGCCTTCCATTGCTTATTGTGTGAGATTTCAAGGTGCTGTGTCATATTATATAACGGAGAGAGGCAGTACACGGTTTAATGATGCCCACTGTCAAAGCAGCCATAAAATAGGGGCTGCCAGCTGCATCCAGCTTTTATGTCTATGTAGGTTTTTCTAGTGAGCACCCACACAACTCTGAACTAACTTTAAGAGGAACGTATTGTGACTAAGTCAGTTAAATCATTAAAGTAAATTAATATGTAATAATGAAGAATGATAAATAAAATGATGCTCAACTTATATGTTTTTATTGATTGCTGATTATCAGGTGCAGTATATGATTTTTATTTATCTGAAGGGATAGAACCTTATCTTTTAATGCTAGGAATGTTGGTTTACTTCGATTGCAGGGCTACAGACCCCCGTCTTTTCGCTAGTGCAGCTCATCCTGAGTGGTGACCTCAGTCACCGGACTGGCTTGTGCTAATCCATAACACTGGCTGCAACAGTGGTTTTGTGTTAATCAGGGACTGCCGAGATACTTGTTTATCTCTAGCCTAGCCTTGCCTACTGGAATGGATGGGCTGGCTGTCTCTTGGCAATGGTGTGTGATGGCAACGTGTGGAAACGTCCACTGGAAAATCCACGAAAGTGTTTAAATGGAAGTAAACTTAAGAAGAATGCTCTACAGTATTGAGTTTTGGAAGGTGTTAAATCAAGCAGTAATAATATGCTGAATGGTATTAATAATATTCATTTAAATTAAATTGCAATATGAATAACTTATGATTTAGCTTTATGGGCATAGGGGTTCTTTGACTGTTTTAATTTAGCAATTTTTTTAAATATATATTTTTATAATTAAATGGACAAAGAATAGGGTTTATTTATGGGAAAACATTCATCTTGACAATTTATTATTCCTGATCAAATTACTTTGAATGCCAGAAACTAATCAACTGCCCATAGCTCCATGTACTTACTGTTTAGCTATTTACCTTTTTAACGGAAATAATTGAGACACTTATTTTTATTTGTCTTGGTTTATTTGTTTGGAAGTTAATATTTACTCAAAGAGTAGCCTCATGTCTGTGTCACTTTTTGTATTGTGTTCTTCATTTTACCCGTATATACATGCCAGGTCATTACGGCTAAGTCTGAAGTGCCTGGTGTTTTAGGGGCTGTGCGTCCAGCCTTACATCTGCCACCCCTAACGTGTCACAGCAGAAGCAGTGGGAGGGAATATTCCATGTCCTTAGACTGTATAAGTGCTGGTCCTGGATCTCATCTGTTAATATTTTGTGCTTTTTTAAATGATTTCAAAGTTTTTTTTAGGAAGTTGAGACCCAAAACTGTTTTATACATATGCCTGCTCATAAATGAGAATTAGTGGAAAATGACTAGTCAGTGAAACAGTGCTGTCTGTTCATGAAGGCTCTTTTTTGACCCCATCAGCTTTGAGGTTGCACTTGTATACATGGATACGTATATACTGTATACATGGATTTTGATTTGTTTTTGAACAGAGACGCTTAACCCCGTTCTCTCGTCAGAAAGATACACAGAAGCATAAAAAACTACAGTGTCTAAATAGTCATTTTTATATTTGTAATAATTAAAATTGTGTATCTCATGTCATGCTCATTTCAATATACCTGAAAAATGTACAACATAGAGTATTATTAACAATATATTATAATATGTTCATTAAAATATGTATGGAATTTCCTAAGGGAAGTAATGACACTGCTCCATTGTTTAATCTGTCTCCAGTGCCCCAAATCATTGTTGTTTTTGCTGCACGGCCTTGTAGCTGCCAGTATGTGCCCCAGCTGGGCACACGTGAGTCGCCCGCGGGCACCAGGATGCCCCTAAGGGTCACATGAGTCGCCCGCAGGCAGCAGGATGCCCCTAAGGGTCACATGAGTCGCCCGCGGGCACCAGGATGCCCCCAAGGGCTACATGAGTCACCCGCGGGCACCAGGATACCCCCAAGGGTCACATGAGTCGTTCGCAGGTACCCGGATGTCCCCAAGGGTCCCATGAGTCGTCTGCAGGTACCCGGATGCCCCCCAGGACCACATGAGTCTCCCGCAGGTACCAGGATGCCCCCAAGGGTCACATGAGTCGCCTGCGGGCACCAGGATGTCCCCAAGGGCCACATGAGTCACTCGCGGGCACCAGGATGCCCCCGAGGGCCCGAGGGCCACATTAGTCACCCGCAGACCAGTCCTAAAAATAGCACAACCCACCAGTGAGCAGCGTCTGAAATGTAATTTTATCCTGTCACTATTCTTCTTTAATCACATTTGCATTTATATAGATTTGAAAATGACAATATCTAAAAAAAACATTCATATAAGCATTATAACCAAAGGTAAACTGAGCAAATGTGTTATTTAAGAAGAGTGTATCAATCTGGTAGCCCTTCGTATGGCTCAGTACCCGGGAAGTAGCTCTCAGTTTCCAAAAGGTTGGTGACCCCTGGTCTAGAGCCTATTCAAGGCAGCACAGGACACAGCACAAGGCAGTAGTGCACCTCAAGCAGGATGTGACAACACTATGGACAATACTATGGGTGCCAGTCTGCCTAACTACATGTTTTCAGCATGTGGAGTATTAATATTAAGATAGATTTTTTTGATCCAGGTGAGAAATTCGGGTGTATATGGTAGCAAGAACAAGCACAGACTAACATAAATTTAGTGCCAAACAGACAAGGTGCGAAGACAGTACACATTACGCAAACAAAGTAAATGTACATTCCTGGGCAAAAAAAAAAAAAAGGTTTTTCCCCTAACAGCTCACGGCAGTGACGAGCAAAGGGTGGCACAGGTCTCGGCAGTGACGAACAAAGGGTGGCACAGGTCTCGGCAGTGACGAACAAAGGGTGGCACAGGTCTCGGCAGTGACGAGCAAAGGGTGGCACAGCTCACGGCAGTGGTGAGCAAGGGGTGGCACAGCTCACGGCAGTGACGAGCAAAGGGTGGCACAGCTCACGGCAGTGACGAGCAAAGGGTAACACAGCTCACGGCAGTGACGAGCATAGGGTGGCACAGGTCTCGGCAGTGACGAGCAAAGGGTGGCACAGGTCTCGGCAGTGCATTTTTCAGTTCAAGTAAGTAAATACATGGTACACATATAAAATATCCTTTAAAAAAGCATATTGTGCTCCTATAGAAATAAGTAAATATTTAAAAATAAGAATAATAAATTTGTGATTGTATATGTACCAGTAGAACAGATAGCACTGGGCTTGTACTGTAGCACTGGGCTTTTAAGTGTATCTCAAGTAAACCTGCACAAACCCAGAGACAGCAAACTCCACACACATATAGGTTTGAATCCCCAGGCCTGGAGGGTTGAGCTTGTACTATTATCCACTGAATCACAGTGCTGTCTATAGACCTGCAATATTAGCTAACAATTAAGGCTGAACCAGGTCTCCAGATAGTGAAGATGGTAGGTTGAGGATACTAGCTGGGAAGAGATATAATGAAGCATATTAGTTTTTGTCAGAATATCAGGCTTAGTGTGCTTATTTATAAGTAAGAAATTGTCAGTGTACACAATGTATCATATTAGGAATGGAACGCAGAGGCTGGGGACAGTGTGGGACTGTCACTCAGTCTGAAAATCATTAGCAATGCTGGTCAGATGATGCTCCACTCACAGGGAATGCAGGTGTCCGTCCTCTGCCCCTGAATCCGCCTTTGTATCTCTCCACTCCTACTTTCTTGTTCCTACTCTGAGGCTGAAGATCAGCCTCTCATAATGATCACATTCTGGGGCTTGGTGTTGTCTCACTTCCTACTTTGGTTTATCCTCGATTTTCTGGATTTCTGGATTCTCAGGCTCTTCCGGGCAGTCCGAAAACTTTCAGTGATTAATTGGAGTTACCAAATTGCCTATAGGTGTGTGAGTGTGCCCTGCAATGGGTTGGCCTCTGGGATAGGCTCCAGCCTCCCTGCGACCCTGACTCAGATAGGAAGTGGTTGCAGAAGATAGATGGATGATACTTCTATCTATTTATTCTTCTAACCATTTTTTCAGCCTGCTGGGGGGGTTATCCCCAGTAGCATCATCTGGTGCCAGGCTGAGGTATACAATGGATGGGATGCCAGTTCATTGCACGGCATGTACACACACATGCAATGTCACTCTCTATGGGCAATTTAGGGATTCCACTTAGCTAAATTATATGTCTGTGGACTGTGGGAGGGTGTTAAAGTTCCTGGGGGATATTTGTATTTATATGTACAATAAATAACCTAGAAGATAGTGACACTAAGAATACACGTGAGAGGGCTTGGATATTGCTGTAACACCCACATGTCGCCTTTTCACCTGAATAAGGTTATGAGCTGAATCTGAAATCAGATAATTGAACAGAATCATTCACAACACATCTGTGTTGTATGAATGAAATTGCTTTTTGGTTATTGCAGAAAAGTCTCGCTGGAGTAATTGTAAAGATGACAGCTAGGCATAAAGTTAAATAAAGTCTTAGGGGCAGCGCATAATTTGCTGTGGTAATATCATGAGTTAGAGCAGAATAATGGCTCTCTGAATAGTAGGGAAATTGTTATATATAATTCTGTTGATGGCTCCCCCTAGTGGCTGATATGAAATTGCAGGACAAGATGAGAGCTTTCCCGCCATGAACCGAACGCCATGATTCATGCCTATGTTCTTATCAGGGGTTGTCCCATTTTGGCTGCCTACATCAACTTTGCTGCGTCGCCTTGACACCCACACTGGCATAGTGGACTTAATTAGTATTTTTGTTACCTGAACTGTCTGCTAATGATTTACATATAATTAGATATGTGTGTGCCTATTACAGTGTAAGTTAATGAGAAAAGCTTTGGAGGGCACCTGGAACTGATGGACTGACACTGTTTATGGTGTCAGCTAATTGGATGATTACTGGTGAGATGGTAATGATGGTTTGCCCCCGGCCTCAATGGGGGCTGCGTGGCATTGCTCCATAAGGCCCCACAGTGGCGCTCGCTCTTATAATTCCTGGCCAGTTGAGTCATGCAGCCCAATCAGGGCAGCCTTGGGCTGTAGCGCCTTTTTTGGGAATGTCATGTGAGTGGGGTGGGGTGGGG
>JAODKM010000001.1:41853183-41865218 GCA_026780845.1 Petrocephalus sullivani
ACATCCGCAATGATCACAGAGAAGCAATTGTTGCTGCCCGTCAATCTGGGAAGGGTTATAAGGCCATTTCCAAACAATTTGAAGTCCATCATTCTACAGTTAGAAAGATTATGCACAAGTGGAAAACATTCAAGACATTTTCCAGGAGTAGACGTCCCAGCAAATGTACCCCAAGGTCAGACCGTGCAATGCTCAGAGAAATGCCAAAAACCCAAAAGCTACATGTCAGCCTATAGCAGAGCTATTCAAATCGCGGTCCTCAAGGCCCGAGCCCTGCTGATTTTCCAGCTTTCCTTTACCTCGCAGCCAGGTGTGAAGCCTCCAGCCAATCAGAATCAGTAGTTATTAAACAAACTGCCTGGAAGAACTAAAACAAGGCCTGGATTTGGAATCGAGGTCCAGATTTGAAGAGCCCTGCTCTATAGGCTTCAGTTAATACATTCAATTTCATTACAGTACAATTAGATAAAGACTGAACAAGTGTGGCTTGCTTGGAAGGGTTGTCAGGAGAAAGCCTCTTCTCTCTAAAACGAACATGGCAGCACGCCTTAGGTTTGCAAAGTTGTATCTGAACAAACCACAAGACTTCTGGAACAATGTCGTTTGGAGAGATGAGACCAAAGTGGAGATCCTTGACCATAATGCACAGATTCACACTTGGTGAAAACCAACCCAGCATATCAGCACAAACGCCTCATACCAACTGCCCTGCAGCCACAGGCCCTGCGCACCTTGCAGTCACTGAGGTGACCATGAACTCCTCTGTATGCCAAAGTGCCGTAGAGTGAAATGTGAGGCCATCTGTCCGACAGCTAAGGCTTGGCCAAAATTGGGTCTTATGAGAGGTCAGTGATCCAAAGCACATCAGCAAATCTACAGCAGAATGGCTGAGAGAGAAAAGAATCAAGGTGTTGCAATGGCCCAGTCCAGACCTCAACCCGATTTAAATTCTGTGCTGAGACCGTAAGAGAGCTGTGTATACATGAACGCCCGCAAACCACAATGAACTGAAGCAACACTGTAAAGATGAGAAACTAGTAGTTATACAGAAAAAGATTACTTCAAGTTACTGATGCTGATACTACTTAATTTTTCATACATGGCATCTCCATTTTGGCTTCATGACACGGTGGCATCTGTGTGTTTTACACCTGAGGTTAGATTTAAATAATTTTCAAACCTGGTACGGAAAAGATGCTTTTTTTATCATGCCCCAATACATAAAACCGTAGGACCAGAAGAGGGTGTACTTTCACATGATGGTATGTGTACATGTGCGTGTAACAATGAGCATAAGGCAGCATCTTTCTCGTTACACAGTCTGGCTGTTTGCGTTTGATTTGCAAATCGTAACGTTCTTTGCCAAAGAGATCTGCACAATGCTTTTTAAACCCTTTTATAAATAGGGATAATCTATGAAAAAGCATTTAATTGTCAGGAATTAGGTCTACTTTATCATCCAGTTAGGGATGTAAAACTGGGGAATGTATCACTTTGATTACAGCTGTTGCTTCTCCTCCGTGCAGCTCGTGCTGTTGCTGACTCACACAAAGAGCATTGCAGTGCCATTAGCGAATATAAATAATGCAGAGCTTTTTCAACTCTACTTAGCTAAGTGGCTTGAAATCTTGGGTTCCTTTTGTCAGGTTTTCAATAGATTAGTGTAAGATTTATTTTAATCCAGTAAAGTACTATGTTCTTGACATAATAAGTGAACAGATTTTTACGCACAGCATACATCTGAATGCTTTGAAGTGCCTTGCAAGGAACAGCGGGATTTAGGTGATATTTTGACGATGTGGTGAGGTTTCCTTTTAAGAGGATCACACCATTGGGCAAGCAAGCCATATATTACAAGAACGTTAAAAAAACGACTAAAAGATTTAAAAAGTACGCACAAAGTTAAATGAGAATCTTTAGTCAGTTGGTAACAAATTGTAACAAATTAAATAAAGATCATGATTATGGTTTACTGGAAATCCAGGCAACTTTCAGGTCAATGTGTGGTCTTCCGCATATTGGAGACATTGAATTTTTCCATTTATATAAAATATAAAAGGGATCACCACAGAAATTTGACCATTTCATATATCGTGTGTCTTTCTGTCTATAATAGAAATTGACAGCACGTATACTTCTTTAATCATATTATCATATTATCAATAAATTATTGATGATTTTGTGATGGGAATTAGTCTCACGTTTCCATATGTCTTTGAAAAGGTGGGAGCCGGGGATCAGGAATAGCAAATAAACAAAACCTAGCCTCTATAACCGAAGCTGGAAAAAGCTAAGTGGCACCTGGGGGAAGATCAGTACCAGAAGTGCAGGATTTTATCTGCTGACAGCAGTGCACCTTCTCTGATAGTGGGAATACTGACGTCCAACTTCGAGATGTAACAAATAAATCTGCTGAGCATAGCTCGAACCCGGTCATCACGTCACCGGCTGGGTATTTGAACGACTGCCGACAGAGCAATTTGTCGAAGCCCCTGAAGATACCCGGAGCATCAAGCATGCGGTGTGTGCCAACATCTGTGGCGCACCCCTGGAAAACTGGACGTCTTGGATGTAATGAAGCTCCATCTAAACAGGAAGAACATAGGCAGGGATGTTCTGTAGCTGGGGTAGCGTGCAAATGAAGAATCCCCAAGATTAACATTTCTTATAGGGCTGATCACATATATTCAATGAAGAGGCCATGCCACTTATAAAGCAAGGTACCTATATTGTATGCTGAGAGATAACAAATCAGATCTCGTGTCAGATGTCAGACCAACCAATCAGATGTCTTGGTTTTGTGTAAGTAAAGGTTCCAGACTCCTTTGTGGAGAGGGAAAAGAAAGACACATTTCTAGACCACATTTGAAATACGGGACAGCCTAGTGACACATTCGGTCTTTGCAGCCTTAGAAGGCCCAAATAGTATCTGCTATTGCCAACTTCAGATATATGTTACATGGCTCACAAGGTGAAATATTGTTCTTGTTCCTCTTAATGGAAATGGAAAGAAACAAATAGAATATAAATATTGAAACATATCAGCAAGATAATTATGACATTTTTAGACATACTGTACACAAAAGAAATGCAGTCAACCACCTGATTGGTGGGAAAATTTGGTACATCAGAATAATCAGAATCATTTTTAATGACTGCACGAATGAGGTTGGTGGAATTTGCTTAGCCTAATCATGCAAATTTCTGGTGGTAGATAGTTAGATGGTTAGGATTCATACGGTTAAGTAATTATCAATTCATTCTTTATTTGTATATTGTCGGCTGATATCTGGATTGTACTCCTGCGGTAAAGCTGGCTTAAAATCAAAGTACAGCTAGGATGGGCCCCTTGGGACCCATTTCAGGTAGTACGTTTGCACAAGCTGATGCCACAGCAGTATGCATGGACTCCCTGTTCCTGATCTGCTGACTTCTCCTGGGGTTCCGAGCTGGTGAACGGGCACAAGCAGCAGAGAGGAAAACAACCCTTTATGTGCTGGTATCTCTACGTGACGCTGCGGCAGTCAGCCGGTATCACTCACCAGATAAGGGGCAGACAGAAAGGGAGCCACAACCGTGCAGAGATGCAGGTGCTCAGCTGCGATCTTATTGTAAAATACATAGCATTATAGCAAGGGGAGCTGCACGATTTCTGGGAGCTCAGTCCCGGAAATCTCCAGCTACAGTAGGTTAACCAGCTAGCAGCACCAGAAAAGGCCAGACTGTTTTGACTACTGTAGCTCTTTATTATATTTTAGTCACAGCAAAACTTTTGTTGCAGCGCATAAAGAGAAGCCGTATCTTACTGGGGCCTGGCATACCTTTTGTTCTTGTCCGGTCTAAGGAATTCGCACAATGCTATCTGATCACAATGGCTGCACTTTTAACTTGCTTCTAGATGGAAATAGCCCAATCATACTCGTTACTATTATTTTTATGTCTTTATATTAATTCTAAATATATTTTAGCACCTAAGTTATTATATTTGAAGGACAGGATAATCACAATAAAGTTTTCATCTCTATTATTTGTTACGTTCCCTCTGTGTTTATTTATTGAATGAAAATGTCTGACTCGTAATAATTTTGACCACCTGAAAGCAAACCTTTTGTATACGTATTCAAACTGAATTCTACTTTAATTTCTGTCAGCAGCTACAGCTATACGCATTTTGCAAATCTCTACTAAGATTCATTTTGGGATTTTTATACGGTCACTGAAGGACATTGATTTTCTTATTCTTAAGCCACTATAGTACAGTTTTGGATCAATATTATGCTGAATTTTCACCAATATCAAACAAATGTCAAGATACACAATAGCAGTTAATAGTCTGAGTACGCCTTTTTTGAAACTTTATTGTCTGTGCTCTTAACGTGTACACGTTTGCATTAGCGGGAGTGGGATTCAGTCTTTTCCGCTAATGAGTTAACATTTGAAATGTTTGGGTCCAGCTGCCATATATTTGTGAGATGCAGAGAGGGTAAGTGCAGGACAGGTGGGGCTAGCAGTGCTGAGGTCCTGCCTGCTTTGCTGGTGACAGAGCTGGTTATCTTTAGCAAATCCATGGCAAAGCCATTTCCATGCTTGAGTGTCAACTGTCAAGTCAACTCAACTCAAGTGGCTTTTTATTCTCATTTCAACCACACACAGTTAGCATGGTACGCCGTGAAATGAATCAACATTCATCCCGGACCAATGTGCTACATACTGTAAAACGACACACAACAACAAAAACTACACAGGATGACATAATGTACATTTGTGCAAACATGTGCAGGACATCGCAGAAAGAGATCTCACACAAACGAAGACAGGGCAGCACCAACCAGTGTACAATTCTGATATTTACAGGTATAAAATGTAGCAGTGATGTGACAGTATATTAACAAAAATAAGTGATAATGGAGGAAATTAAAGGTAGCAATATATTAATAAAATGTAAGATATAATTATACAAATATGATTATACGTCTAGGGATATAATTGTGTATTGATAATAGTGTAGCAATACTAGCTGTTATTTCGTGTTAGGTTTACATCAAACAAATTAATTAGATCAAATCTCACCTGACACCCTACACAGCTTTTAAATGTACATATCTTGTATTTATAATGCCTTTTGTCGACTAATGTGGTATAGATACAGTTATTTCATGCATGTAGCATTTACCACCACCGGCTAAGCATGGTAATGACCAGTTTCCTTCTGGGTCAGTCTAATGGGACAAGCTGCTTGTGGGTCCAACACACAATGGATATCTGGGTCGTGAAGTTGCCTCACTCCAAATGGACAATCTCGTTTTTGTATGATACTCTTTTACTGTAATGCACTGAATTCTGTAGCTCATTAAGTTCAGGTTTTCCCCATATATTTTTTTACCATTTCTTTCATATTAATTATTCACTTCAACTTCCTTTTAGTTATTGGGTGATATGTATTACCTATAAATATGCCCTTTTATGTAATAATATATGATGTGTAACTCTTAATATTTCCTTGTTGGCACATCACCATCTGGAACCCTTAAGGAATTTTTAAGTAAAAAAACTAGATGAAAAATATAGACGCGCCACTAGATACAGTGCCGGAGTGGTGGCTCTGAGGCTAGGGTTATGGAACTGGAAGGTTGCTGGTTTGAATCCCGTGAAAGTCAGGAGCGTTTCTACTCTGTTGGGCCCTTGAGCAAGGCCCTTAACCTGCGCCTGCTTCGTCCTGGGTATGATGTTACCCTACATCCGGCACTGGGGGAAATCTGGGGGTTGGTAGCAGGATGGGCTCTCCAGCCACTGCATCTGAACAGTGTGGTGCTGGAGTATCACCCACTGCATGGCTGCACTCAGGTTCTCATCCCTGAGCTGGTTTGTCATGTGGTGGTGTGCAGCAATGCACTGTATCAGCACATGCTCCCTTACCTACTTATTAAATATATTAGGTACCACAGAACTGAATGGTTACCTGCATACATGAATAATTTATAGAATAGCCAAAGTTTTGGTACCCAACCTCGCATTGTCTTTCTACCAGAACACCATCACTTACAGTTTCATTGAAAATTTAATTTATTCAATTTAATTTTCCATCCATCCATCCATTCATCCATCCATCCAGTCTTACTTATCATATGTTACGTTACTGGGAACCAAAACTCACTCAGCCCTCATAAAATCTAACTAAGGACTATCTTTACATTCCGAAAACTCACTAAGGCCGCAGAAATTTTCTTGAAAACATATCCTGTAGATGAGTGACTTCTGCTCGTCAATTTTTCTACATGAATTTGGTATAGCTTTGATGTTTAATTGGAGAACATTTAAATATGTAAACGAGCATTCATAAATTCCTAAATTGAATTTGTTAAATAGTATCATTATATATAATTTAGTTGTAAGATTATATAAGAATATTTTTTTTTTCATGAAAAGAGTACAAAATTAACGATTGTACCATCACAGTGGGTCACATGGTGTCCCAACAGCTCATGGGAGTTTTAGGCCCAGTCCCAAACCGGTCCCTACACACTCCGCCTCACCACTCCGCTTTCGTTTGCGCATTCCTGAGACCCGTCGCCATGTTGAAGTGTGTCTCAAAGCAGCAATGGCTAAGGGGGAGTGGTCCATTATGCCCTCCTGAAGCGAGTCAGCAACGATGGTGGCTCACGCAATGCCACTACCACTTCCATATCCCACAATTCCTAGCGCACAGAAAACAGAACAACATGGAAAAACACGGCGTCCAAGTGCAGAGCAGTTCAGTGTGGTGTATGACATCTTTTAAATACACAATGTCGTGTTCTTAATAATGTTTTAATTATGTTCTAACAGCACTGTGAAATGCACATAGAAAGGCTGTGACATGTTCTAATTTATCGCTGCAGAAAAATAATCAGGAAAGCTGCTAGTGGCTCCAATTGATGTTTCATATTTGCCTGTTTTTTTCTCTGCAGTTCTGGGGCGCGTTTCCCAAAAGCATAGCTGCTAACAACATTAGCAACTTACATAGTTAGAACCATGCAAGTGAATGAGTCCAACTACGTTAGTCGCTAACTGGAGCTTTTGGGAGATGCACCCCTGATCTGGTATTTGGTACTGAAGTAATGCGTGATGTTTTATGTGTGTAAACTAGTTAGCTATGGTGGAAATTGTACAAGCCTCAACATGACACGTGTACATACTTCAAATTGCTGAGTCAGCGCAATAAGACAACGTAACCGTTGTCTTCTCACAGTAGATAAACTTTGTGATTTTCTAAATAACTGATATGGTCATTGAAGAAAAGACAATGCAGCTTCCTGATGGATCCATTTTGTCAAATTGCTACATAATGCATTTCCTCTTTCCGGTAAAGAAGACTGTAAAAAGGCGCTGAGAGGGCAAGTCTGTCTCAGATCTTTCTTGCAACAATTTCCTTCAGTTTAAGTGCATAGGGCATGATGTGATGGTGATTCAGCGGGAGTGTGACTCGAAATGAAGGTGGAGTGTTGAGGGTGTACTTTGGGACTGGGCCTTACTTACAAAACATGTTCTGAGGGAACGAAAAATAACCAATCAGATCATCTGTCAGATGTCTTGGTCCCACCTCCTCTAGTTCTTTGGACCTGCCTCCTCTACAATTGGATTGGCTGTCTCTCTGGACAAATAATTTTTCTTCCTTCCCTCAGAACACGTTTGTGTAATTAGAGCTCCCACAAGCATTGCAACACTGTGTGCATAATGCTTGAACTGGAATGCTCCCCCACTGGTCCCTCCAGGTACTTCCTCCTGTAATTATGATTTGTGTTTGTATGCACTTCATGCATCATGTCGAGGGTGTCCTGTGCTATGCCGCCACAGTTTGGTTGTACTGTTCTGTAAGATGACAGTAAAGCATTATTTTCCGAATTTTGTGACCTCTGGGTGTTTATCAGTAAGCATACTTGACTATTCTTGGATCCTTTCTTTTTCTCATCTTTTTCCATTCTTGCCCAGTCCCAGATATCAAGGGTGCACGAGTTGCATCCCCTCCAATAAGAACAACCCCATGATTCATTGTATCCCAAGTTCGTTCTTGGGAGGCAAGTTATCAAGATCAGTCTTGCCAAGACCACATGTACTTTACATTCTTGGTACTGATCAACACTATAGTTTAAGTGATTAAAACACTTTTAATAATAAACCAGTGTGAATTATTATACCAAAAATATGATTAGGAATTTAAAGGGTTAAGCCATTTTTTTATTACAACATGTTGTAAATAAAGCACTACACACTACAGTGTGAATTTCCTTCTGAAGCTCCTTCACCACTTCACAAATGTTTGTGCCAAAGAGCACGCTAAACCGAACATGCCGTTTCCTTTTAAATTTGATCATGTTTCCTTTCAACAAATGCCAAGTTCTGCTTTGCCTGAAGAACTCTCTACTCAATCACCTTCAAACGCCGCCTTTCATCTGAATTTGACTGTAGCAGATTACCGCCAACCGTATGTTTTTATGTGGTTGGGGAGAAAAAAGATGGGCAACAAAGCTCACAATCGCAAAGTTCCTTTGTCCATTTCTTGCTCCTGTGAAAGTTGATTGCGCTGTCATGCTAATCGATGCATTATGTAGGTGCAGTACTACAGAAGTCAGGGTTTCAGCATAGCCCTCTTTCTGTTTACTTTAGCCACTAAGAGAAAGATGTAAAAGCGAGTGAACAGATGGTTCCTGGCCCTCCACGTCCTGCATCTCTTCACAACTGCCAGCCGTCCATTGTGTCCATTAATCTTCTATACAATTCCAGTAGCACAACTATATTAACAACTCTGGAGAAAACAAAAGAAGCCAACACATCTGTCAGGTGCTAAAGCGTGAAACATCAGTCCAGGAAGTAAAGTCTCTTTCCTAGATCCGTCCATAAAACAGCGAGCATAAATAAGCTGGCCCCAAAAATGACCTAATAAAAACAGTATCCAGAGCAGAAACATAGTAAATGTTCATTATAAGACGACTGGAAGAAAACGTACATCTGTGCCTCATTCACAGGCAGTTTAATCGAAATTCATTTAAAACAATGACTAAAAAAGATATATTGATAGTTATATTGGGAAAAACTTGAATAATCTTTGACAGTTGTAGCCACTACATACTTCCTGTTCTGGTGATAGTAAACTCGTCAGCTTTAAACTTTAAACAAAACCTCAAAAGACCTAGATACTGCAATCAAAATTAACTGCATTACTTAAAATATTTGCATATACATTGATTTGGCTTTAGCTTTTGATTTATGATACTGTTACCAGGAAAACATATACTTTGCCACACACCAAAGTATACAGGTTGTTTACATAGACATATGTAACAAGACAACTGTTCTAAATATTGTTGTTTTCTAGCATGGAGGAGGCCTTTTTTCAACGGAAATAACATTTAAAAAAACAGTGAGATGTTTGCTGACACAAAGAAGTGCTTTCTTCCTGAAAAACTAATAAGCTGCAGGGACAGTCGATGACCCGCGCAGGGCAGCCGCAGAGGTCACGCATGATGCGATTTCTCAGCCTACACGCACCACGTGAAGGAATATGCTGCCGGAGACGAGCGCGAAGGAAACGCATTAAAGACCGGGGGCCCCTGCAAATTTACGAGCAGTGCATTGCCATGACAAATATTTCAGGAATGCAACTCTATTTGGACCCCTCTGCTGTGTGTCTATAGCAGTCAGTGGCTAAATTGAAAAATCAATTCCAATTTAAATTATTGGAATGAAGAACTCCAGCAGCAGAGATAAAAAGGCCTGCTTCTTCTGGATCCTCTTTAATTGGAAAGTCATTTCTTCGGGGTATTCTAATGGTTTTGAAGGAAGATTGCAAAATACAGTTGATGAGCTGGGGGAAGGTTAATAGCTTGTGTGCTTTTTTCTGTACAGCAACCGCGCTCCCCTTCCTCATGACAGAACTGCCAAATGAAGAAAAATCAAGTAACTGCTAGCTAGCTCATTCATTCGCCACATACCTGGACCATCCCATTCACTGCACTGTGAATCTTCTGAATTTTTTTTCAGATACTGGTTTGGTGGAACAGATGTTTGCATGTTCCAACTTTTTTTGTGTATATTTGAATGCGGTGTGTACTCTGTTTGACTATACATTTTGTTGCGTACGTTACATAACATTCATAATTTTTTTTGTGTGATCACAAATACAATTATATATCACTAGCTCTAGTATTGGGCTGATTTTTTGCCTTTATACACAAATCAATAAAAAACAGAAGAAACTTGGTTTTATTTTTTTGTTATCTTTAAAATGAATCTTTACCCTCATAATCATGGGGCCGTGTGTGACTCTTATCGGTTAGTAATCCATGCCCATAATCAGAAGGTTGTCAATCCCATGGTTAGTGGAGTGATGCCACTGTTGGACTGTTTAGTAAGACCCTGATGCTGGCTGACCCCATGCTCTAACCTTAAGACTCACTCTCACCAGTGTATATGGCATACACAGTGCTCACAGAAAGTCTTGGGACTTCTGCTTAATTTTGGAAAAATGTTGCAAATGTATTGGTTTTATAACAAAAGTCCATTGACCAGCAATATTTAACACACATATCTTCTGCACAGGCATTTTCTTTTTACTAAGAGTCGTTGTTTTTTGACTGACTCGTTCAATTCCGTGCTTGCCATTTTGCTATTAGATACTGTAGTTTTTGCGAAAGTGTTGCTAATTAAAAGGTACCTAATGAGACTGTTTGTCAGTGAACTTTTTTGACTCAGAACAGCTCTGTTAGAATTAATTTGGGTTTCAGTTTATTACTATACTTCATTAAGTGTCACTAATTGGTTGTTACTAATGTGATATATATTTTCTTGCAAACAAATAAAGTAATGATTATAGATGAATAAATTTGCACATTTTTTTTACTGTATTCAGCAAGCATTTAAAGACTTTCTGTGAGCATTGTATAACTGTCTCTATCATGTACAACAGGATGGGATTTGTGAAAATTACCCAGTTTCCCTGCAGGGATGAATAATATAGCACTGTTCTATGTACATGCTGCTGAATAAAAGGTCTGCTGAGTAATTAAGTGTAAATTTAAATACAAGGAGTTAATTCATTGTATTAACAGGAATTAATACTCCAACAATGAAAATTTAATGGCTTCTCTATAATTTTCGCATGCTAAAACTAAAAATTTGTTGACACTACGGTGTAACCAATCAGCTACCTCCGTATTTGCTAACATTAATCTCAATTTAATTTCCTGTTTCCTTTTCTGCTCCATAGTTTTGCTGATGCGTACCTTTGTTGCGGCAACTTGTTAAAACGAGATAATTCATGCAGAATTACAGACCATTATTGGTCATACCTATTTTTGTCCATCTTATAGGAAAGGGTACAAGCAGTATAGTCTCCTATATCAAAATATGAATACTTTTTGCATTATAATTATCTTATGAAACTTGAGTTAACTCTTTTATGATTTCAAATTTAACATACAAATTAAAACAATACTAGCCGTGGAGAGCAATCTTCAGACTCCAGATGAGCCAGACAATATAGCTGCTGGCCTCAATTCATCACCATTGCTGTCTCATTGAGGCTTTGAGACACGAGGAAAAAAAAATCATATCCTTAGCATTTTCTGAACAACCCAATAGTAACAATAAAAACATCAGTGAAAGCGATAAACAAAGGCTGAAATCCTCGCGCACTCAGCACACTTGAGAATAATTTACCTTGCTAATAATGTTAAAACCCGCAACACTTTTTTTTTTATTATTTTTTACATTTGCAAATGCTGAATAAATATTTTGGGTGCAGAGAAAATGAGCGGGTCATTTTAATTAAATTGCCAGCAGAGCTTACACCAAAGGTAAGGGAGTTAGTGGCAATGATCATGACAGGCACTGTACACGAGTGAGTGGAAAGATAGAAATGTGTTCCCCTGTCTGGCAGGGGGGGGGGGGGGGGGAAGTGAAAAACAACTCGCCCCACCAGAACGAGCGGTTGGCTTCATTCTCCCAAAACAAAGCGCAAGTAAAAAGGTGGCCCCCCAACCAAGAAAACAACATCACAC
>JAODKM010000001.1:41873644-41889487 GCA_026780845.1 Petrocephalus sullivani
TGCTTCCACAGCGAACCAAGGATGGAAAACGCTTCAAAAAGTATATTTTCTTCCCCCATGGCAAACCTTTTTGGTGAAAAGCCCAGTTCTTTTTCCCCAAGACCCCTTGAAAAGAATATGCCCCCCCCCCCCCCCCCCACACAGCATTCTCTGATAGCTGTTTGGTGGAACCGGTAAAAGCAAGTGTTAGTCCTGGCTCCCGACTCGGCCTGACATTTATTACCCTTACATTTCCTCTGTGAAAGAATGCAGCAATGTGGCCCCTAAGTGCTACCGCTCTATATAAACAATTGAATTTAAACAGGAAATGCGGACGATAAAATGCAGAGAACATTGTCCTGTTGATAAAACTCGAAAATAAGCTAAAATAAATATATGCAGAGACTGAAAAATGTGGAAAAACTGAAGGCCAGTGTTAAACTTATAACTGAAGGTTTTATTTTTATTTTTTTACTTTTTATTTAGCTAGTCATGTTTCATTCTTCGTACTGATATTTTTGGAATTTGAGAAGAATTACTCCATTGTTCGCAATTTGTTGTTTATTTTACTTAGGGGTCCTCTGAACTTCAAGTAGGTACTATTTTATTGTCATGTGTGCTCTTTGAAGAGAATAAATGCCACAGAAGGAAAAGATAAATAGCGGGTGTAATTAATTCAAGCAGGCCTAGGTCTCCACGGCTTTGCTCCCTGACATTCTTATTCAAGCAGTGCTATAGAATATTGCAGAATAAAACAAAATAAAGCCTGGGCTGACTGTTAAATAAAATCTAGGATAACTGCATTGCTCTTACCTGTGTAATTATACATATAACACTGCAGCATAGATTTCACATGCGTAATTACCCAAAACATGGTACAGCTTGGACTGACTGTTAAATACATATTGGGGTAACTGGGCGGCTGTCGCTTGTGTAATTGTGTGTAAACTGCCGCACTGTATTCAGCTGCAAGGAAAGCCTCACTGATTCAGACTGAACAGTCGCTCACTCAGATTAACAGTGTGTCACAATAGCGGCTTGCCGGTCCTGAGCTTTGGTTGGAGCTACACTTTTTATATCAATATTAAACTAAGTACATCGTACTTTGACACGTGCAAAAAATGCTTCAGTAAATATTCTGATTTATTCTCTGCATGGATGCCATGATGGAAAACGTATGACATAAGTAATATCAGAATAGTTACAGAGTTATATTACATGATAAAGTGAAGACCTATTTGATGTATGAAACATGCGGCATTGATTCACTAGATCTAAAACATGTCTGATGTTTGTCACACGGTTTTACGAAAGAAACCTCTCATTAAAATATGTTAAAACTTTAGCATTTTTAAATTTAAATCAAGACGAAAAGTTCATTAAAGAAAATAAATATTTCATTAGATGCTAAATAAAACAAAGGGAATTTTTGGCTTCTCTCAGCATAAAATTCTTTTGAAAGATTAATTAATACATGTAAATTATGCAAATTATGCCCATGCAAATATTTTATGAAGACAATTAAGGGAACCATTAATTACTGCTTTTTTTGCTTCACTGAGATTCATTCATTTAATTTTAATTTTACATTAACTGTTTTGATGCTTAATCTTGCCACAAAGAACTTATCTCTGTTAACAGGGTCGTGCAAACTTTGGAAATATATGTAACGTCATGTCCAAGAGATACCACTAGGATATTTCAGCACAGTTTTGTATCTCCAAGAATTAGAGTCAAAATGCAATCCCAGAATGCAAGAAATGCAGAAATGCAATTAACAAACACAGACTTGTTTAACGGAGTAATATTAAACAATGTAACGCAACACAAACATTATATATGCAGACATAAGTCTTGCAAGAGAGCATTAGATATAACTGAACTATGAGGCATACAGTACATAACATCTGTGACGTACAATCTCACACATTGATAGACTACATAGCCTCCATACATATTGGTTTTATTCATTAACAGAAGCTACCCAGTTGTTGTCTGTTGTTTGTCACGATGCCACCGTGTAACACAAGTAACCGCACCTTCAATTACCTTCAGTTACTATTAGTTTCCTGCAGTATTTTATTATGTATTAAAACTTCTCATTTATCTCTGGTTACACCTCCTATGTTCCCAGAAAGCCTGTGATATGTGAGACTTCATTAATGAATAATATTCAAAGGAAAAGGAGAAATGCAAACATGGGATTATAACTCTTCTGTTATATTCAATTTAATTTATTTTATACAGCACCCTGTAAAACAGCTGCGGTAAAGTACTTAGCAAAGATTTAGCAGCATAACCACTATTCTCTAGCATTATTCAACTTAATTACTTGCAATATAACTAACATGTTACTTTTCAATCTTAGTGATTGGAAGAACGGAGGCTTCACGCTGGAGAAAATTGCCTGTAATTGCACATAGACAACAGATTTAATGGATTACAAACTAAGCATGCTGCTAATTGTATTAACTTGAAATTTCTCAGCCTCAGACTAGAACACATAGAAAATGTATTTGATTTATTGTCAATTGATAGATTTAGAAACAAAGAGCAATGTTCTGCTGTTCAGGTCATAGTTTGTTTTTTTTAATGAAGGTTTGGTTTCAATTTAAAGAGTTTATCTAGTTTAAAAGATGTGAAAAGAGACCTTGTCTCGGGAGATTTATCTACTAAATCTGTTTTAATGCATTTATCGTTCATTCTGGCACTTTGAAAACATAAACATGTGCCCCCCATAAACAAGACTTTTGTCTACATAACACTTCTACTGATTAATGAATGTTCCATTCATCCATCCAGCCATCTTCCAACTGCTTACCCAGTCCAGAGCTGTGTGGGAGTGTACCACTGCCCAGTGCCACATCACAAGGCAGGGGAACACCCTGGACAGGATCATCTGCCATTTAATTATGTTTAATAGATCACTAATGACAAATATAAGTCCTACAGTTCAAATGCTATTGTATACTAGCGACAAAACAGTACGTAATCACATTTCAGTTAACTATATTATTTCCATACATATATATAAATTCCATATATAGGCTGAATTAAAAATCATAATAGCTATTTATGACAGTGCAGCAAACGTTGTATATGACAAATTTAAATAATGACGCCAATAAACAGGATACTTATACTAATGGATTGTCTGTAATAAATCTGACCACCTCATTAAAATGTAAAATCAAAAGGTTCAAAGTAGCCAATATTAAATAAATCCCATTTTCAGGCCATCTTGGTGTTCAAATCACTATAATCACCATTTGCTCATGATCAGATAAAAAAATAAATAAAAGATTCTTTACAGCATACCGTAAGCAAACAAGGTATTTCAGAATGTTCTGAATAAGTGGTACCTGCACTAAGGAATATATAAGCTGAGTACAATGGCCTGTGTCCTGAACTCCCCCGGGCTCCAGCCTCACCGTGAATGCAGTAGCTATAAGAAATCGATGGGCGAATGGTTTTTACCTTTTGGACCAGCAGTATTTTGATAAGTTCACAAACAACGCATACTGTAAATAGAAAACGGAGTCCCTGAAAAAAGGCCTTCTGGACACAGATATGAAATTTCCCTTAGTGTGAGTATTCCTACTGGCACTTAATATAAATCATGAGTTATGCTGAAAAACAATTCATTCAGAATCATAGAATGGAAAATGGTATGTCTTAGTGTAATGTTCAATGACGTGTTACATTTCCTTGCGAATGCTGTAATTTCTTCGTTTCACCTGACTTCTGCGGAAACACCACAAGTTACGTATCCTGCAGGAAATGCACCGGAATACCTGATGATCGGTGATAAAATATGTTGCTCTGTTTTGTTTATTGAAAATGACACTTCTTTCTCCTGTATGATATTTCTTACTTTAGCTGAAAGACTTTTAGAGGCTGACTAGATGATACTTTTTAGAATTGAAAACAACAACCAGATCCATGTGAATTTCTCAGGAATATTTGGCATAGTTTACGTAACCATCCGCTATCCATTATGGGTCACAATATACAATATTGCCTATAAAAGCTAATTAAATTCTGAGTTTCTTATATGAAATCACTGTATCAAATAGTACATTGGTCTCTTAAAACTATACTCTTTATTTAACCTATGGTTCTTAATACTAGAATGATGTCCTAAAGGGTTAACTTTGGATTTTTGCACCAGGTTAAACTAAACTATATATAATTTAGCACAGACTATATTTATTACCATCTCGTTCATTGTACCTTGTATTGTTCTTTCCGAATCTGTTCTGCCACTACTGCGGTCAGTCTCAATCTCCTGGGTCAATGAGTCTAGGAAGGGTGACAATTAAACACCAACAATGAGAAAAAGGCATTGTTATTACCGACAGCGCATGTAATACTGCCTATTGACGTACAGATATCTAATTGATTCCTCCTTCTGGACTTCTCAGAAGTACTTTACACTATGCTAGATGAGCACAATACAAAAACAAATAAAATACAGACTTCCTTCTACAGTATTTAAATATTCCAATAGTTTGTTATCTATAAAGGAAATTCTGTTAGCGACTGCTTAGTTGTCATGACAACATGTTTTTCCTCTGTTTCTCAATGTCTGCCTCCCGCAATGAGAATTCACTTTTATTTGCTAGGTATCAATTCACATTGAAATGCGTGGGTTTTAAACCAACCCAACTTCGTTTTGTCTTACAACATGCCGTTACCTAAAAAAATAAGAATAGTACAACCAAGTGTTCTCGACATTGGATGGTCATTAGAGCATTATAAACGGAACCTCTTCTGTGTATTGAAACAGACTTGAGACACACCATTAAGAGTTCGGAGACTTTCTGTGGATGACGTCTGCTTTAGCGTTTGCTCGGCCTGCTCTCGTCGTTTTGATTCGTATTCAAGTGCCTCCTGCAGTTTCCTTTTTGCCTTCTTCTCCTTCTTTAACCTCTTTTGGATAATTGCTAAGGAGCGGCAGAAAAGAAAAAAAAACACAAAAAAGCGTAAACAGCATTAGACTCTTATCGTCGGGACGTAACAATCCTTTTCTCAATCAGTTTGTTCCACAGCATTTTAAGTGATCAGATATTTACACTAGCTTCAATATAAAAATGAATACATTGGTAACTACCATTAAATATTTACCGTGAACTTCCGTAAAATAAACTAGCTTCCCTTTATATAGTCGGATAATCGTATAAAGGCCTTTACAAATCATGCATGCCCAGTTTTTTAATCTAGACAAAGATCCTCTTGCATTTCTAAATGGGTCCCTGTTGACCCACAATGGCTAAGGTCAACCAGTTTATTGCCCTTTACGAAGGAAAAAGGAACACACGATAACCCAGATTAACCCATGTTAGCATGCCACTGCGCAAAGGAGTTTTCTTTTTCCATATCTATATATTACTCAGGAAATTACTAGAGGCACTTAGTCAAAATATTCCCAATTATAAAGACACTTTTGAGAAATTGGCTTATTAATGCTATTTGATTAATTATATACATTTGACGCATAGGATATGGGGATATGAAGTTACATTTTGCAATTCTTATTTATAAAAGTTAATAAATCATTCGTACTGATATCTTAATATGTACTTATAATTATAACTGTGAGCCTGAATAACTGTTCTTTCAAAGGCAAAATAATATAAAATTCATAACTGCAAGCTATGGCATTATATAAGAATAGGGTGTTTAAATTTGTAATTCAAATACTTTAATGTGTAATAAGTACATTTATTATGTAACTGATTATTGCACTGATTTTTTATTGCCTTGTATTATCTGTTCCAGGGAAATATACCAGCTATAGATTAATTTTTGTTTTCCTTCCCTGTTAATGTTGCTTCTCCTCATACGTGCACTAGGAGCCAGTCCTTCCTACAGAGCCGGACGTCAGCATTCTGCACACTCATGTGTTGATTAGATCTGGCGAGTGCGGAGGGCACGCGGCGTAGACGGGCACCTCTGTTTTTCTGTTCCATCGCCAGCTGCTTCTCTAGTGTCTCCCTCAGCTCCCTCTCACGGAAGAGTTCCATCTTTAACTCGGTCTTCTCCAGCTGCACCTGCTTCTCCTGTGCCCGGGCGTTGTCGATGGCAACCTTCAGGAGGCCCTGCAGACGTTTTTAATCAGAACGACGAATAAATAAGGAGCAAGGCCTCATAGCGAGCTGTTACTGTTCACCCTATCATTTGCACGTAATGAAAAAGACAACAGCCACAGTTTAATGAGGGTAGGGGACGATGGAACAGAATGGTAGGAAATGTTCATTCATCATCTCGCAGTGCCAACACGGAGCACTAGCAGTATGTTCATAAACAGTGGATAAAAGAGGTGTGAATTTGAAGAACATACAGGCAAAATGTTTTCTTACGAATAAAATAATAAAAAATTTCATTTAAATGTTAAATTTATAATAGTATGTTTTTGCTGTGAAACTATTTACATAGAGTCAGGTGATTATTAGAATAGCTTCTTTGGTCACAGAAAATAAAAACTATGACCTGTCATAAATGTTTATTAAAGATTTATTACAGTGAATAATTGTTCTAAAAGCACTACAAAGAGAAATATGTTTTACATGATTAAATGCTACATTCTGTGACCAAATGGAAACAATTAGTCCTAACGCACATGCAATCAGACCAAATGAATTAGGCTATATCTTATTAATTGTTCATTTTCTTGACCCCGTTTTAACTGAAGTTGCCTTATCTCAATTTTCTGCTTGGTTTGCTTTTGTTGACTTGTGCTAGGACGTTCCATAAAAATGCACCCAGCGATCATTAAAAAAGATGACTTACTCACATGGGGGAGTATATATCCCACAAGGCTATGCAATGTCTCCAGTGAAGCTCAGTGAGAGGCCACAGCATTATAAAGTTCATATCATAAATAAAAGCGGCTAGGAAACCCCACAGCCAGCAGGATATTCACAGCTTTACTGCAGGTTAATGCCTTTGTTGTTGTGTAGAATTTGTCTTTTGCTGACATTTTCTTTTTCTGTTGCATTTGCTGCTTCACCTGCCATCCCATCTCTCCATCTGTCATTGCCTGGTCATTGACTTCCATTATGGGATACACCGGCTTTGTTCTTTGCCTGTTGCCGCCAACGTTTCGCTAAAGCACTTCATAATGCACAGTAATTGAATAATGCTCATTGCCTACTTTATGTGTGTCAACACAAAAAGGAGAAGAGCCCTCCCCCATCCCCAGTTCCATGGAAAATGCTAAACACTGTAGCCACGATTCCGTAAAAAGCAAACAGGCCTTTATGCAGGGACCATAGATGCATCATTCAGGAGTGACATCTGTTTTTTTCTCTGCTGTGTTTGGACGAGCTTAACACACGAACAGATCTCGTATAGAAGAGTGGCTAACGTAGGAAAGGGGCGGGGGCGCACCTGTATGTTTGTCAGTAGGGTTTCTATTGACGACAGGCCATCGGGGAAGAGAAACGGTGAGGGGAACCCTGGAGGGAGGGTCTGGCCGGCCAGGGGCAGCCTTTCGTAGCTGTCTCTCGCTGTCGGGGTGCAGAGCGGAGTCTCATCTAGACAAAGATACAAAGAGCAATAATATTACTCAATGTGTTAATTAACAAGAAACAAAAGTGTGCATTACATACTCATCTCATGTTCATTCATCAGTAATCAACCATGCATTTAATGCTGGAACATGATTTGTTCTTGAGCAGTAACTTTGTAGCTAAGTTTTTTGTGCCCCCATAAGTAGAGTGTAACCTACTCTTTTAATAAAAGTGGTGCCATCTTTGGGAGATGTCCTGCTGTATGATATATAAACCAACATGTGCAAACTAAACTTCTACAATGAAAAGCCATGCATCAGTATAAATGAGTTAACCTAAATTAACTACTAATAAATGGTTTTGAATGGTATTTCAATGTAAGAACCACAAAAATAAGGTTTTGCTAAGGTGAGCTATAGAAGTAAATACTTATGCACCTTGTATATTATTTTATTGAGTTCAGGTGTGCAAAGTGCGCCAGAAATTATCCATAGCTCATCTCTTCCCAGTTCTACAGGCATCTATACCATCGATGCCATGGCGTGGCTAGAATCCGATCACACCGACACACCAGCTAATAAGACCCCTCTCCTTGCGGCTTTGCATTAGTATGTCCCGCATATTCGCCCCCCGCCTAAAAGGTTGCCCACAGCAAATAGATGCTTGAAGCTTTCGCTCACCCCACCCAATCCATATGCCATGTTTGTTTTCTTTTCTTCTGCCAGACGCCCGTGGCAGGCTGACACTAGCGAGGGTCCTGGCTCTATAACAAAGGCCATATGGCACAGTGCGGTGAGTCCTCGCTTACCTCGTTTCAATATTGCGACCGCTCCCCGGGGACAGTGGCCAAACTGTTTTGGGCAATCATATTTTAATCTACAGACGACACTGGCTCACGGGAAACCATACTCGGCATCTCTCTCAGAACCGAAGGTATCAGCACAAATTATTTTTAACATTGACTTCTATCTCTGTTTACATAATAATAACAAAAATAACTTTTTTTCATCAATCAGCAAATGCTTAAGCAGGCAGATCAACAACATACTTCAACAAAAAAAAACATAAATAAATCAGTTTTTCCATTCAACCATCTTTGAACCACTTATTCTAGTCAGCGTCATAGGGCGGCCTGCAGCCTGTCCCTGGCACCGCATTACTCAAGGATGGGGTACACCCTAGACAGGATGTGCATTGAGTATAATTAACAATATGAAATAATATACTATGAATGGCATGTTGTAGTATTGTGTTGTAATTTTGTGTTTTTCTTCAATATGTTTTTCCTCTTAAAGTGACACACAGAATATGCCACCTGGTGGTGCAGAATAAACATCTTCACATTCGATCATTTTATCTCAGGTGCATCGAGTTTCAAAGCACAGCTCCATCTCCGGGGCTGACAGGGCTCGAAGCCCAAGCTGTAACATGATTAACGCACAGTACTTTGAAGTGATATGGAAATATTGCCCGGGTACTATACTCCTTTACAGCCAAACGGTCCTCGTAAGCAGCTTCTGCCGTTACATTTTCTTTGACAGCAAAGCACAGGATACCCGCAATACATTACTGCTAGAGGATGGAAGGACCGCAGTGGCTGACTGCTGAGCTCTTGAGCCTTTCCTGGTAAATTCTGCAGGAAAAATCCACTGTCAATCTCCGTGTCAGCTGTATGTTGCTACAGCCGCAATACTATACATTTCTTGTCGTAAGAGATTGTCAGAAGGAATAAACATTGTAACAATGATAAATCATAGTCTCTGACATACAGACTGTGACATAAAAAATACAGAGAAACTCACATACATGCATATATAAGTATATATATATATCTATATATGAATATATGTGCATGTATGTATATGTATATATATAAACACATAAAAACACACACACACATATATTTTTTTTTCTTTTTTTTATTCTTTAGGATCCATTTTTTTAAGGATAAAATGGCACAGCATCTCGACTACAACGCTACGAAACCCCTGCGAAACAATCCATAGAAAAATGGCTTAGGTTACCCTAAGTGAAATCTTCAGTTAAATTGACCCTTTTAAGGTAATGCCTTCCAGTTCATCATCGATATTATGATATATTTTCCACTCTATTGGACCTTGAATCTGCCTGCATTCTTAATGGCTAGGAGGTGGAACAGGCTCTTATAATCTCTAAGCATTGTGCGAGAGAGCTGAACACTCGCTGCTGTCTGACCCAGGGTGCCAGGGCTACACTCTTTAATAACATCCCCCTGTCCACAGAGACTAAATCCCATTATGCTTTTTCCTGGGCTCAGTGTAGGGTTAAACAAAATCATAAAGAATACAAATTGCACGTTCACCATTTAACAGATGTCAGCGCAGTTCAAGATTTAGAATTCAAAAGAGCCGGGGCTCAACCTCGAAAGTCCGGTTCCTTTGTGAACCTATTGGCGCTTGTCAAAATCGTGATGACATCATATACCATCCATCACTCCTGCGAGGGCCGCGGTGGCCATCTGCTATGCAGGCTATCATAACTCCATACACACTCACGGGAAAGCTCTGTGAGGTGACATTATCTTTAAGCTGTCACACCGAGGTGACACTTAAACCCTAAATAAACAGCATTTCTGAAGGCCATTTTGTCAGGTACAAATTGATAGACCTTGTGGCAGAACGAAGAACTCAAAAAGACACCCCATTTAATATATTAAAAAAAAAAATTCCACGGAGCATGATAAATTCTCCCGGGTCACGTACATGGAAAGATTGTGCTTGTTTTAAATTACGACAGAGTTTATTTTCTCTGTATTCACTCTGTTTCTCCTTTAAATGTTATTGAGAATTGAACAGTCTCCAAGCGAAATCTTAATTGCACACCTTCCTACACAATATGTGCAATCCAGTCTCCTGCAGCATTTATGTCTGTTTACACAGTGGTCTAAATTATACACAAATAAAAGACAAGTCGGGCAGTCCCACAACCCCCATCAATTTTCACTAATGGTTGCCAAGTCTTGGTAACAGCTGGTCTTACATTAATTAGTTTAAAGTATTTATTTCATCCATCTCCAGAGCAGATTGAAGAAAAACATTAGAGATTATCTACAGCATCTGCAAATGCCCTGGAAACAGGAACTAACCAACAGTTGAATATTAGGCAACTGCTATTAGAATTTTGCGATTTCTGGATTCGACGAAGGTGAATATATGCGGCAGTGATCCTCCGAGAGCACCAGGTCTAGTTGACTCAAGATGATTAATTAAGATAACACAACATGTTTAGTTTTTGCTCCATTAAATCGCATCGGTTACACAGGAAAGGAGCCTTGGTGTTGTGCTGAAGAGCAACAATTTCAGCTTCTGAAACATTATACTTTATTATCAGCTTCTACCTTGTTATTTGATTTGTGCTACAGAAAAGAGAAACATGCCAAATTACACACAAACATAGGCACACGCATACACAGGCCTATATAAATACATACTGCTTAAAGCTATATACATATTAAAGTCCTTCATCTTTCATCAAGCAGCACATTAGTCATTGATATATTAAGCACAGTAAACAGCAACCTGATCTCGTAATAATGAAACAAATTATTCATGTTCTGTGCAATCACTCTTTAGGTAAAATATATTTTTGTAAAGTTAGTCACTCCTAGCAGTTGAGTTGAAGCACTGAAACTCCAATGGCACATACTGCGGACAAATCCCAGTATTTCAAGCTAAGCTCAGGATGGCAAACATCTGTTGTTATTTACTGTGGCTGTCCATATTTCATCTGACTGTGCTCTACACTTTGCAAATGCAGGTGACACACAGTAATGCCTATAATAACAGAAAAAAAGCTGATATGTTTCAAGTTAACAAAAAGAATTATAAGAAAATAATCAAATAAGCAAAAAAATTCATTTTTTCCATCATCTTCCAACCACTTATCCAGAATAGGGTTGCAGGAACATACTTTTTAAGGAATAAAACCTTTGTCACAGTATAAACCAACAACTCACGGCTACAGAAAAAACAGCAGAAGAGTCTCCTAGATAAATGCTACAAGCTGGCAGGGAATAATATGTGGTCCTGGCCTCATTGTTAGGTGCTTTGAGGTGCTTGACTAAAATGTGTTATGTAAATGCATGACTCTCATTATAAAGAGCGTCATTTAGTTTGGAGTAACGTTTCAGAGTTCTAAGTTGGTCCAGCCTTTTTCTACATGATTGCTCCTGCTCCTTATCATAACTACAGCAGGAATCTGTTGGTACCAGGGGGAGAAAGGAGAATAACCCTGCAGATTGTTTTCACAGGACGACTGTGGGCTTGTAAGCATTGCGTCCTTAACTTCGCTTTGACAATGGTCATGAATGGCTGGATTAATACGGGGCTGATGTAAGCCCAGCAGGGCACCTTTTCTAAACAAGATGCCGGATCACAGATTTGTTGATGATTAAAAACATTCAAGTGAATTACAATCTGTCATATGGGTTTGAAACAGAACAATGGTTTCCTCTCACTGCACTGATCGAGAGATTTAACGTGCCGAAATAAAAATGTCGTACTGATACCAAGAGCAAAAAAGCAATTAAATGAACGACATATAAGAACTGACATGATGGTGTACATTAATAATAGAAAAAAAAAATAACAGTAGTACCCTCAAAATTTGGCTGTGCAACTTCACAATAAATTTGCATTTTTAACAATATTTAATTTATACCAAAGCTGTTCCAGAGTGACCTTCGTTGACTGTTGAATGGACTCTCAACACTAGAGTGAATTTAGGTATTTTCTCACAAATGGTCCAGAATCATTGACTTCAGCTTAATTATAATGACAGACACTGAAGTGATGGAGCCAGTGGAACTGAATGCCCCGTTTCTAGGTAATATTCCTCCATAGGGGCTGCCAACAGCAGATGTGACAGCCCCTTGTGTTACACTGAGAAATACTTATGAAATCCTTTCAGGTCAGCTGTGCCATAGACAACATTTCACACGCAACTGTTTTACCAGATAATAGGAACCACAAATAAAAATAGGGCACCGTAAATACAGCGTGTTCGGAATGAAATGCCATAATTTTAAATAATGCCTCCTCCCCTCACCCGCTCCTTCAGTCCTTGACAGTGTACTAGCTGTGATAAATCGTTTTTCCAGTTAATTTTCTCTGTCCTTATTATGTGTTGTGCCGCTAAAACAGGGACTTAGGACACGATTTGACAACAAACCATAGATGGAAAAAATCACACAAAGGGATCTTGACTCATCACCAGTCTACATGTTATTAAATTTGTACGGTATGATGCTTTTGGCTACAATATAGGCGGAAGATCAACAGTAAGACAACCAACAGAAAAAAAAAGGTCTCAGACCTAGTGGAATCGCTGACATGTCGTGTTAACTGACTGGTAATGAAAGAACGGTAATTAACTTTCAGAAAGTTACATGACATTTGTGATAAAGCGGAAAAAAACCACAAAGAATAAAAATTCTTGCAAAAAATAACTGCAATTGACCTTGTCTGCTCAGAATATGCCATATGTTTCCAGTTGCCGTGTTTGAATCTCGGTCCCAGAGGAGATATCGGGCTGATTCCATGTTTGAAGGCACGGGAGCCGTAGGATAGAGCTGCCTCCTGTAGACCTTCAACACACAGTCAGCCAGGACTCCCGACAGAAAGCGAGCCTCTCGGCGGGGCAAAAGGCGGAAAGCAGGGCAGCGCTCGGGCAGTCGTCGTGATATATTGACAGGCGGAGCCTGTGCCCTTGCGAAACGTGTGTTCCTCCCAGCAGGTGAATTGAACGTTAAAACCTGGAGGATGTCAGTTTAACTCTCGGCAAAGTGGGGCAGCCCTCGCGGCAGACAATTAAATTGCGTTCGACCTGCCACTTCGCCCAAGACGCCGGCCCCCGAATGCGGCACTTATGACCTTCCCAAGCCGCAGCAGAGCTCTGCCTCACACGGCTCACGTTTGTCCGCAAGAAGATCCATAACTTAGGAATAAAAAGATAATCATTCCAACGTCAAACTGTTCCAAGAGCTATCGTCCGCTTGGCGCTTAATTTTAAACGACCCAATTGTTTAAATTCAATTTCCTAAGAGTGCATTTCAGATGCACCCATTAAATGTAACGCAATAGTATTATTTAAAATATAATTTAGGCACGTATGGCAATATCATTAACTACATCAGTGTGTATATATGAGAGGCAGGCTGGGATTTGTGAGGGAAGCCAGGAAAAGAATTATGATTCCTCTTTACAAAAGATATTTAGCAATGATTTCTATTTCAAAACTTTGTTATAGCATATAATGAGTAATATAATATGAATATAACATGTAGAATTAGAACAAATATGTTATGGACCCTGCAGAGATAACAGTCTAACTCAAAGTCAAATGGTTAAGCAGCTTTGGCCCAGAACAAGGGCTGTCTTATCTTTATAAAAAAAACAAAAAAAAAAAACAGCAGTTTTATTTTTTTCCTCCCGTAATGTTCCTTACATTTAGAGATTAAATCGCTTGCTGCACAAACCCATTTGCAGAGAGGAGAGAAGGTGAGATGGATAATCGGTATAGCCAGTGGTCCGAGTTTCCCCCAAACGCTTTCAAAAACATCACTGTGCAGAGGCATAAAATTAGCACCAGGGACTTTAAAAAGCTGACATTTAGCATGACTTTTTGGAGAGCGACATGCACATATTTTCTAGTGGGATATCATTAAATTTCAACTGCCCTGTGGCAGGGCCTCTCCATTAATAACCAGTTCAGTGTGTCACGGCGCTCTCTTTTGAAATGCTGTAATGATTCCTTTGCTTTGCTCTAATAAAGTGAAACGTGTTCTCAAGTACAGGAGGCCTGCAGATATCTGGGCAGAACAGGAAAGCACAGCGGTTGGCTGGTTTGAGCCCCTGGAACATATTCATACACGGCCCATTCATGCAGACTGCAAGCAATTACATCATGAAGCCGAAATCACCTTTACATATAAAAATCAATCACACTGACCACTTAGTACAACTTCTTATAATACATATCAATCACACATCAAAGCACAGCCAAATAAAATGAGGGAAATCTAACAAATATTAAGTGAAATTAAAATATGTTATACTAACCGCTTATTAAAACGCTTTAGTGTGTTTAGTGTGTATCTGTTTAAATTTTAAAAAGAACACAAACTGATACTATTTAGTTAATCCTTTCTATTTCTTAGTTTCTTTCAAATAAAAATGAGAGCATTGAAAGACACTTGAATGGACGACAATAAGCCAATTCACCTGAATGACATGCTTACCTTCAATTTTGTGGACAGAATGCCACTTGCACCTTGCACTCAAGGACAAGATACCTTGCATTTCTAAATCGCCCGTGTCATCTTTATTGCATAAAGGTCAGAATGTTCATTTGTTGAAAGTCAGTGTTTCCCTCTTCCCCAATGTAATAAATGCAGAGTGCATGTCATTAGTGCTCCATTGAGGTTTAGAGGATTGTGTGACTGGCTATGATGACTACATAAAACACAGCTTCTGTTTCCCAATGCAGCCACTTTGAAACACACCCTAGAAGCGAACCTTGTAAAAATATGGATCAGTCATTTAATATTCATTATACCACATACCCATCTACTGAAATTTATATCCAAACACACACAGAATGGAAAGAGATGATAGACACATATAACGCTATGTAGTGTGTTTTATATTTTTTACATGACCACAGCTAATGCATTCTGTTGGATGGCCAGACATGAACATTGGTTTACAATCCTATAGAGAACATGTACTCAGTATCCTACTGCTGGCTGAATTATAAAATTAGAAACCTTATTTTTATCAGGTCTGGAACAAAAAAGGAGGGACTTGGCAAATATAGCTATTACTATAAGACCCTGGGTGACTTCCGCCTGACAGCCTGATGGTGCAAATCCGTTCACACCTAGTTCCAAGCCATAAATATACTTAAGGGTTTTTAACCAGGCGAAATGTTAAATGTGTGGAAATCTGTTTTGATAACATTATTCATAACACTAGCTTTACGCTGCTAGAATTAATAACACTCCATTTAGAGATGGAAGAAAGCCGGCATGGGTGTTTTTTTCCAGTTAAAGAGATTAATTTTTAAACACCTAATTGACAAGCCAGGGTTAGCGAGGATTCTGGCGGCAGCCGCAAAGTCAAGGTGAACCAAATGCACGGAGAAGGTTTCACACATGCCACAGATGGTAACTGCAGCATAGCATGGACAGACATGAGGAAGGTTTCACACATGCCACAGATGGTAACTGCAGCATGGCATGGACAGACATGAGGAAGGTTTCACACATGCCACAGATGGTAACTGCTGCATGGCATGGACAGACATGAGGAAG
>JAODKM010000001.1:41891130-41908668 GCA_026780845.1 Petrocephalus sullivani
TTTTGTTGTGTATTTAGTTAACGCTAGAATGTGTAGTGGGGTTTTGTTGTGATGGTACAAAGAGGGTGGGGGGGGGGGGGGGGGGGTGGGGGCATATACTCAAAAAGGCATTCCGAACCGCTCTAGCAGAAACAGAAATGAGTGAATAATAGGCATGGGTCATACATATTAACAAACAAAAGTGTTTTCATGGACAAACGACCATAACCTTGATACTAAGGATATCTTGCTCATGGCATATTCAGCATAACATATCGGCAATCTGTGTATAATAGGAAATCTCTTATAACAGATATTTAAAGAGAACTCCTGCAAGTTACTTTCAACTCATCTAAAGGTGTTCAACATGTCTATTCTAGGACACGCTTTTTATGAGCTCAGCATAATTCACACCTAAAAATTAGAAAGAATAGCCTAACACAATCTTAACACCTATTTTCTGGCAATATGGTTAGTGAAAAATGTTTGTGATTGTCAGCAATATTTTTAACAGCTATTATTGATACAATAACACTGTTAACACTTACTTGTGTAATACATATATGGTTTGCTTTGGATGTTTTGTAATATCAGTGGGAGCTTATATACCCTATTGACCTCACAGAAGTAACTAAATAATTTATCATGCTGCTGATTAGGACAATTCAATATATTCCCATACATGAATTCACATAAGGCAAGACAGACTAAAGCAATACATTTTCCACGCCTACCATCTTTTTTATTTGCTGTAAAACTTGACATATATATTAAAGACAAATTCATATTACTCTTTCCACCTTTCAAACATTTTAATTTTCATACAGGAAACAAATTAACCCTGGTGTTATTCACATTAGTGTAGAGGTGAACGAGAGGGTATAAAAAGTAAGATAAGTTTTGAAAAAAAATGTACATCTATACATATACCCACACACACACACACACACCTGTTTGTATTCCTATACTTATGAGGACTGTCCATTCCTGTCTATGGGCAAAACCCTAATCTCAGTCATGACATCCTTAACCTCTACCCAGGCCTAAGCTTAACCATAAGTGACCAAACAAACTACAAGAATTTGGCGTTTTTAGTTTTTTGATTGCATTCACAAAATTTTATAAAATTAAGTTTTGTCTTGTTAGGCCTGACCACCGGTCCTCACAAGGTGTGTTAAGTCAGGATTTGCTTTCCTTTGGTCCTCACAAGTATGTGTACACGCATTTCACATACATATGTGTGTGTATATATATATATGTCTTATATATGTTACGGTTACACACTAACGAAGTGCACGCATTCCAAGTCAAACATTACACAGTTACGACATTTACAATATATATATTTATTATATATATAAATATATTCACACACACATGGGCTGCTGGCTTACACATCTCTCCTCTCAAAGCAGGATCAGAGCAAGAAACCTAGACAGCTAACACTTAAAGACATCTTTAAGAGCCATGAAGTGTGACAGTAGCAGAAATTTAACTGATGTTAGTATTTATCAAACTGCATTTGCTAATGCATTAGGGTCACAGTATTTGATAAATATGTGAGATCTACAGTCATAGCATCAAAATGGGGGGGGGGGGGGGACTAACAGCAGGTCGGATACATTATTTAAAGAATATCATATTTATGTGAATCAGATCGGTTATATTTTGATGACAGCGGATGTTGCAATACCCTATAGCAGTTTCCTCAAACACATGAAAAAGGCAAGTGTTTTCTGGCAGAGGAGTAAGTTTCACCTTCACCAAAGAATGATAATGCATAATTAAATTTACTCCCCGAACACCAGAAACACTTAGCTGACCACAGCATATTTAACCCTCTTTCTGAGCCCTTACATCTTGCCAGAAGAAATCATTCTGTCACATTCAAGGCATTTCAAAGATTAAAAAGAACCTCTCACTTTTCAACATTCCTAAAAGCATCCTTTTTGTAAAATGTGATTAGGACTTGGCAATGTCATGCGCTGGAACGTTCACGAAGCCCAAATCTAAATGAATTCTGCTGTCCAGGAGTCTCGCATCATCAGCAATATTTGTTACATAGATGCTGAATTTGATTAATCTAAAAACAGAATTATTATTTTGCATGCTTTAATTAAACCTTTTCCCCAGAACAATTCTTCACTAAAATGTATTATTTCAGAGTGTTTTCAGCTGTTGATTATGAAAGACATATATTACAGCTATAATACTCAGAAATTCTGAGTCCATTGACTCGCTCCCAGCACAAAAGATTAAAGACTATTATTTTAACATTAGAATAAAAAACGTAACCATGTGACAGTTCAGTTGTGTTTGATCAGTGTTCAGCCTTTTCTCTGTTCAGCCTTTCTCTTTTCTTGTGAACTGTCAGAAAATGTAACAAAGCTACATAACCAGTGGTTCAAAAGCCACATCAGAGAATGTTTTAGACAAGTCACATGGTAAGCTCAGTGGCACCCATAATCCATTGGTTTCATTCGGCCATTTACGTTTTAAAGCAGATCCTTCTATCCGAGGGCTTTTATTGCATTCAGAGCTTTTTACACATTTGCTGTCCATACAGCTAGCCTGGGGTTTATAAAAAAAGTCATTTTGTAAAAATGTCAAGAATGACCTGCACTTAGTAGCTATAGTGTTGTTACCCCGAACACAATACAACAATGTTTTCCAGTCCTTTTTTCTGTTTACAGTAAGTTCTCTATTTGCAAAACTCAAAAACAATTATGTACATGCAGGCTCTGGGTTAAGAACGTCCAGACAACTCATACATACAAATGGACTTCCATAAAGCCTATTTCATTAAAACTTCGGATTAAATATGATGGCTCACAATAAAAAATGCACGCACAACCTCATGCCGTTCCTGAAAACGCTGTGCGGCTTTGGCGGTTTTTTGCCTGGAGCTACAGTACAATACCGTATGCAGTTACGTTTGTTATTAGTGCATAAATATTATTATGATTACATAATGCATTATTATTTTTCCGACTTACCTACAAATTCAGTTTGAAGAACGACTTAAGGAACAGATCTCAAGCGTAAACCTGGGGACAGTTGGTACTTGCAAAACGGTAGAAACAGTTTTTGACGCTACAAAAATATAGCTTATAATCTTATTTACGTCTGCATTTCTTGGTATGTCATGTGGTACAGCGACACCATTGATATGCTCTGTGTGACCATATGTTGACAGCCGACCCTCCACTTGACATGTTCGCTTGGTGACTGTGCTGCTTCCAGAACCCCATTACTCACATAACTGCCGCTCAGCTCTCGTGTACTTAAAAGAACCACCTGATTTCTTATTGTCTCTCCGGTCTCAAGCTATAGCACTTCGGGATAATCAATGTTTTATTGACCAGTATAATCATGGTCTTTCAGTTAGAAAAGAGAAGGCATATGGGTAAAGTGAAATTTGGCAATAACTAGGTATTGTTACTATCACTGCCAAGAAAAAAAAAATGTCATAAATTGCAACAGAACCATCTTCTTGTGCTCTGGGCTTATATAATTTGATTTTATGCATTTTTCATGTCAAGTAAATGCTTAGTGTCAAAGGTCAATCCCCAGACATTAGTCTATGACAGGGCTTTTACCCTTTGCAAACGTCGAGGGTCAGGAAAAAGCTGCCATAATTCCTTAAATCACACATTCAAAATAAAACAATATCAAACACATAAGTTGATGCTAGTAAATGTGAAAACATAAATAATATGGCAACTGACAAAACATATATAATTGGTTGTATATCTCTGATATATAATTTCCTTCTGTGGTGTATAACATAAAAAAGAGGCTCAAAGGTGGCCATATGGTTATGTAGCACAGTGCTACTCAAGTTAATACAAGACTTTGTCTTTGATCAAAAAAGAATGAAAGTCAAGCAAAAAAGATCAAACTGCCCAGAACACAGCTCTGGATAGCCAGTGTGGTGCCGTCGTTTCTACTTTGCATGCTGCGATATGAGTAATGCAAGAGAATGTGTATTCACACTATCCACCGCATTGAAATGTATAATGCATAAAATTAATTTAATGCTCTGGCAAGACTATAAAGCTCAAACAAGTGGAGAAATATCATTAAACCATTGAAATGTAATATAATTTGTCTAAACAAACTGATCCGATGAGCAACCCTAATTAAAATTGCTCTCATAAACAAAGGCAGAATTGTATGACCCTCTTTAACAATGGGACACATTTATTTTATTAATCCAATGCCTCATGTATCATATCATTACAGTTCAATATATATATCATTAATTTTACTTCCTTCACTTAAGGCTTTTATTGGGATTACTTTGGTTATTAGCTGGTCTAATGTATTGGTTACCTCAAGATCTCACTGTACAATCTCTCTTATCTCGCTGCATAAACCTGTGCGTGTTATTCAAATTGCCTCATTTATTATGATAGCTTCCTCATGTAAATTGTGCTGACTGCTCGCCCTTGCACAGTCCTCATTAGACTAATGAAAACCTTCAAACTAAAAAAGCTAAACAACCTGCCAAATAAAGGTCTGAGGTTATTATGAAAATTACAACTCTGGGAGCAGGGAGAAGCTCTGTTCATTAATTCATGCTCAGCAAATTGCTATCTAATTTAGTTGCACTCCTCTGCATTAATGGATTATTTTATAAAAATGTTTTCCAAAGCCCGAGACCTTTGGTGCACACATTGGAGGGCCCTGAATTCCAAACAGTCTGAGTGACATATTAGGCTGGTCTGATCTAAATGATAATGGTGATGGCTGAAATCACCTGAAAAACCTTTTTTTTATTTTTTTCACATTCTTGGAATATCATTGGTCAGTTCAACTGAAATATCACTTTCAGAGCAGCTGATTTGAACAAATAATTTTTTGACAATTCAAAGGGGTTGGAGATATGTGTCTTTTGATGCTGAAATGTGCAAAGATGCATTCATTGTCTTTTGCTTTTACTCTGAATTCTTTTTATTGTAGTCCCCAGCTAAGAGGAGTTTTTGATCTAATGCAAAAAATGATCTTTCTTTCCGGTATACGCACGGTCGCTTTTGCTCTGGTGAGTACATCGAACTGTGCGGCACTACCTTTAATAAAAAGTCATGGCATTTTGTTGTACCATTTAACCATTACTTTTGAACAGCCCCAAGGTTACATTTTCCGAAATATGAATACAAGCAGAACATTCGGAATTATGTTCTACACAGTGGCTGAAGCGAACAAGATACAGATGCAGCTAACAGCCTGTTTGTGGTTTATATGGTTCTTCAGAAAGAAAATCAGAACAAATCATTACAAGGATTGGTTCAAGGATAATAACTAGTTAAGCTTCTAATACAAACCTACATTCATATTTCATTCAATGTAACATAGGCCATTACATCACTGTTCTATAGTTCAATTATAAACGGGCCATTTTAAGGACACCTGGGCATTTTTGGAGCAAAAATGGCCAACATTTGAGCTTAATATGACCATTTAACGTTTCATTTGCATTAGGGACAGATAGGGTCATTACGTTCATCTTGAATATCTTCTGTTTTAACGGGAACTTATATGAAAATTGCACAATTGATCTTGCGCACAATTAGAAAGTTAAAAAAAGGGGAAACTGACCTTTTTCGGTATGTATTCTTTTGGCTTCTTGCCCCATGTCATGAGTGGCGAGGTCCCCCTCCTTTGGTCCTGGCAGTATGTTTGGAGACATTCCCAGAAGAGTCTGGTTCATTGAGAGTCCATTCTGGTGTATGGCTTTACAGGAATACAAAAAATACATTGATATAGTGAAAAAATGGGCTCCTTTCTAGAGATCTTGGCTATTTATACCATTAAGAGTGAGCATTGAATCATTGGTAACCGGATAATTGTATTTCCCATTGAACTTTTTTCAATGGCTAGAAATCATAGTACAGCACCATACAGAAAGCGTACAATAAGGCAAGTCTACAGTCATGGCAAAGTTCAAAAAGGGGGTGACTCATTTTCCTAAAAGGTTTTTTTTTTTCTCCTTTTGCCGCCTTTGTCCTAAAGGTGCTTCGGAATATCCAGCAAAGCTTTTACACTTTTGAAAGGTCAGAAGGGGGAGGACTCACGGATTCGGTCTGAGGAGCTTTCTGTGCGTGCTGGCGAGCTGGACACACTGCTGCTCCGGTGAGATGATGGATGACTTCCTGGCCTCCTCCCGTCTTCCAGAGATGGTGCAGGAGAGGGACTGTCAGGCACTCGCTCCTGACAGGCAGGGAGATGCATGGTTACCAGAAGCACCTGCCTCTGATACTACCAATGAAGCTTCTTTTGTTTTGATATGTTCTTTTCTTCTTTTTAGATATAATCACTATATAATGCATCTATTTTTATTTCTTTATTATGGCATTATTAATTTTGACAACATTTTTCCCTTCAGTCATGTGTGATAAACCCCACTAAATAACTCCACAAATGTATCTGTGGGATGTTGGAAACAAAATGTTTAGGTTGGTGTACTGGCTGATAGTCAGATTAACTTGCCAGTAACATAACACCTACAAAACTTAGCTCGGTTACTTTTTGAAAGTATACAATTAAAATACAAAATAAAAAATAATGATAACACTATCCTATACTGACCTTGCCTTAGCTGATGGTTATTTTGTTTTAAAGTGTCTGAACTATTGTCCTGGGTGATCTGAACAAAATGCAACATTCTGCTACCTTTATGACGGAAGTCACCATTCGCGACGGTACACTCTGCACATGCGCGGCGGCGGCCATATTGGCAATGGTGCTGAGATGGTTCATCTGACTCATTGCCATGGTAACGGATGCTGGAGGCAGGCTAACGGGAATCAGGGGGTGGGGCATCATCATGAAGGGAAGCTCTAAACCTATAAGGGATTTGAAACAATTAGTCACACTTTCAAAAAACTGTAGTGACTTAAAATATGTTTTAGGTATATTAAAAAGATTTCCAAAACTATCCCAAAAAAAAAAACAATAGAGATTTTCAAAACTATCAAAAACCTCAACAGGACAATAGTTACTAAGACAAAGAATATCACAAATTTTTGTGTTATAAAACCTGATAATAATATGCACATATGTAATAAATAACAAAAAAATAACTGCAGACAGCTCATCATGCTGATCATTATTAATTTATATATTCAGATTTTGATGTATATATGAAAATAACCACATCATGAAGTGATTAAAATGCAGAAATGTACATTGAACTATGAAAGAGAATTCTTGTCTTTAAGCCCTAATAAACATGTTTTGTTGATTTTTTTATTCCAATATTAGGATTAGAAAGTCAATTTTGATTCAGATAACAGTAATTACAGAGAAGCACGTTTTATGAATAGAAAATCTTTATAAATCTATATGAATGAGCAAAACAAACAAAAAAAACCCTTTCAAAGGACAAGCTCGTATGAATAAGGTCACTGCCAGTTGTCCACCCCACGCTGAAACTGCACTCTTGCTCTCTATCGACTTTGAACTTTAGGGATCAAAAGCGGCCAAGAGCATCTTGGTGTTTGCCACTCGAATCCTCAAAAGGGAAACTTATTTTTTACCCCTGAAGTCGATTGAGCCCCTTTTGTTGATATTTTCAGCTGAAAGTAAACAGGAAAAAGCACCGAGGGGAAAGACACAGAACAGCTCAGCTCCTTTCAATGGAATATCAGTAGACAGTGGGCAGGCAGATCTCAGTTATGAAGCCTTTTTTTTTTTTTTTACAAAAATAAAGGAGTGAGCGCTTCGAGAAATGTAGCACAGGCTACTTATCGCTCTCATTTTTCCCATTGATTTCCATGAGAAAGATAGCATGCAAATTAACAGAGGAACAAATTCCAAAACATGAAGAGGGAAGGAGATTAAAGGACAGGATGCCAAGCACCACCTTGTAATGGTGCCCATTGTAGAACCGAGATTTTGAATCAATTACAACTCGAGCGACTGGACTCAATTAAAAGCTAGCACAGGAGCAGTGTGAGCACTGAACACCTACAGCACTGCAAGGAGCAAATTGAGCGAGTCGTTCAGAATATATGTAGTATTCAAAGACACACAAAAGCCAGGCTGGCTGAAAACCAGCCTTTGACAGAGCAACACAAAGATTTTTTTGAGCGCTTTATAGAAAAGCTGACACGGACACTCGCAAACGCATACTGACAAACAGAATTTTTCAGATCTGGAATTGTCTTTATCATCTGTTAGCAGGTGCTACAGCTCTGCTGCCAAAACTCTGCGCAAAGTCTATTCTAACTCTAGACAGACAAACGAACAAAATATACCTGCGGATTAATGTGACGCCATATTGCTTCCTCATAAATACAATGGCGTTACGTTTGACGATTGGACAAAATCTCGATACTTGCACAAGCTGAATTTTAAAGCATCCTGCAAGTAATGCACTTTTCCAACAGAAAGGCGCCCAAGTGTTTGTGCAAGATTAGTATAGGGCCATGTCATTGAGTGTGCAGATGGAGAGCCTATTACAAGCCCCTGAGATAATAGGTGTTTTGACCAGAATTGGCTACACTCCAAAATCATTCAAAGCTACTTTTCAGAGAATTGGTTTTAGTGTTCTCCCTTTTCTTTGTCTGTTTCTGAGGATCCTTTTCGAGAGAGTTTGTTATTATTATAATCTGCACTTCTGACTTCTACCCCACTTCTGCCCCAGCAAAACATACACTAATGAAAAGCACACATAAAACATAAAGCATTAAAACCTGAACTGAACAGGACCAGTAAACAGTGCAAAGATACATAAAATGTAACAGTCAGGAAGTTCTTGATATCAAGTAAGGATTACTGTTACAACAGTTACAACAGACGATGGCATAAATTACAAAATGTGTTTGCCTACAGTACAACGGTTTATTGTGAAATACGCTGGTCGGAAAAATAGTATCGTTTGTTAACTTCATGTTGCATTGTTATGCAAATGAAACTACTGACTGTGCAATTAGCAAAAGAGCAGTAGTGAGGCCACCTAGTCTTATATTTTAAGTTACACAAGGTTGTCATACTTTTGAATTATTATTATTATTATTATTGAATTATTATTCCTAATACCCTTACTTTATAATAATTTATTCTTTCCTTAAAACCTGACATTCTTGTGTTTATATTTCATTATTTTATATAAAGTGTAATTTTATTGTAAAAGCAATAATGCACAATATCTCCAATAAAAAAAATCTCATAAAAATCTGAAAAGCGCTGCTTCAAATTAAATACACCTAATAATACCTACCTACAGAGCATCAGCCATCGCAGGTGACTTATCGCAAGGCTTCTGGCAGTTGTATGCAATGCCATTTCCTTAATGTGATGGCAGTTACGCTTGAAAAAGTCACGTGAGGACCGGTTTTCTCATTTTAACCACAGCAGGCTCTGCAACATAATTTGCTGTCTATATAAGAACTAATTTCAATTACAAATAGATGATTCATACTAAAGGCTGTTTAAATTAAGACTCAATTTAAGCTGCTGTGTTCTTTGATTATTTTTATATATGCATTGTGTAGCACATTAGTTCAGCTATTTTGTTTTTTTAATAGAACCCTGTTAAAGTATTTGCTGTTTTAATAATGGTAAACATTGTTTTTGAAGTCTTGCAGGTTTCCTTCAGGTAAATTACCTCAAATATGTATGCTGTTCAGCATTAAAAACGAACTCGGGGGAATACAGGCCGCGCCAGACTAGAATGTTTGCTGAAAAGTGAACTGTTTGAATTGATATTAACAAATGCTTCTGGAGAAGAACACCACAGCAATCTGCAGGAAACATCAATGAGATGCTAGCTTTGCTCTTGTCAGTCTCTCTATAACAATGTTCCCCAATCCGGTTCCCCGGGAACCTGCAGACAGTCCACGTTTTTGCTCCCAGCGGGGAGGGAGCAAAAATGTGAGCTGTCAGGCAGGGAACTGGGATGAAGGAAAAATGTGGACCATCTGTGGGTCCCCAAAGATGGGTTGGGAAATGTTGCTCTATAAACAACTGCATTGTGCCTAATACATTAATACACATTTCCACAAAGTGTGGCACACTCACCTAAGTGTGACGAGACAGGTAATATTTCTGAAAGCTTTTAAACTGACTAAGGGAGAGTAATAAATATATGAAAAGGGAAGATTCACAGCTAGTTTTAATCAGTCAATCCAATACTTCAGTCAGCATGCGGAATATTCCTGAAATAATTTTGAGTAAATGTGCAAAAAAATACCTTAGCTTTATTTTTAATTACCAAGGAAGAGATTTAGGAAATCAGTAAAGAGACAAAAGATAACTAAGTTCCCTGGACTTTAACCAGAACTCCTCTAATAAGAGAAAAATGTATCCCACCAAAGCAGGGGCACTATAGGCACTGTATGTTTCCTGTTTAAATTTGCCAAATATATGTCCCATTGCTATTCTAATGATCCCTCGCCTCCAGCTGTCATAAAACAAAAGCGCATCTTACTCTATGACTATGATGCAGGCTTGAGTTGGCGTGCAGAAGTGCCGTGACAAACCACAGAAACCACACGCTGACCGGTACCGCGATTCGCTGACCGGTACCGCGATTCGCTGACCGGTAACGGGATTCGCTGACTGGTACCGCGATTCGCTGACCGGTAACGCGGTAACGCAATTCGCTGACCGATACCGCGATTCGCTGACTGGTAACGCGATTCGCTGACCGGTAACGCGATTCGCTGACTGATAACGCGATTCGCTGACCGGTACCGCGATTCGCTGACCGGTACCGCGATTCGCTGAAGTCACCGCTCCTGTGCACAATATCTCTTGGCCCCACGACATGAAATGATTTCATTTTGTAGGTTTTCTTGTAAATGCTTTGCACTGAGCTCATGTAAATCGTAAGACATTTTATATATCTTCATTTCTACGAGCACTTTGGGAAAAAAAAATACTGAAATAAAGACTACATGTACAATCTGTGTATTAGGTTACATAATACACACTGAATGATCTACTATATCTGGATTTTTTTTTTTGTATAACCCCTAGAATATTTTCACATGATGGACACTTTAGGAATTCACATCTATAGTTTCCTTTAGCAAATGAAATGAAAAGTATCAACGAAATGAAGACTCAAAACTACTAGATGTAACTCTATTGTGATCCATCCCTTTCTGGTGAGCACTGGAGATTTCCCCAAACGGCAATGAAACCATCGCCCCGTTGGTGCTTCATTATCTCCTCAGTGGAGTGATTTATCATTTGTTTGGGAGGAGGAAGAAGAGGTAGAAGATTACAGTCACAGCTTTGCTCTCTCAAGCCACTTGTGCGCCGAGTTCTACGTCTTGGCCAAACTCGCAACAAACAATGATGGCAGCTGTAATTGATCCGAAGTTGCCTGTTAGCCCTCCAGTAAAAAACCCACTATTTAAACGACAGAACGCCTTCCACTTGTCAGCAGCTGTCTAATGATGCCGTCTGTCTTCACCATTTACATTGTTTTAAATAGATAGATATACTGTAAGAGACAGGACTAGAAAATATTAGCTTTCCCCAGTGAAATAGGACCAGCAGATGCCAAAGGAATGCATAATTGGTTGCTACAAGCAAAGCTGGGATCGCACACTAATTAAATGACTTGTTTTAAGCCTATCTGTCTTTGTTTGCAAGTCTTAGTCATTGGAACAATGCAATTTAAAAGCTGTTGTCAGACGCACATGTTTCAGTCAACCCTTTGATCTGAAAAAAATAAATACACAAAATAGGAGGTGGCATTAATCCTTGAAAATGTATGATGTAGATATAGTGTGTAAATATCCTGGAGATAATGTAAATGTTTTTGAAGAATACGTTTGAGAAAATTTCATGCAAGGAATATATACACGGGATGTATCTATTTTAAGAACTACAACAACGTGCGTGTAGAGTAAACCAGCAGGAACCTGGCCAATAATTGCTGTTTTGGAACACATAAAAGTGATGGCTTATTATCCAGACAAAGGTAAGACCACACATAGCACTAGTGTTTTAGCGTGGTATCCAAGTCTAACTTTGTAGTGGTTAAATAAAAGGTAAAAATAAACCCAAAAGGAAATCGATGACAACAACAAAGTTCTGTGCTGTCAAACCTGCAATTATCCATATAGTTTTAGTATAAATCGGTGCATATGAAAATGATTAAACCAAAGCAACCACAAATGGATACCACATAAAAAATAAGACTAAACTTAAACTAGTAATGCTACTGAATGTAAAAGTACTGGGCCTCTAATAAACATAGCATAGAAGCTGACATTCTGGCAGTAACATAAATTGTTTTTTATTCACAGATGGTAGACTCAGTCAAGGATAGGAAACTCTTTTGCCCATTAGAGGATATAAAAACAAAAGTACTGCTCTTTGATGTTGCAGGTACAGTCCTTACCTACAGCGTGTTGTGCCATTGAGTATATCTTCAAAGCTACTGCTTCATTATTTATACTTGCAATAAAAAAACATCTTGTCTTTATTACGAAGGCTAATACATCCCTGTAAAACCTGTGCATATACAGATAAACACATAGAGAAATATTTAACAGACATAAACCTAAACAATAATTAAAGGAAGCTGATGTATGTGTGTGTGTGTGTGTGTGTGCAGGTTTTGCTGTACTTGTGAGGACCAAAGGACCTCGCAAGTATCGCAAATCCTCAAAAAACGTGACTAGTAAGGTTATTTTTTCTGGTCCTCACTACTTCAGATTTCATTTTATAAAAATCTGTGGAAGCAAAAAAGTAAAAATCCCAAAAGGCTTGTATTTTGTTTGGTTACTTATGATTAAGGTTAGGCCTGGGTAGGGGTTAAGGGTGTCGTGACTGGGATTAGGATTTTTCCCATAGAAATGAATGGACAGACCTCACTAAGATAGGAATACAAATGCATGTTCACACGCACACACACATGCACACACACATGCACAAATATACATATATGCATGGAAATAACACAATGCTGAGTAATTATAACTAGACAATGCAAGCTGGCCATGAGGGAATGTAATTATGCAATGTGTATGATAGTTATTAAAGAAAATCTTGCAACAGCAATGATCAGGAAGACGGACAGCGCCATGCTTTCAGGAAAAGGAGAAAGGGTTGGCAGCTGTGTCTAGCAGATGGTTTAATGATTTTGTTCCAACAATAATACTTGCTGTGCAGACTGGGAACTGAAAGAGAAAAACATTTTTGACTATCATCTCACGATTGTTTATACTTTGATGGGAAGACTAGTAAAGATAGGGACGTCATGCATTGTCCGAAAACTCTCTAACGGGCCTTTGAAAAATGTCTCAATCAAAATTTAAAATGACTATTTTAACAATGAAGTAATAAGCAGCACCTCCCCAGGATAAGTGGCGAGAAGATGTATGCATGTATGGATGGATGGATGAAAAGTAACAATTCAAAGGGGTTACTGTATCATGCTGTCACTTTTACAAATCTGTTACTTTAGTTAATTTTCATTCACTCAAATCTGAATTATAGGCAAATATACAAAATATCTAAAATAATCATGCAGATAAAAAAATAAATCTCCAAGTATGCTGTTATAAAGATGCGGTGTGAATCAAAATATTCGAATTAAGCTACCATGCAAATATAAATATAAGCAACAGACAGTCAAATAAATTGTACTTCTAAGACATCCAGGGTTTCCATTGATCAGTTTTATCATGTTGATATAACGCATCACTTTAGACCAAAGGCTAAAAACATCCTTATTTTAAGATTGCAATTAGCAAGCCATTAAAACTAACTGCGATTAAAGACAATTACTTCTGAAATACAAAGTCGGGCTGGTTTCAGTTCAATACATGCACTTAATGGTATGATGTTGTTTTGGTCAAGGTGAAAAATACTGTTTGCTAGTTATTGAAATCAGAAAATCACACACCATGTGTATATATATATATATACACACACACACACACACACACACACACACAAAAGATATATACAGAAAAACATCAAAATGAAACCCAGTAAAATTGGTGTGTGATTAATATAGTCTTCTGCAGTTCACCAGCTATAGCGAGACACCAACCTTCAGCACATTTTCTGAACTGGAGGCCTTAATGCGAGCCTCAGTTGATTTCAGTTCAAATTTATCGTTTATCATTCACAATAAGACAGTGCCGGCATTGGGGATAAAAGGACATTACCAGCAGCTGTTTCCATCAAGAGCTCAATGTATTCAAGGGTGATCAATAAGACTCACACAGGGCCTGACATGCAACTGGGCAGGGCATCATTTTCGTCTGATACTTAGCGAAGAGTCCCTTTTAAAAAGATTGCTTTCAGTCAATGCCAGCCAGTTGTCATTCCACTTAAGCTTTTACATAAAATACATTAAATGTTATTATCAATCACGATACACTATTCTGTAAAATAGGTTATGAGAACATATCTTGTATAGTCTTTTGATTAAATCTCCTGGTTAGAAAAGAAATATTGTATCTGTTATTCTGAAAAACACTCAATGGAAATGTATGTCAATTCTTGTTGATTCTTCTAGCTGAATCAACAGCCAATCCATTGAACACACACTGAAATGGTACAGGTTTTATTCTAACCTGCATTGCTAACATTACTTGTTTGTAAACAGGTATGTCAATAACTCTCTTAGTTTGAGCTAGCCAGAATGATTTTTGGCATTAATATTTCTTATAAATTATGTGGACTGCTGTGGAATTGACAATTTCCATAATTATTATAGAAATGTGTGGGTCATTAGTTACCAGAAGAGACTGCTAGTGTTGCAGAGCACCGTGATATCAGTGAAAATGTGTCTAATTTAATATAACTTAAAAGACAAGATGACAAACAAGCTTTCATGTGGCATTCTGCTGTCAGCCTACTAGAAAGTCTGCACAGCAACTAAGCACTACATCGACCGGCTCTTTGGAGCTGTCTGTTGTTGGTTAACATTATGTCACTGTGCATAACTGTCACCCGCATGTGTCATGTGATGATAATCCCTTTGGCTATGAGTGAGAAAGTTTGTAATATTATACAACAACCAAATTTGCCATTAAAACTGTTTGCAATACACTTCATTTTCAACATTACTGTTATATAATTCCTGTGTGCTACTAGTAATATGCTATGCACTGTCAAAGACACCAATACTTGGGAAGGATTTATAGATTATAGAATGACAAAAAATGCTACTAGTCATAAAAAAGCATATTGTTTGTGAATGCCATCATTAAGTATATACAATTTACTTAAAGTGGCACTGTCTCATCAAATTGTGTTGATCTTGTAACTCTTTTCCTTGCTTCCAAAGGTCACTTAGTGTCATGCATAAATGCATTCTGACAGGAGCAAAACAGGACAGCTCAACATCCACATCATCACAGAATCAAAGCAAATATCCTGATTCATTTATTCAATTAATGAAAACCGAGGCTAAACACTGATCATAAATGACACGCAACCTGGCAAGTTTTGCTGTTCAGATGGAACTCAACAAGACAGCAGTAAATATGTTCACATACCACGCCATGCCGGCGATTGGTAACACCACTGGAAACTGTTGTCGTTCAAGGATGACAGAACAAGATATGGATCGTTAAAGAAGTAATGTTTAATCTTTCTCCATATTGACAAGATATTTCTGCAGTTGTGCGCATTTACGTACATAAGTAGTTGGTGCAATCTTAATCATGCATATTCAATTTAATGCTGATGCTTAAATGCAGGCGCAACCAAGAACGAGGCAGAGGGATTCAGCTTCATTAAAAATAAATGATTATCAAGTTATCTTTGAAATTCTATTAAAATTTGCTATGCACTCTACTTATCTGTCACCTGCTTCCCATGAGCGCAACACTCTAATAGAACTACTCCAAAGACAGAGACTCAGGGGAGCACTTGTCTTGTCAAATCCAGGCTCTGCCTTGCACTCGTTCTTCAGGGTCTGACTGGCATCATCTTTGTTTTATTCATTGCAACGAAGACTCAACGTTCTGCTAAAACGCAGTCAGGGAAACCGGTTATTATATATGTGTGATGTGCTGTATTATATCACAGTATGTATTTATATAGTAACTTCAAAGCATACGCTGAAGTATAAACGGCAGGGAAGCATAATAAAAGATCTTCAAACAAGATATGTTTTTGCTCATTTCGTTATCCTGCTGCTTTAGCGAGAGGGGCGACCGGACGTCTTACACGCGGTCTTAAATAAATAGATATTCCGTTTCTTTTCCCATAATGCAGTTCTGACTCGCGAGAGCCACAAGGACATGAAGTGGCCTGAGGCTCCTGACTGCCCAGCTTCCCGTCAGCTCTACGTGACAGTAGAATTAGCACAGCACGGCCATGCTTTTTATATGCGCTTCACATCCAGCAGCGTGTGGCACTGGTGCTAACAAAGACAGACTGGAGTCGCATTTGCCCTTCCACAGAGAAAGATTTATTATTAGAAAGGACATAAACAGACTAATTAAATCACAGTAGTCAGGCTGAGATGACAGCTGGTGCAGTGTGTGACTAAACAGATCCCTATCAAAGAGTAGGAGCCCATGCTCACTAAATTCAGCCATTATAGGGTTTTATTTTAAGAAAGCCAGCTTTGAATGTAGTCCTATTTGGTCAAACAAGGAGATGTACTGTAACAGAAGCCAGTTGATTGTGCAGGTTTCATATACCTCCTTTTTATTAAATGAGTAATATCATGTTATGCTTTTATTTTTGATGAGATGTGCCCCATTGTATGTATTGTATGCCTGTGTGTGCTTGTCATGCATGCTATATTAGAGCCACTTAAAAATTATTTAGCATTCTATATCACTGTGGAGTTATATTCCAGATGCCCTACATACCCATGAGTAATGAATTCCATCCATATCTCTTGAAGAAAACAGAATATGCATCATCGAATAGAGAATGCATCACAGAGCAGATCTTTGGAGTACAGCCTCATAAAATTAATATAGTCTCAATTATTAATAGAGTCTCATAATCACACTGTAAAACCACATGGCTGAAACGCTGCTTGAGAGAAAATATGATTTTAACAAGTCAATGAGACAAGCAAAGTACTCAGTTAATACACTTTGTGAAACAAGATCCAGTACCACCAGCACAACTGACACAAACTATTCGTAACGGAAATCCCTGCCTTCCACCGTCCGCCCAATCACGGCTCTTCATTTCCTTATCTGTCGCGTCTCTCGTGATGGTGGCTAGTTCTCTAGAGTTTGTTTTGTCCTGACTTTTTCACCCCAACAATTTGAAACCGATTCTAGAAACTGTACCAGCGGCTTAGCAAAAAAACGGATTAATTCCCATATCCAACGGAGAACACAGATAATTCTCGGTAATTGGTAAAAAATGAAGATGAATGGGACAGCGAGATAAGGACCAATTAGATCCACCATGCTTACAGCTGTGGTCTCAATACAGAATCCTCTCCTGAGCCGTAGCCTCTCAGACAAAAAAAAAATCCTGGTGGAATTAGCAGGATGACCCCATGGAGAGTGGGACGCATTCCCACCTCTGCTCTGCTTTCCATTTTAATTCCTACCTCAGATGAGACACCTGTCACAGCTCCTGACGAGAACCGCCGCCACC
>JAODKM010000001.1:41915500-41953313 GCA_026780845.1 Petrocephalus sullivani
GTTACTCTCAATATCCTCTAACACCTCTGTGTTACTCTCAATGTCCTCTAACACCTCTGTGTTACTCTCAATATCCTCTAACACCTCTCTGTTACTCCCAATATCCTCTAACACCTCTCTGTTACTCCCAATGTCCTCTAACACCTCTGTGTTACTCTCAATATCCTCTAACACCTCTCTGTTACTCCCAATGTCCTCTAACACCTCTCTGTTACTCCCAATGTCCTCTAACACCTCTCTGTTACTCTCAATATCCTCTAACACCTCTCTGTTACTCTCAATATCCTCTAACACCTCTGTGTTACTCTCAATGTCCTCTAACACCTCTGTGTTACTCTCAATATCCTATAACACCTCTGTGTTACACCTATGTTTTACATTGAGCATCTTGCTGTCTTTCGCCTCAGACAAATACAAAAAAACAATTTTGTTACAAATCCCAAATACTTTCTCATCAAATGCAACAAAATTAAATAAACAGCTTTCCCTAACTTTAGAAAAAATAATTTTGTGATTAAAATGTCTTATACCGTTAACTGTTAAATGAAAAATGACTTTTGTAACGTTAGTAACATAATGCGAGTTCAACTGCGTGCATCTGCAGCAGAGGATTGGGGGAGATCTGCGAGACGGAACCACGATATATATGTTCTTGTATCGCAGCTTCGGTCTTGAATTCAGAGCAGTACATCCTTAATTTATACCCAGTGTTTCCCACAGAATTAATGCCAGTGGCTGGCGGTGTGTACGTGTGCATGGGCAAGGAGGCACACCGAGGCTTTCTTATATTTATTGTCATAATGCGTGAATTTCCCGCTTTGACTTATAGGTCGGTGCCGAACATGTGCAAACTCAAAGAATTAACTTTTTTAGATATATGCTCAAAAAAAAGGAACCAGTGTCTATGACGCATATAACATTCAACGTCAAGTTCACCAGTCGCTTCTCCCTTTCCACAGGCTTAGTGGCTATAAAAACACCTACCTTTAGCAGATGGAAATGAATTTTGCCCTTATGAACAAAAGTGTCGTGCTCAGCCCCGCCCTCCGTGTCGTTTCCCCTGTTTTGCCCTCGGGCGGGGCTTGATTCGCCGCACCTGTCCCTCGTTGTGCTTGGCCTCATGTCTTACCCCGCTTGTTAACACCTGCCCTGTGTTTAGTCCCTGATGTTCCGCCCTATTTTAGTCAGTCTGAGTCCAGTCTCCCCTGTCGGTTATTGTTGATGCTCGTTTCCGCTCGCTGTTGTGTTGGCTCCTGTGTTTACCCCGTTTCCCCCTGTTCTGGAGAATAAACGCCCCTTGGAAGGGCAAAACCCTGACAGCTGCAGTTATGGGTCGTTCTTCCCGCCGCCGGCGTGACAAAAAGTAGCTAGCCTGATTTATCTCTAATGCAGTCAATGAAGTCTTACAACAAGCCACAAGATGCCACTACCTGAGCATGCCTGTTTATTTAATAGAATTTAATAGAATGCCACAAGCAGGCTAGCAAGTTAATTCACAAGTTCTAGAGCACAGTACTGCTACTGCTGTTCGCTAATTGCTCTATTTTTCTGTCCTATAATAACATTTAGTGAGCAATATCTGAAACTACATACTTTATCTTAAATGAATTTGCACTGAAAAAAGTCAGTAAGCTGGGGGATGGAGGTTCTTAAAATGACAAAAAAATTAATTAATAAATAAAATAAATAGATAGAATGGCATATTGTATTAGGTATTTCAAGTACTTACCATACAAAAATATCTCTCAAAGTATTCTGTTACAAATTACATCTGATTTTTTTATGACCAGCATAATACAAATTACTTTTTGTATTTTAAATATATTTAAATGAAATACTGCCCATCTCTGGCCTCAGGTAGCAAGTATTACAAATACTGCAACAGTCAAATAGGCATGTATAGCCATGGGCATGTATAGCCATGCTTCTAGAAAGATAAAAAAAAAGTGGTTTATATGGGTTTATTACAAGTGTTCGGTGCCAAGCACTTTAATATTTTGGAATGACAAGATTATCTGATAAATATAGTGGTGACTTTGAAAGGGGAAAAGCATTATACAATAGACGTTTAAACTTAACATGGACATTTTGTGAGTAAACGGAATTTTAAACTGCAAAATGGCAATAGCTCTATATATCCGTGCAAAAAAAGAAAAAACTGTCAGTAGAATAATGGGTACGGGACCAAATGTGTGTCAAAGACACATGGAAGAGAAGGCTGCCTCTCCACGACACGGGAGCTCTGAGTGATCACACTACCTAAACATGGCAGCACTGTAAAATTTGAGAAAACTATAGCCCGGGCCTTGCTGTTGGGTTCACTTATTAAGATTCCTTTCTCATAGTATCTGTACATCGGCCAGATCAATAGAACCCTGGCTTGCTCTGTTTGTTAGATCCACACCCTATTTAGTACCGATTCTTAGAAGAAAAAAGAACAGTGTGGCTTCAGTTATAAAGAAATCAGGGAGCCCCAGGCTATGTCCTACTTCCCTCATTTGCAATGCAGTTTTGTTTCGACTGTTATATTCACTTTATTTTTAAACCGTAACTATATCCCCTCCTCTTTACCAGAAGTGGGTGTCTAATGGTGAAAACGTAGCAAATAATGTTTCAACGGCACGTTGAGGCAATCTATTCTCCCATGATGCACCCAGTTGAGCACAATGTACCCCACCTGGCTTGAGATTTTCATGGTATATTTGTCCCGTTTAATGAATCAGACCAGAAAGGATGGTCTGAATCAGAATAAACTCATTGTAAATCATTGTTCCATACCACTGTATACATGTGTCTATTAAAACGACTCAGGGGAGTGCTGACTGAAGTTCTGATTCGAAATAATCATCCACCCAACTGGGAAACTCCTCCCTATATCAGAGGTAGAAATCTGTCCCAGAGCTGCCACTATGTGATATTTTTTTTTACTGTTATGAATTTAATATACAAAAAAACTTAAATACACTTACGACATTCTCTGCATGACTGTTGTGATTCCATTAGGCTTTTTGATTGTTTTAATGCCATGCATTAATGATAAAAGCACCACACTGAATACAGATAAGAGAGGTAGCTATCTAACGTAAAGATTACAGGTCTGAGATTAATTAAACCAGAAAATTATTTTTTCTATTAAAATGTAATAAAATTCATAATTAACTACATGATAAGAAAATTAGCTTCCTCATTGGTCTTATGAAAGTATTTGCTACTTGTGTAAAAAGACTTAGTGGAGGATTATTTACAATATATTGTAGCACCTAACTTTATTACTAACACAAACTTACACAAAAAGCAGTGCAGCATTCCACAGAGCCTGTACTTTACTGTGTCATCTTTAAATAAATTAAATCCACTTAATTCTAATTATTATGCAGAAATAGCTATAAAATAAAAAAAAATCACGTCTCCATTTTGCATTTCAAGTAATAATTCAAAATGTACGATTAAGCTGGGTCTTTGGGTGGTGACTTTGAAAGGGGAAAAGCATTATACAATAGACGTTTAAACTTAACATGGACATTTTGTGAGTAAACGGAATTTTAAACTGCAAAATGGCAATAGCTCTATATATCCATGCAAAAAAATCTGTCATCTGTCATCTGTATTTTGACCTAATATTTTGTTTATTAACGCTGTGTCATTATGAAATTGAAGTACTGCTTTGAATGGGTGCAGTGATGCTTTGTATAATCATGCCAGCTTGTCTAGCAGTAAAGCTATGTGCATAGCTAAACTAAAGCATTCATTAATTCAGCTTTAGAACGCCAGTGAACAAATTCTATAACAAAGATCAGAGATATTAATAAGGGAGAAAATGTGTGGCGAAAAATGAAGAAATGTGTGCCACTGTCAGACTGAGTACAGAACAGCAAATAATAGGGATGAAGTCAGATAGTAGCCCTTGGAGCAGCTGTCATATTAAATAATAATGAAGAATCTATTAATATGCAAAGGAACCAGCAGCAGACTGGCTTAATGCTGTCATGCCTGTGCATATTGTCAGATTGTTCATTATAAATTAACATACTCGCTGCTCCATACCTGTGCAGTGTTAGAATATTCCTCTAACACATGCCGGATGTATGTGCCCTCTTTGACTAATAGTGTGACTAAATTAAACTCAGATTAACTACACGTCGGTACACAAACTCTGACTTTACGGCTAGAGTGATAGTCTTTATCTGAAATGTATCCAGCAAGTAGCTGGGCTGGAGCGATTACATCGGATGTAAGTAGAGACAAATTTCGGGAGGAGTGAACACATATTAGTAGCCCTGTACCGTGCTATTCTCCTCGTGACACATCGTGAGTCTCCTCGTGACACATTTAGTATCAGTTACAGGAAGTCAGGCCGTTGACGGAACCCTGACATCAGCTCATACTATTTGCTTTGCATGAAAATATGTCTATGTGGCCTTTAAATGCTTAGTTTTAAAGCTTAACATGCTTGATATTCACTACTCATCTCAAGTTTTCAGTGTCAGCCGCAGTAAATCACAGCCTCAAATTTTATTATTGAGGGTCATGATTAAAGCATTTCTGAGGGCGGTTTGCAGAGGACCACGAATGTACCCACTCATTGCCTTGTTAGATATGTAAGAGGTATAGTTTTTAATTTTATTGAGAATACATAGGATTTCAGGATCCTGCCATCTAACATAAACAAGAAAATAGATTCAACGGTACCTAGACTGCCGTATTGTCCTGTGTGGAAAATTGCATCCAGGCTACTCCTATTTCCATTGTATCAGAAATTCTGAAACATGACCAGATGAAAACAGCTACCCTGAATGCAGCTCAAAAAGCTGTTAAGAGTTTGAGTTGCATTCAGTCGACTAATGTTGTGCCACATCGATCAATTTACAGTACCTAACATTTTCTATTTCAAATGTTCATCGCCTAGCTTGAAAGTCTGCTTGCCTCGTTATGGTATTAGATTACAGGACAACAAAGTAGCTGCTTTCTCATGCTGAACCAGATCAAAGTATCAAGTTCTGCATCTTGCTCTGGTACAAATCATCGCTTGCAGCCTGTATCGCTTAAGAAATGGCACATGCCATTGCCTTCGGCTGTTGTCCCTCATCTCCAAGGGACAAGAGACGCTGACACTATTACCTCTAAATGCTGCTCTTCGTTTCCATACAAACTATACCTTGAGAATTTAGAAGAAATTATGCGAATCAAAGGCATCAATGCTGCGCTGCACTGTTTTCAAGACGTTCTAATTAAAATGGATGTCTTTGTAGGAAGTGAGGAACTGTTAGGACAGGGTCTTGGAACACCTAGGTTAGTGGCTACAGAAACACAAAACACATACTGTATGGCAGCGTCAAGTGCTGCTTTTACTTTGATAGGCGCAAGATCCAAAACATATTAGTAGGCAAAATATGCTCATAATTATCATAGTTATAAAGAACATTTTTCACGGCACACAATCATACCATATTGTGTGTTCATAATTACATGTGCTGCCTCACTGAGGTTTGTTTGGTTGTACTACAAAACAGTGCCTCATGCAAATATCTGGTGTCTCACTAAAGGATCGTAAAGATGTATAACTTCTTTCCAGTACTCAAGAAGGGCTCAACTAATATAGGAATCCATGTCCGGGGGGTGGGGGGGGGGTAAAACTGGAAGCTGGGGCCAGTGTTGGAGTCAGACCTTCTCAAAGTGTCTTCACTTTAAAGGAGATGTCATCTTTGTGTAGTGTTGGCTGAGTAAATAATAGGATTTGGAAGGCAATCTTCCTGTCAGGCATTAGAGATTTCAAAGGCCCTGGAGGCAAGCCCAGAGGAGGCCATTTATAAAGGATATGTTTGATATTTGTTTTATTAAATGGGAACCAAAGCAGATTAAGATTTCTTTAGCTAACCCAAACAGAAGTCATTTAAAGGAGAAATATAAAGATACCAATCACTGTGGGCCTTTCTTTAATAAAACAATCCCAGTTAACAAAATGACACTTGATGGGGGAAAGTCAGCGAAAATCAAATTCCTGAAAAGATCAAAATGCACCCCATTTAAGGTAACTCTGTGCTAAAAAAAAGTTTAAAAATATTATTTTTACTATTGCAGTTTAAACTGCAGGTGTCTCCATTTAAGACCAGTAATACACATGCTTTTAATCAGCCACAAGACCCAAATGTCTTGTAAAAAAAATTCCTCTAAATGAAGGCTCTTAAGAACAGACTGAAAATAACATGAATGGTGCACTGGGTGAAGTTTCTCGTGCCTGTGCGACAGTGACTCCAGGTGCCTCAGGCGAAGTGACCGGGCTGCCATAGAAAGATGATACGCTTGATCTGTGACACTGCATCATGCAAAGTAACTCTGGCCTAATTTCTGTTAAACCGAGTCACCTGCTGGAATTTAATTGGGGGCACTAGTAGATAGGAGGGATCAAGCAGGGCAGGGCTCACATGTTGTTAAAGACGGGACACTCGATGGCATCGTTACGTTACAGTAGAAGTCATGAAGGCTTAAGTATCAAAACTGCCCCCCCGAAAAAAAACTTTTAATCACAAAATATGTGGTGCCCCTCAGCGTATCATTTTTAAGCCGATGACAGTCTGCTATTAATTTTCATGGCCGTGCTTAAGTGTAACGGGTGTCATTATTTTTTCTTGCTGTACCATCATTAAAGCATGTATTTTCCAGGAGTGTAGGTAAGCATTGAATATCATTCCCTACACAGAAATACAATCACCTATGCTGGGCAGAGTCATCTCATTTTTATTTACTTTTTCTTCCAAACGGCTTGACAAAATGTCAAGATCATAGAATAGAGGCAGAAGGTTCTCTCAGGGTCTGACGAGGATGATATCAAAGGTTTTTTTCCTTTTTTGTATTTTTGCTTTATGTCCTGCTATACAAAACTGCGCTCTCTAGTCCTTGCTGTCCCCTGTGGCCTTTAAGTTCCTATTTCCAAAAAGACACCGATAGCATGACCTCTCGCAGACATAAAAGTGGGGAAAGTGATTCCAGCTCGCACAGTTGAAAGCACCAGAGCCCGCATCTGTGAGACTCCATTGTTCACGATTGCCAATTCTATAGCCGCTTTTGAATTTCAAAGGCGACTCTGAAGCACTTTTGGCCAAATGTTGGCATGTTGTCTTGGAGGGGTGGAAAGACCCAGAGAGGAGGAGCAGACAAAATCTTAAAATAACAAAAGAGTCAACTTATTTTTCATAAATACCAAATACAAAATCGAGCCTGGATACAAACAGTAACTATATAGATACGGTATAAAAAATACAATATCTAATAGATAAACTGATACAATGCATTATATGAAAAATCTCCTGTTGCATTTTTTTTTATTGCAAAAAAAAACACACATTACATATATTCCTGTTGGTTTTTTTCTATTAACACACACTAAACACTTGCATTCTGATGAATATTTAAGCTTACATTTAATAGAACCTGTATAATTATCCTTGATGTATGAACAATCAGCTCTAAACAATGTATGCTAATCAGGACAAACTCCGGTGTGGACATCAAAGCAGTCACAATGGAACCAGCGGCAGGAAATGGCCATGAAGTATTAGCTCCAATAAAACGTGCTTAAGGCAAACTCGGAGCACAAAGGGATGTCGTCGATTCAGCTGCTGATAAGCTTATTTTAACGTCACTGCTGCCTATGCACATACAGATTTAATTGGGCTAATTAAAATCCACTCAAGGCATAATGCAACTTGTAATGAAATAAATAATCTAGAAGAAAATTATTTTGCACAAATTAATTCTATTTTTGTTCTAGGGGAACCTATTTTTTATTTTGGTTTATAATGTTCTGTTTATATAACTTAAGCATTGGCAAACCAATGCCCTGCAATACCACATAAATAAAAAAACATATATTTGTATTACGACAAATGTGTATATAATCAAATATGAACAATACTAAATAAAGTCTTATAAGAACAATAGTAGCTATAGAGAGTTCCATGTTGAGTCTCTTTTCCATGTGTTTCTGCACCGCCCACAGCAAATAGATGAAGCTGTTTCTGAACTTCCTCCAGTGCCTACCAGGAACACCCACCTTAGCTGGGAACGTCATGCTAGCTACACATTCCTATGAGCACAGCGTAAGGATTGGTTGTATATTCATACAGGGTCACCCATAAGGGGATGGAAAAGAGAAGATATGCGGGCATGCAGACACTGGGGGGCCCATATGTGTGTGAGCATGGATAATGGCATGTTTGGCTGGGAGGGGGGCATTCAGTAGCATTTTTCTGGGACCCAGGCAGCTATGTCTTGAACAGCCCTGTATACATACAGGAATGCAGATTGTTCCACGTCAAACTGGCCCCACTAAGAGGATGAGCAAGAGTTTAGCTTGCATATTAAATTCACATTCATATGTACCAATTAACCATTTGAACTCTATCAAGAACTACAGAAAGCAATTCAAGGTGCTTCTAAAGAGCTATAGTATCACCAAATACATCGTACAGTTCCTAATATACATGTCAATTTTCTTCACCATTTTTCGTTAATTTTATCCAGATTCTGTTTACCGCATTCTTCATGCTAACTGTGGCCTGTAAATGGAAATGATCATGAGATATGTCTCTCACCTACTGAAACTTCCTAATCACGACAAATGAAAATCACATTTGAGGCACAAAACCTTCACCATCTACAGCAACTGGCATTATGAACAAACATCATTTTGCTATCTAATAAAGCTTAGGTATTTCTGAAATGGCTAGGCTTATGGTTTTTTCCTGGTGTTGCCATTTAGAGGTGGCAATGTGCTGTGAGGAGTCTAAAGTACAAACTCCTGACTCATGGAAGTATCACAAGTTATGCGAAACTGTACTGAGGGCTTAATGAAAAATGATTCTGATCAGATCTTGTGTCTGATACTAAATCAACCAATGAGATGTCTTGGTCATACCTCCTCTAGTTGCCTGGACCCTCCTCTGCAATCTGATTGGTTATCTCTCTGAATCAATCATTTATTGTTCTGCCCTCAGAATAATCTTGTGTAAGTAAAACTCCCATCAGCAAACTCCTGGGAAGAATTTCCAATTTTACCTGTAGGGGGAATGATTCCTGGTGACATAAGGCCGGGAACTGAGTGCGGCATGATGTGAGGATTCTCAGGTGACGTCACGCTCTGTGTCCTCTTCGGTGGCCGCCCAGGTCTCGAGCTGAAATTGAAATAAAAGTTTTTTTTTTTTGGGGGTGGGGGGGTGGGGATTACCCATTTGAACTACCCTAAACCCCATTTCATTCTAAAGACTTAACATGTACTGTAAATACATTTTTTCAAGGACAGTTGCTTTCTGCAGCTCGACATAATAGACTTCCATTACTAATTAGATTACACACTGAATTCATTTCCTTTATTGAAGATCAACGGCTTCTGGATGCATAATTCATAGCCTGTTCCTCGTTACCTGCTCCAGTATTAATATCCCAGCTCTGTTTGAATTGCCTCGTTTGCATATGCTAAAATACAACGTACAGCTTCAGCCCAAAAATTACACGTTAACTTGTTTTAATTATTGCAGTCATTCCACTATTGATTTATGAGATTTTTAAAAACCAAATATATGTAGTTCTGTAATGAATGATATTTTAAGGTTCTTCAGGAAATTAAAAGGCAATGTGCGCCTAAGGAAATGTTCTGCTTGCGTGATTTAATAGCAGAGCTAGCTGGAAGGTGGTAAGCTGAGGGATTCAGACCTGTACTACACTTCTGATGGAATGTTTTATTACTTTACATGGCTAACCAAGTATCTGAGATGATAAATGAGACTGCATGCTTATGCTTGAAGTATCATATAATGTCTTTGTTTGCATTTTTTTGCTCTCTTTGAAATCTAAGAAGCTAAACATTGTATTTCATTAGCAACACCTTTAGCAGGTCCAGCGTCAATGTGTATTTAAGTCTTCAGTGACAAAGAATAAAATTACAAAGCAATAAATTCTCACACAAAGCATATTATATATATACACACACACATACACAAACAAACACACATTCTGAAACTGCTTTTGATAAGGATATCTACTGCAGATAAGCTCATTTTCCATTTTATTTATTTTGCATATGTTTTTACCCAAAACAACATACAATACAGATAGCGAGGTTAAGGGCCTTGCTCTAGGGCCCAGCAATGAAATCACCCTGCCAACATGGGGACTTGAAGCTTCAGCCCCCTGACCTTAGACAGAGCTTCCGAACCTGTTGAGCACACGCCGCTTCCAAGAGGCGCATTGGAGGGCCACGCAAATACAGAATACCGCAAAGAAGGCAGCCACCGATCAAGGCTACATTCCTGATTGCTTTACTGTGTATGAAACGATCAGTGCGATACAGATATATGACTAGCCAGCCCCCCCATAAATTCGTTTTTCCTTGATTTTGTGTTGATATCGCTTAACGAGCTGATTTTTTATTTCCTCATGTAAAATAAAAATGAAAAAAGAATAGGCACCATCTAACTGGCTAAAGCCAAAAGAAAAGTGTCATCTACGTGTAGAGTCACAGTCCTGATATCCACGGACCAGTCTGTCTCACACGGAAGAAAAATCATTTTCAAAAATTATGTCAGATACGAACAAAACGCCTGAACACGAGAAGTCGTAAAAAAAAATTAAATATATTTTTTATTTTTGTATATTCCACTGCAAATCCCCCTGTATTCTGTGGCCATGGACTAGTGCTGGGTGGCTAAGGACCTCAACACCACATCGCTAGCTTTACGACAGTATTTTCCGTCTTTGGTACCACTTATTTCGTACATACTAATCCAATGAAACGCTGCAGCATTCTGAAGAGTGATGCTCCAGCACTCCCTCGCTTACAGGACTGGGGTGAGTTTAGGATTCCATTTCAACCCTTTATTAGATTTTAGTACTTTCCTCAAACCACATTACTCACAAATTACAGGGAAAGAGGAGATGAGTGCTAGCTCAAAAGGGAGATGTTTTGAAATGTAATTCTTATTTCTATAGAAACACCTACTTGATCCTATGAGGAAAATTGCACATAGTTTTACTGTTATCACTTTCAATTTACTCAGCTGAATTATTTATGAAAGGCCTCAGTGGAAGTATGTAATGGTAAAAAGCTTTTGAACAATGTCAAAAGCACAAAAAGTCAACCAGACAAAAATGCTACAGCTACTGAGCCCTCAGTTACACATGGATTTCTAGATGAAATCTTTCGATGTGCATTTAGTCAGGGTTTTAAGCATTTAGCCAAGATATTACGTTACACTCTAGGCTTTCGTAGGGATGATTTGTACATCGTTGGGCTTCTGTTGTGTGTATGGAATCAATTTCATAGTGACTTAATCAAATAAATACTTTTCTGTATGTTATGAGCGGAAGTATACCATGAGACATTTGATTGCTTCACAAAATCAGTTTCATCAAAGTGAAGTTTTATATAATCATTTACGCATGCACATTATATAAACCTCAGATAACACAGTATATCCTCTGACCGTCTTGACTGCATACTACTACATGGCCTTTTGTTTTACGGATGACTCACATTATATTTAGTGTATTTTAAATGTTATGCATCAACGTGAACAGGCTGTATCGGCTAATGCTATTCTACTGAAGGGATTTATTTACTGAATGTTCTTTATAATATATTACAAACCATTTTCCAATTGCTAATTGCCATAACTTTCCAGAGAGACCCTGAGAGTGTGAAAAATGTCACTGAAATACCATCTTAAAGGTGCCTATCACCTAGACATGGATGTTCTCGCAAAGTGTAATGGCATTTTGAATTTCGCCGCTACATATTTTGAGTCATAACTCAGTGCGGACATCTGAAGTAAGAAGCTTCAATGATTATATTTTAAAATGTGCCCATTTTATTGCAAGTTTTGTTGAAAAAAGTCATTTGTTGTACTTATAGTTAACTTTAGTTACCCTCATATTGACTATTAGCACAATAAGATGGCATTGGGACACTGGGATCATTATAGAATTTTTTTATTTTGAAGTGTCAGTCAATATGTGTTTTCAAAGACTTCCCGGAAGATTTCTCCAGAGTGAAAGATCAGTATTTTGGATTCTGAACAGTACTCACAAAAATAGCTTGTTTATTTGTCAAATAAAAAAGAGTTGCCTTTATAAAAAAAAATGATTTCTACAAAGAATTCCCACAAATTAGGAGCAGGGCAATAGTATCATTGAGATATAGGTGGCAGTTTGAGATACAGTACTGACCAGTTGGAGGTTACAGCTTGAGGACACAAGACTTCTGCAAGGATGCCAGAATTAGTTTTGACTCAACAACATTTAAAACACTAATTCTTTTCAAGAACTTATCTGTTGAAAGCACATTTTTCCTTGGTGACTCCATGCATATAATTCTTTTAAATTCATGTGTTATTATAGCATTATGTGTCCTATAGTATAGTAATGTAGTGACTAACCTGCTGCCCTGCTGACAACCTGCTGCCACTGTAAAAATGTACCTACTGTCTTGGTTTACCTTGTATATTTTGAATATGTGCAATGATATACATTACTCCTGTCAACCAAATATGTAATCCTTCATATTTTACATTTGCTTATTTGAAGACATTAGATAGAAGAAGAAAATATGTTACAAATCTGTAACCTCACTTTAGACGAGCAAGCTTGGCGAAAAGCAAATAGCACTGAACTTTCCCTGAACCGTGCTTCCTTTAATGGACCTCATCCATGTCGACCCGGCCGTGAAAGCGGGAACCTGATACTATCCTACACGCTACTGCAGCTAATGCAATCAGATTATAGTCAAACAATACACTCCGCGTAGTTCACATTTCAATGCACAACATTAGGGCACAACAGCCCGTGTCTATTAATCACTGCTTGAGTTCACATTCTCTGCAGAATGCCCACATTAAGTTAAATGTTTAATGATAGACCAGGCTGTCGCTAAACCTTACAATAATGCAACATTATGCCGTTCATTGAAGTTATTGTATCGTACTATTTCTTGCATCTTTTAACACATTTAATATGACCTTCAATGAGGCCATTTTGCATACCTCATAATGAAAGCATAACTACAGGTAATTAAGCACTGTTTCAGCGCTAAAATTGTACAGTAACAAGGTAAACTATCAAGGTATTACTGCACATAAGATACAATTCTAATTTGAATTTATTTGTAAGTGGATATTGTAATATCTTATCTAAGGGGCAGCCAAAACCAGACCGGTCCATCTGGATGACATCTTCATGGCTGCTTCACTGCTGAAGAAATCCCATGGTGAGAAACTCCTATGTTAATGTTGTGGTCACCACAACACCACAAATCCAATAAACCAAACCCTCTGTGGAGATTCTAGAATGACTATAACTACTCCCTCCTGTGCAGACACACTGCATGCATTAGTTTTACATATTAATCTGTATTTTTTGTATTTTTACAAATAAACCCGATACTGACCATAGTGAATGGCACAGGAAGTGTAATATATCTATAGACACACCTGTACGGTTATCGGCCACTGGTTCTTGTGCCAGTGTAGCTACTCCGCTGTCAGAAGCAGTGACCCTCACTGCATAAGCAAAAAGCTAAATCCTTATGCAGAGGCTTCCAGGTTCACCAGCTACTTAGAAGGAATTAGGAACAGAAAAGATTCCTCGTGCCAGGGAAATCGAAGGGTCTTAATTTCAGTGACTAAAATACTATGTGGAATTTAATTTAGTCCATAACAAACACTTCATTTTGCTTTTGTAATAAGAAAAGCAAAATGAGCTGGATTTCTGAAATGCATTATTGCACTTGGTAAATCGTTAGTAGATCAGCAGAAGTTGCTTACTCTTATTGTGTAAATGTTTTCCAAAGCACTTTCTTCTTTATTTTTTTATTTATATACGTAACTGATAAGCCACTTAACCTAAATGGAAAGTGCTTTGCAACAGACAACAGAACTGCAGTCATGCTTGTCTGTTATTTCCATAGGTAAATCAAAGAACTGGAAAAGAAGAATGCATTGTTAAAAGTAACTTTAATCAGTCGATTTCATCAAAAGTGAAATGAAGTGTGTGTATGTGTGTGTGTATATATATATACACACACACACTTTACAGAGTTATTTTTAGAATGACTAATAGTAGAAGGTCTCTGTGTTATGTGAATTAAACTTTTTAATTTACATTTAACTGAACTCTTAGTTAAATGATTAACGAAACACTGGAAACACCTGTTTTTTGCTTTGTCATTGTGGAGTATTGTGTGTAAACTGAATATAAAAGATATGAATTAGGCATTAGACCTAAGTAAATGAGGACAACTTGACAGGGCCTTAAAACTTTCCATATGCACTGCATACTTAAATTGAAAAACAGACCACGTTTGTGAAGTTTGTGAGGATGACGATGTTGGGAGACTGCAGATATGAGCGGTAAGAAAGCAGAGCCTAGCTGACATTTGTTTGCAAAGGTCCTGTATATTTGGTTGGTTTTCCCAGATTTTGATTAGGCAGTAATCACCTCCTTTATTTGAAGTTTCAAAAAGGCCACCAATTATATTTATTCCTATCCCCCCGGAGCATTTCACAATCGTCGTTATAGCTATGGTCCTCTAAATAAAGACCTTCTCGACACTCCGCCAATCAGGCCTTATAAAATATTAACTCAGTGTCACTGCCCTTTTAAAATCTCCCACCTACAATTCCCTAATTGTTCCTTTTCTTTATCTCTGTGGAACAGAAAGTAAATAAATTAACAAAATAGCTTTTATGACACTGAATAACCTTTTAACAGAAGGATTATCAGTGGTTTATTTTTCATTTCTTTCGGAGCGATAGCACAGTATGCCTCATTGATTAGTTTGCCAAGGTGGTGACCATTAATGAAAACAACGTTTAATTGAAAATACAAGAAAGACTCCTTGTTACAAGATGTATATTAAAAACTGTTTTATGTATTTAAAAGGCAAAATGCAGATTCACTGTTTTAGTGTGGTCTGATGCTTTTATACTGATATGTAAGGGCATTCTGTACCTTTATCCCAAATGATACAGAATGCTGTTTATTTACTATCAGTCTGATGGGATTATGGCACAAGCAATAAGCCAAATGGCCAATGTGTAAAATTAATCAGAATAAAAAGCATGCATGCTATTTTTGAGATGTTACTTTACTTATCATGGGTGGAGACAATGCAGTTACTTCAGAGCAAAACATAATAATAATTTATTCCTAACGTACATTTATCGAAAGACAGCATGATTAAAAACTCTATTTTATTCTTCTAAATTAATGATCATATAAATTAAAAACAATAAAAGCTAAGCTGTTCCTCATGGTTAACATTTTAAGACATTGCATATTTTCCTACTCTATGATTTTAATGAACTTCTGTCAGATCCGTCAAAGTTGAAAATGGAAACAAACACCGTTAGCTGGCTATCACTGCGTCGGTGCCATATTTACGTGCACACTGATTTGTACTGAGTTGCTATTTTAGTTCAGTCTTGTTTATCTCCATCAGCTGTCTCTCACAGCTGTCAAATACTCCTGCAGCCAGGCTGTGCATATCGAGGCTACGTAGATGGATTACGTGTAAGCACCTCACGGAAAACTCAGGTCTTCTTACTGCTAGGCCAGCGGGATTCTGTCCTGAATGCATCCACTCCACAAACCGTGGGTCGGCTTTGTGCAAGCTGTAGCATTTAGACATATAATGAACCATTTTTAGCACATTATCGTTCCTGTTCCTCTTACACGTATAGTATGGTGCAATTAAAATTATGTGGCTACAGCTACTAAACTGGACAGGGACAAGAAACCAAGCCCTGCATATATGGGATATGGGATTTGTCCCATATTTACTTTGTATTTATCATGAGAATCTGCGATATATGAAAAGGGTAAATATGCTATTAAATTATAAAAACAATGATGAAAATTAAATTAAGCTCCTGTACAGGCAATCCCTGGGACACAACAAAAACACTCATATTGTCAAGAAACCTAAACATATCGTGATAGAGAAAAAGTGTGAAGTATTTATGATTGGAACATTATTGTGTATTTTTAATTTGAAAACTGGAATTATTTAGTGTAATTCATATTGCTACTAATAATGACTGAACACACTTTCTACATCATTTGGTTTGATGAAGAATGCCTAATTGATTTTTTCTAATGAATGGCATTGTTAATTACGCTAATACTGTACCAAATGTTTTAAATCAGATATAGTTAACAGAAAATGCCATTGATCAAATATATAAAATTAACAGTTCCAGGAAAAGTTGAGATAGGAAGATAAGATTTAATTTTTTAAAACTCCAATGAGAAAATAGAACAGCTCTTATCTTCATATTGTGAAAAAAAAATTAATCTCTGCGCTGTGACTGATCTCTCATTTTCATGAACTGCAATGCTTATGAAACAAGTCTTCAAAACAAGGCTTTAAAAACTTACCAGTCAGGGTGCCTTTGAGGATATTTAATTAAAATCTAATCCTGCATTCATTAAGGCTCACATAAATTAAGCTGTCATTCATAAGATTTATGGATTCTCATTTGCATATTGCATACAATTCATCAATTACTCAAGTATGAAAGGAGCACATTTCCCTTGGAGCTGCCCGGTACCCTGCCAACATTTGAAATGAGAAAAGGAGCGAGATTGTCAGGCATTCAAACAAACTTTCCTCACAATGTCTACTCCTTGATTAATCTAATTTTCTAGCCATCCTTTACAAGATTGTACACAGTCCAGCTGCACTTTCCAATTATTTTGCCTGTCCTCGCAAGAAACTTTTAATGGTAAATAAAAATGGCACATTGATACACTCACTCCCCATTTTGTGTACAGGGCACTGTTAACCTAACATAATTCTAGAGCGACTTGACAAGAGATATTAAAATCCTTTTCTTTCACGTTGACGATGCTTTGCGGAATGATATGCACTCATTACTGAAACATCTCTGATCACGTGACAACTCCAGAGGCGTGATAAAACGTAATTGCAGGAGGAGGTCCTAACGAAAGACAACAATAAAAAAATGTCAGTTTGGACTGCCGTTTCTAGCAATGTTACCGAGCAACGCTACGGACAAGGGTTTAAACGACCCCAAGTATGTAGGAATTGCACAAAAATAAAAATAAAGAGAAAAAAAGTAAAATAAACAGACAATCTTCAACACTAACTGTTACACTTATTAGTGCTAAAAGGGATTGTCGGCCATAGTCATGACATCTTAAAAGATGCATTCTACATATCGAACTTAAAACATTTCGCTCATAAACAAGTCAAAGTAAATAATGTGTAATATGCATAATGCTTTCACAACAGACAAAGACAAACTTGCCCTGGTTAAAAGATTAATTTCTAATTAATCCTGAATTCTGGCAGTGGGGTACTCTTGCTATAATAAATGAAAATGAATCCTAAAGAGTATTAATCTGTTCCCTGTAGTATGGACTATGAGTAACCGAAATAAAGCCACAGTTTATTAATCTTCCCCATTGTTTTGGGAAATTATGGTTGAAAGTCAGTTAAGATAGAGTTGATGGTTAATACTTTAATGTGCTTTTAATTACAATACTTATCAAAGGCAAGGACAAAAAATATGAACAATCTGCTGAATGTGATGTACACACAATGTCCAAAAAAATCCCACCTGGGATGCATTAAAACTTTGAATGTTTACTGTGATGTACGCTAATACTTTCAGATAAATTAAAACTGCTGGGAAGATTATGTCTTCTGCAAATGAAATACCTAAATATAAATTCTACCTAATGGCGGTTTGCTGGTAAAACAAAACATTTCAAAACGAAAATTAGAATCCAGAGCTAAGCAGACGGATTTCATTAGCGTGAGAGCCACATGGTTAAAACAACGCCATGTAGCACCAAAATCCCACTCTGAGCACATGCTGTTATTACAGAGGTTAGCGGACAAGGGACAGGATGAGAGCTTCCCCTAACAAACAAACACACTTTATGCCGAAGTTAAACAGGAAGTCCTTAATGATTAACATTAATTGGACCATGCATCAGAATCCTGCGTGAGAAATTAAACAAAAATTATCTGCTGTTTGTGCTTTTTTTCCCTCATTTAATAATTAATGAAATGTAAATAATCCAGTGGAGTCCAAAACAATCCATTGTGGGAGAGGAAGGGATATGTTTATATAATATGCGAAACCTCTGCATGGAAAGAGGTTACAAGTTTGTCCTATTTTCTCCTGCTCAAAGTCAGAAATAAAGCCACTCATTTCCCCGGAGATCTTACAGCAAGAACAGATTGCATATTTAGATATTGTTTATGCAGCTAAAGTCAACCTCTGAAGTTCATTCTAACATGGGCCTGATCAATCCTGCCAGCTGTGCTCTTAATGCTGTTTACAATAAAAACACAGTAGCTCAGTTTTATACCAAACCAATCACCTTGACAAACAGCATCACTAATAAGGATGAACACAACTCAGTACCTTCAGAATGGTCTGCTCGTGTATGTACACTGGAAATTCATGTGACGAGAAAAACAGAAGATAATTGGTGGTTTTCACAGCAACCCTAATGCTGAACTAATCAGAAGTGGCATGTAGACGTTCACAGCTGTCCCTAGCAGCTGACCAGCACCTACTACTAAACATACAGGAAGCTGAAACCCTCAAACAGCATTTGCTTAGTGCTAAGTAAACTGTTACTTTTTTGAACCTACGGATTCCTCTAAAAGTTCCCCTAAGAAAGCACTGTCCTGTTAAGCAAGTCATCAAAGAAAATAGTTTGACTCAGCAGATCTAAAGTGAGACTTGCAGCGTCCTCACACATAATAATATAATTCTTAATGTATGAATAGACGAGTCATAAATCTTTAGCAAGACATCACTTGGGTGTTTTTTTTTCTCCCCTTTCTCGTTTTGATAAATTGTTAGCTACATACCTGAAACTAAACCCTTAAACCTTCTCAAACCCTGCCTTCTAATAACTCATAGGCACTAGGGAAGTGACAGCATGATGAATATCACAACAGACAGCTCCAATATGGCACAATTTTATCAGATCAATATCACACTGCAATATAAGAGAAGGGGCGCCGATATTAGTCTACACAGTGTATTACAGATGAGGTACATTTCTTCTCCATGTGCCCATACTGAACCCAAGCAATATTTCATAGGTGTCTGAAATGGTTTATACACTTGTACACACAGTGGAAACTAATCATGGCAGTGGTATCTGTTCAGATTTATTATTGTGCACAGAGCTTAAAAGGTTCTCGTCCAGCCTGAGTATGCACTTCAAGGAACAGCGAGAGGAACGTATGTGTGATGCTCCAGCCAATTACTCAACAACTCCAAAGGCTTCATTACAAACCAACAGCTGACATTCATCGTTCAGTCACACATATATTTAAAATGAATGGGATTATTTTTTAATGCGACATCCTAGGGCTTCAAAACCTTTGAAACCATCCACTGGGTGGGAAATTTACCAGGCCATTTTCCACTGCTCCTTGAACCTGCTTAGACTGTGCTGCTCAATTCCAGGAAGCGGACAAGCATGGTAGGAAAAGAAAAACCCAACAAGACAGAGAAAATACAGAAATTATTATATGCAACCCAGTGTCAGGAGAAATTAGCAATGTCTGTCTTACACAAGGGAGTGTGAAGAAGATTAGGCTGAAACATAAACCTACCAGATCACAGCTGATTTTCTAGGAATGAATATTACAAAAACCGGCCGTCGTTTTCAGACATCTGGAGGAGCTTCAGAAAGAAATGGGGGTTGGGAGTAGATTCCGGAGCTGATTCTAAGCTGCAAAGGGCAAAAGGCAGGGGTACACCTCGGCCAAGATGTCAGTCCATCACAGGACAGGACACACACAGGTAATTTAGAGATGCCAGATAGCCTGCCTGCATGTTTCTGCATGACCACATGAGGAAATCAGAAGATCCATGCATGCGTCATGCATGAAGCACAGGTGCATGATCCGCGGCTGTGTGCAGCAACGATGCTACCCAATGAGCCGCCATGACACCCACAAAAACAGCTCCTGAACCCAGAAATTTCTAATAAGGAGAATATTTGGGGTCACAGTGCTAAGTAGCTGCTTTTGCTTTCTATCGTGGGTGGTTTGAGCTGAATGCAGATGAGGCCCTAGAGGTTTGGGGTCATTTGAGAGTGAACCGAAAGAAGACTGAGATAAGGCAACAGTCTAAAGGCAACAGTCTTCACGGAAACAGGCAGGATTCAGCATACGAGACTTGTGGAAGTTATAACTATGAGCATGCTAATCCAACCACTTTTTCAATTGTTACTTTAAAGCTGTAATTAAACAAACACAAGCTTACATATGTATCAGTGGCCATGATGTAACTGTTTCCGCAACACAAAGATTTCGATGTTTAAAGATGCTGCTTTTTATAATACAATCTTTCTTTACAATGGGGCGCAAAACTGATGATGGTAATGCAGAATGTATAAATCCATTTAGATGCGTCTCAGGAACATGAAATAAATATGCAGGGCTTTAGTGTGCCAGTCAAATGTTTAAGCAATACATGACATTAAACATTTAAGACCATTCTCACCAGTATGTTAATGCGTGTAGCAGAGGAGCTGATGTAACTAGTGCGTATTAAAATAGCCAGTCTGCATGCTGCCAGGCTACTTTGCTCAGCATTCTCGCAGATACAGAATATTAAAAATGACTCGCAAATTGATTCAATAATACCACCATGAGTCATTTAAAAAGTGCCGCTTCATCAAATATCGTATTAGCAGAAAGGTTTGCGGGAAGCAATTCGTAGTTAATTCTGAGAAACAAAGCGCCGTGGCGCTAACTGAACGGTGTCAGTTACAGAAACCCACATACGTAATACAATCAGACAATTCTGCTCCTTAATCAGTTCATTTTTTTTCTCAGTGATGCCTGCATTGAATGTGGATGGATGCTAGCTTTTAAATGATGCTATTAAAAAGAAAAAGAAAAAGAAAAAGAAAGTGAATAAGACCATCCGTGAAAGAAAAGAGACTGCAAATGTTCATAATTCATAGCTACTCTCACCAGGGGTTGATCCGGAGGCCTCTTAGCTGTCACCAGCAATAGGGCCGGGCTATTGTGAGTGCTCAAGGTTCGTTAAATGCTATTAAAGGAACACAGAATCCCTTGTGCTGAAAACGTGTCAGCATTTCATTAGAGACTGATAAACACATAATGTGTAAGTGTCAAACAGAGAGTGTGCTCTACAACAGGCTGGTAGGGTGAGTATTTTGGGATCTGTACAAAGCCACAATTCCCATATACAAGCAAATGATGGAGTGAATTAATATTTATTTATTTGCAATTTGTTACAGTAAGAAAACATATCTTTTGGGGTCTCAAGAAAGCCCAGCCTGGAACTATCAATATTCATTACAATTCCCCAAACTGCTGATTTCTATCCATCTTCCATTTACTTCTTCAGGATAGGCTGGCAGGGACAGGCCACAAGGTACACAGTGGACACGATGCCAGTGCATCACAAGGCACGTGCGTGCACAGTCACAGAAACACACACACACACAGAGCCAAATGGCAAGTCAGAGATGCCAATTCACCAAGTGGCAAATCTTTGGACCAGAGCAGGAAACCAAAGAACCTGGGAGTAACCCACAAGACAGAAGGCCGCCATGCAAATTCCACACAGTGCAGGGTTCAAACCCCAACCCTGAAGGTGTGAGGCGATACTGAAACCAACTCCATCACTACACACTCCCCTGAAGCAGTCATTTGAATGTGGAAATAGCACTGATCAAGGATGTACAAGAGGAGTAAGTACCTGTACCTTAGAGGAACAAGCCACATAAATACGATAATAATATTTGTATTCATACGCCAATAAAGTACATAAAACAGGTAGCCTGGAGATCTTATTCTCAGAAGCCAGAAGGAAAAAAAAGTTTTTTATTATGTCTGAGTAATATAGTGAGTCCTAATCATACATTCTTTACATGTCATGACCATTCATGACTGCATAAGAGGTCTGGAAAATAAATGGGATTGTATAATTTTTTAGGAAAATTATAATGCATTTCATTTGCACGCCTGTATGCTGAGCGTCAATAAAGAGTGCTAATAATGGCTAATCTACACGAAATGAAGCAGGTTATTGTCGCGTAGCATTCTGATCCTCTAAAGAAGAAATAAGTAGCAAATGAAAGAACACGATTAATGAAGTCATTGCAGAACAGACTAAACTATCAAGTAATAAATGTGTGCAAAGTGTGCTTGACTGGGACTGCAGATTCACATTAAACCAACGTGTCGTTATATTTGAATAGATCTTTGATTTAATTTCGACTGAACAAATTTCTGGCCAGCATAATATAAAGCATTTGCATCGGTACAGTTACGATATAATATTTAGGCTGAAGCCTTTTGGATGACAGTCTTCTGTCTAGTATAATCTTTTTGGAACAATTACCATGTGTAAGTAATCAGTTACTGAGTCTGTTAATCAGTTAATCTCCTTTTTTCCCTCTTGTGAGAAATATCTGGAATTAGATAATTAAAAACGTGTCAGGTGAAAGTCCAACTAGCTTCTCTGCAGTATATGTTCTCACATTCCATGCTTTGTTCATCTTATTAACCTCCTAGCTGCACACTACGTCTTTAAATGAAATCTTTAGCCCCTTACATGTGAAATTAAAACCACAGTCCCTTGAGCGATTTTAATTATTCCTGTTCTGAAAAACTTCCATTTTGTCGGCGGTCTTTATTACAAAGTTACCCACTCCCACTCAGCGAGTGTTTTTTTCCCCGCTTCTGTCATGCCTCAAGTCCACAGAGCCGTTTTTTTTTTCTTTTTTTTTCTGCAAGCCTGTTAAATTCTCACCTTGCTCTGCCCTTATCATCAACCCATTCAGCCACAAAGCAAGGAGCAGGGGGAGTGTTTACTTGTTTCCACAGTACATTATCTCACACATTAATCACCAAGCTGGAACTTCCAGACAAGGGAAAATCTGCTACAATGCATCAAAATGCCCTCATTCAATGTTGGACTATGCCTGACTTTTCTAATATAGAAACACAAAGCAAGACTGGTCAATAATGCACACTCAACGGACAGCATACACACACACACACACACTAAATTTAAACGGGTATGCTTTATTTATTATCATATTATAATCAGAGAAAACATGATCCAGTATACATTAAAATTCATGGTGATTATTACATGGAAAAATGCACAAGTCAGTGTGTCTAATTACGCCAAATTAATTGCATGTAAATTGCACTTCAATTTGGACAAAAACAGAAGGCTCCTTTCACACTGGCTAAAATGCAGATCCTTTCATGGATATGTGTATAGATAAATGCTGCTAAAAATAATACATGAAAAATAAACTTTTTGTATTATTTATAAAGTAAGAAGAGTCATCAGTCACATACGGTAATATTTTTGTGATCTGCACACAGTGAATTTAATCAAAATATTTTTATGTTCATAGACCTCAACATATTTTCAACATATGAGTATCTACTGTAACATTGTCAAGTATCTTCATATGTTGTAAGAACAATTTTCATTAAAATTGGTATACTGGTATACAGTATACAAACAAAGCAGCGACGATTTCGACAGTCATATTATCTGTATTTATTTGATAAAGTACTTTCATGAACATGCTGCATTCTGCTACTTACTTAAAGTGGTTGACCATAATGTTTTTACAACCCAACACAGCAGTATGTTCTAAAACAATTTTTTTTTGCCTACATTAATTCATGCTGTGTAATTTCCAAGAAATTAAATTAACGTTCATCCTGATATTGTTGCAAACTATTTAACATCAAGCGAGGCTATCAATGTCAAGAAATAAACTTTCAGATGAACTGGAAAGTTTAGCTATGGCTGTGATTCATGCAAATATGCAAATAAAACAAGTGAGAAGTGCACAAGTAACCGAAAGACGATAAAATATACGTTCATATAATACACATGATTACTGAATTTAAGTATTACTGCCATGTTAAGCCAGCTAGGTGATTGCGAAACAACAATATCTTTGAAACTGTCTTTCTTGTCTTGGGAAACATTGGTTGTCCATTGCTAAATACATGATACTGTGCAAGCCTAAAAAAAGCACTCGCATGAATTCTTCAGTTCCATAGCTTAATGAAGAATCCCCTTCTGCCTTTAAGAAAAACATCCAGCATTTTGTTCTGAATTTTCAGCATTTTCAGTCAAAACATACTCCAGACTCTTATCACAATATTGGTGCAAGTGGTGTTTTCACCTTTTAACAAAACAATAAGATGCGAGATAGCAAAGCTTTTGTTTTCCTCGGTGTGGCCGCGGCCTCCCAAAGAACACAAATCAAAAATTAACTGCATTCTTTCCCAACTGTGACCTGCTCCACACAATTATGCCCTGAGGTATGAAACTTTTCCAGGCAGTTCTGGGCTAAATAATTAGACAGACTATAAAATAATTTGCACGTTTTGAAGCTACATAACTAGAGCTCTTTAAGAAAAAAAAATAAAGTTTTATAAAGCGAGAGCACAGCGTTGGGTGAGAGACTGGTCTGTGGAGCACACAGACACACACTCACAGATAAGCCGTGTCTGCTATGCAGGCTATAATGAGGTAATGGACAACAGCAACAACCATCATTAATGACTGTGTTTGCTGTCTCGCTCTGGCCTCCTTCTTACCGCAATTAGCGTTTTACCAGATCGCCAAAGGCAGCGGTGTCAGTGGAAAAACATCTAAAATTCAAATAAATGAGCAATGTAAATAGTTAGCGAGAGTTTACCCAGTGAACAATACACCCTTATTAGAGACAAGTGAGAGAAAAAAATTTGGTGGGGAGACAGAGTCGTGGGGGGCGGGACAGGAGACACAATGTGGCCCTTCTCCTAGAGCAACTTGTTATCAGGCGAAACGCAGAGCCCCCATTCAATCTGCATTTAAATACATTTCATCCCATGCACTCATTTGCATTAATTTCTCCCATTATATTTGGAAATGGTCAAATGTCTAGGCGGCACAATGCAGCAGCCTATCACCAGCGAGCGGAGCCCACACCTGATGCCAATTTAGCCCGCTCAGATCCTTTCATTGCTGAAGCCCAGTCTGACAACTCCAGCTCTTCGCAGTCCAGGGGACTTTTCAATTGGATTTGTTTGTGGTGACAAAATTGTTTTGCTTGTGGAGAGATTTCTCCCTCTCCCTCTCTCTCTCACTCTTTCTCTCCCTCTATCCCTCCCCCCCATTCCCCTCTCCCTCTCTGTGACTGGGCGTCTGTTAGGGGCGCCATGGGAAAATGGGAGCCGAATGATTCTCAGTGGCTTCTGATTTCCACTATTTGTTCAGCATTAGGCCCCACTTATCTCCCAAAAAAGCAGCAACATGTGGAGCAAAAGTGACAGGCAGAAATGAACACTTTCTAACGGGCCTATTGTGAGCGTAGAGTCTGCATTCAGGCTAGAGGGGCCCTCTCACTCACACAGATCCCACCCTGCCACAGCCAGTTACCACCGCTAATCCTTATTGCAATACAAAGTAAATATTTCATTAGATTTTCAAATAAACAGTTAGCCTGGGCTAATCTACTATCTATAACGTGACAAGATCTATTACAGCTCATGGGTCCATTTGCAAAGCAAAGTGCAAATGTGGTCGCTTTTTTGCTTTGAAAGCATAATTTAAAGGGGAAATCTGCTGAAATTCAATCATTTCATAAGCTATTTTCCCATGATTGCTGCGATATGAGTGCGAGATTTTGTTGCATTTGTTCTAAGTAATAAAATAAACCATTTCAGATTCAGTTGTCTGGATCAGGATCAGGGCTAGTAGCGGGTAATGTCATCATCCCAACTACTAGTTATCTTTTAACATCACTGCATTCTGGAACATTTTAAAACATGAAACACATCATCAAAAAATGCACATGATTTGATGACTGCCCGATAATGGATGGATAGATGGATGTAACACTATACTCTAAAGACGAATGTAAATATAAACAAAAAGAAAATTACTCTTATCCTTACTCTTAATTAAGCTTAGTGGCATGTGTATGTGCATGCATCATTTTTGGTGACATTTCCACTTGAGCCTAAAAATAGAGACATACGGGGGAAAACTTATAACTTCTTTGAATATGGAAATGTGGAAAATGGTAAACTACTTTGCATGGAGGCAAATGGGGATATTTGAATCATTCTGCCCCCACATTTCTGGGGAAAATGAAAATCAGAAAAACCCTTGGTTCCAGCGTGCGCCATTTAACAGGACACGTGTAGCGAAGGCGACGGACAAGGCCTCCCTTATAACTCGCAATAAAACGTAAGAAGTGGAGAAGGAATTAGCAAATGAAATAAAAGACAGGGGGGAGATGACGGAGGGATCGCGGCGCTCTCTCACTCATTAATCACTGCAGTCTCTTTGACCTTTCATTTGCCAAGGGCAGGAAGCGAGGAGGAGGCTGTCCGAGTTAGAAGGGAGAAAAAGAGCGCGGCTATAGATATGCTAAGTCCAGAAGATGCCACAACACATTCCTAATGAAGAGTGAAATTAATCAGCTTCATGGCTTGTTAGATGAATTTCCCAGCCCCTAGGTGGTATCCACTCTTTTGGGGGGTTGATAAAGACAGATAGGCCCCTCAGTCATTTACACATGTTATCAGAGGTGTTACTGAGGCTGATGTCCATTTGCTTGGATTGAACATTTTTTGCTACAAAATGTGACAAGATGTAGAGAAGATCTAGAAGATCAAGAAGATCTTCTGTTCAAGTAACCTTGTTCCAGGTGGCAAGAAGGAAATAACAAATAAAAAAATTTAATATACAAATATAAAATATAGTCGCTTCTACGAAGTAATACTTCGATTTATATTCATTTTCACTTTTCTCCAATACTGTCTATAGCAGTGAGGTATCTCCAATGCATCTTGGACATGAGATCAGATTTGTGTTCCTGCATACTCCAAACATGTCACTACAGGGAAGCAGAAAGTCACAGTCACCTGAAGTACCGGAACAACCTGTGGTTTCCGTCAGCTGAGAAATAAATCCTATCCAATTCGGTTCCCCCTCTCTCTGGAGTCGCACGTTCCCCAGTTGCGGCTGCCAAATAACAGATTTAAATAGTGATATGAGCTGCTGAGCTCATTCAGCACATAGGGCTACGTTGTAACAGACTGAGTCACACTAAGCAGCACATTTTAATATAATTAAATGATATTCAAATATATGATACTATCCATGAATTCTAGAACATGATATTAATCTTCTAGGAATCTTCTAGGGCCTGGAGCCACTGTCGGGCAGCACAGGGCACAAGGCTGCCTGGCATATACAGCATGCCGGTTAGCTAATGTGTGTTTTGTTTCAGAATGAATTTAAGATTATAGGACATTATTCTGTCTGTAGTTATAATACTTTTGCCAGCAGATTATACACGATAAGAGGACACTATCGAAAAGTTCATTTAAAAGCAGCATGAAATAGTGCCTTTTTCCATTTCCAAAACAGGAAAGACAGAGCCTAACTCTTGAAAAGCATGTCCATTATTTATTGCTGCTATTTTAAAACTGCATCTGGGGAATTTATCAGTGCTGAAAGAATGAACTGTTACAGCCTGGCCCCCTCTCTCTCGTATGCATTTGACCTGGCAGTCAAGTGAATTCTAATGAAACACAAGTGATGAAATAATATTTTCCTAAATGCGGTGCACTATTCTAGCCATGTGCAATTAATTAAGTGCCGTAACCCTAGTCGGGAAACAAATCAAACAACCAAAGGACAGGATGGAAAATTACAAAGGTGCAAGAAAACATGACACTTCATCGCTCTGCCTAAACCGTGCGTTGCGAACAGCACTTTTCGATAAAGCGAATAAATATCGCACTCTTCTTTTTCATTTCCAATATCATTTTGAGTATGGATATACTGTGATGTGCCGACTGGCTATGAACTGCAGTGCATAAAAATGCACAACATGCAAAGAGACACACCACATTATTCTGTACGTGATACACAAAGCGTGTTCATGTTGGCTGCTGGTGAGCCAAAACACTGTAAAGTCTTCTGAATTATTCAAATCACAGCGTGCTTTCTGTCGCAAAGATGCAAACTTTGTCCATAAGACTTTCAGCTGTTTTTCAAACAGCTACTTACATGACTTGAACCAGCTGGTTACCTAACATGTTATGATTTTCCATGTTAGGCTTCGTTCCACTTGTTTTTCTGCTTAGGCAACTTTGGGAAAACAATTTATGGCTGCACTACAAAACACTTGACTCTGTCAAAGAAACGAAAGCTAATTGGTGTCCATGGAGACCAAAGCCAATTGTATGCCTACACAATAGAAAGTGCAAGTTCCTTTACACTTACAAGTACAGTTTACTACAGAGGCAAGCAATATGTCACTTTTACAGGTGTGATCCACACATTGACCTGAACCCTGTGAAATGCTCAATTACAGAGAAATTCAAGAAAGAACGTTCATACTAGTCAATGAAAATGCAGAAAGGTACTGTTGTAAAATGAGCATAAAAATACTTTGCCTCTATAAATACACATTTAAGCTTATTTTTAACCCTATTTGAGATTCAAGGTTAATTTAATCAGCCCATTTTTACTTCTGAAGTGCCTGCTCCAATTTAATTGGCTATTTTTATTGCCTCAGAGAGATTTTTAATTGAAACCAACAGGGATCTAACAACAACTGTGACATGCTGATGTCTGGGGAATTGCCATAAATATGTGACAAAATACGTGAATTAATAAGGTTAAGCCTTCATGAAAACATTATTGTGGAAGAGTTCAAACCAAAGAAATAAACAAAAAGTTATTCCATCTGTTTTTTTTTTTTGTAAGACACAACTGGCCACCTTTATAAGATCAGATGTTTACTGAAGCAGGTTTCATTGGGCGTATTGTGTTGAGTTTACAGCATCAGATCCCCTCTAGGGATTGGAACCGGTAACCTGCCTGTCATAAGGCCATTTGCTTAAATGCTACATCAACTGGTTTAACAGGAACCAGGATCAGTTCATTATTTTGGGTCATTTATATATTTTCCTGCTCAAAAAACACCTGGTAATTAAAATGGAAAAAAAAAATAGTTTTGCTCATTTGGACTGAAAACATATCTTATGATTCATACAGCAATATGGCTTTAGAACTAATGAGAAATGAAACATGATCTATGCTAAATCTAAAATTTGCATAGCGATAACAATAAGCACTGATGCTATTGATCCTCTTACCAAGCATAACCATTATAAATGGACCCTGGACCAGTTTATCGATAAGAATACTTAATACTTCCCAGGGTGCTACTGCATAAACCCTCACTATATTGCTGTGGATGCTCAATGTGAACCGATTCTCACATAGAGTTAGTTTTCTTGGAATGTTCCTTTTTAGACTCCTTCAATGGCATCTATTGCTTTGGAACTACAGGTAACCATCAGATTCGAGAATAACGTCATATTCCAGATAACGCGACGCTAACTGGTGCTCGGGCCCATCGTGGACCGCTTCAGCAGTGAAACCCCTGTGGAGTGGTTGCAACTGATCCACAGAATCCCTGTGGATCAAAAAAAAAAAAAAATCAGACCTATTGTTCCACTTCGCATGAAAAAACAGTTTTTGTTGCTCTCCTCTCTCCAGCAGCGATTGAACAAGGGTTAGGAGGCCCTCTGGAAGCAGGGAAAGACAAAAAAACAAAAATAATCTACTGTCAGCAGAATGTTCGGCGAGTTCTATCACCCGTACGCTGATAAAGAACAGTAGCTGGGAGGATTCCGCTGTTGCACGGGGTTTGGTGGATTGGAATGCATGCTAATTACCGTCAAAAATGTGTTAAGCCTTACAATTTCTGGCATTGCTCTGTACCTTCAAGGAGGACATGCCAGAGGAAAACAAAGAGCAATGAATGGTGTTAAATCACTGTAATGCCACATCAACAAAACCATGCAATTTACGGCATAGGTCTTGGAAGATTGTGTTAATGCCAAGGATTAATTAAAACAACACTGGTTCTCTATGTTGGTTCAGTGGAAAACATCTTTTTTGGTTATGTGTTACTGTAAATATTCATAATAAATACTAGATGATTATGAATACTTCTGCTTGCAGCATCATTAGGTAAAAGACTTTTAGAAAGCAAAACATCAAAAGGCAAAAATCTGTGGCGTTACAGCCATTTAGTAAGTCAGTAAATAGAAACATAACTTGCTTAGGAAATGAACAAGCCCCTGTCCTTAAATAATTAATAGTTTCTGATTTCAGCATGGCAGCTCTTAATGAATTCTTTATAATACTGCGACGGGTCCCAAGCAAACCGAGACCGTCTTGCTCTTGAAGACGTCTTAATGGCGCGTTTTGCCCAAATTTTAAAAGTTTAACCTATGTAGATCAATGCACTTCCTTAAAAGAGTTTAATAAATTAAAGTGCAGAAGGCTTTTTTCACCATGCAGAAAAAGCTGATGAGACAGGTTTAGTTTAATCTCAGGCAATAGGAGTCATTAAGCATTCTCGCAGGAATTAAAATATAGCGTGCCCTTTTCTTCTCTCGCTTATCATTAGCATCACTTTAATCTCACAGCGTTTCACACTGCTATTTTAATCAGTACTTACTGCCTTTTGACAACTGAAGAACAGGCTTTTCTCCTACTCAGGCAATATCCTGATTTAAGAAAATGAAAAATGTGGGACATGCTAGGGAAGAGTTTTTTTTTCCTTTTTTTAATCAAATCACTAGAAACTAGAATGCGTGTTAGCGTCTGAATCTATCATGTTGTGTAAGTGGATCACAGCATGCATAAAGATTCAGAGACATTCTTCAGCATATGTTTTTCTATATGGGTCATTTGATGTTTCAGGGCCTTTATGTCCTGTGCCGTTGACTCAGGAAAAGTATATAAGCAAAAACATTTAATTTTTTTTCTGATCAGAATATAGCGTGCACATCAGGCACATTTCAGTGATTCTGGCAGATATAGGGCATGTTCTCAAAGGGCTAAGCAATGTTTGTCAGACAGTGGTCTTCCAGTGTTAAATACAAGGTAAATAGAGCCATTTGTCAATACAGTGAAATAATCGCTGACTTACATCAAAATAATTACAATTACGCTTCACTGATAGTACATCATTCATTGTTATGCAGTTAAGCAGTCTAATATCTATAAAACATTAATAAAATAAAAAAAAATTGCAGTTTTGGTATTTGTATAATATTTGGTATTTGCTCGGCACCTGTGATAACAATGAAGTTAATCGACTTTCTGGCAATGTGTTCTCCTTCTGCTGCAGGAACAATGGTACAGATATTTCTCAGAAAGCAGGGCTCCCGACAAAATTTTGTGCATTCATTGACACTACTGACTCTATGCCAATAAGCACTCAGAGGAGAGGAAACAAAAGGTTTCAGTCGGTACACGTAGTTCCCTGTAGACCGGCCCGCGGTCGGCGGTGCCAGATCACGTGCCTATTCTGTAAGCTAGCTTAGCGGCGGGCTAGGTCAGCAGCACAGGTGCCTCTGTCAGCAAGCCACACATAGACATTTCAGCTACCGGAACTAGACACTCAGAGAAGTCCACAAATAGACACTGGATGACCTGCACCTACATTTATATTACCGTCGTTTTACGGGTAACTTAGAGGTTATTTAAGATGATGCATATGCAAAGCAATGACATGCCATAGCCAAAATGCTACAGTGCAATAACAGGTCAAAATATCTTCACTGTTATGCAAATAAGTGTAAAGGATGGGATGGAAGAAGACCTGGATGTGGTTTGCACGTAACACGACTTTCTTGTTTTAAGGTTCATTTCATACATCTCGCACTATATTCACTATACAGTCACTATACATGATCACAAATGCGCATAAACATCAAATACAAAAGAATGCAACCAATTAAATGCATGTTCATAAGGAGGGATGCACTAATTGAAATACATATAGAAACAGAAATAGAAATACCATATAATGCCACCTTAAGCTGACATCTAATTACCCTTTATCAAACATTTAAATGGTCATTACATATCACAGGTCAGGATTCACATGATGTGAAAATTATAAATATTTTCACAGGTATTGCAAATGCATAATCCAGGATCTAGATGATCAAACAGAGTAGAATGCTAAAGTTTTCAAAATTAGGATTAAGTTAAATAGTTAAAATGTCGTTGTTAAAATGTTAAAATGTTAAAGGTATAATTAAAGTTAAAATGTTCTTGACTTTCTGTTCAACAAATCTGCTTTCTACTGCTTGACCCCTTTCTAAGAACAATAAATTGTTATATACTCAGACATTTTGCTAGTATGTTCACTTTAGTCATTAAATGTCACTTAGTGCTACAAAACAAGGCATGCTATATGAAGATGTATTTTAACCATGTAAAATACCACTTCAGAACTGCGCATACAAAATTGTTATGTTTAAAATAAATACAGAATAGAGAAGGTGGGCAGTTTGGGGATGTGGGGGATTGAACTCTGGCTGGTATGCGACTTACTCACATTCCTGATAGAGTAGTGGAATGTACACTATTGATAAACTACATTTGGAACTTGTAAGGTCATTTGGTGCTGCTTTTCAAAGGGCGAGCCGTACAGATAGCGAGGTGGATTTTTCTTCTTTAGTTGTAAAGTCCAGGCCATGCTATTCCCCTCCATGTTCCTCTCCTGTCCCTATTGAAAATTGACACCACCTTTACTTGAAACAGTTGGAAACAGTTTATGAGCATTTCAACAATAAAATCCTCTCCCTCACAGATCAAAAAGTAGCTGTGTTCATTTCTGATCTCCGTCCAAGTTCAACTCAAAGTGATACTTCAAAGAGGCCCATAATCAAAGACAAACAGCTGTTAAAACAATCACATGTGACGTCATTACCTTCTAGTCTTCATGCACACACACAAAAAAAGACTATAAGTGAACAAAAACAGTAACATGGAATCCTCTTCAGGAGATAATATCAGAGTGCCAGAGAAAGAAAAATTAACAATTCACGGAGAAATAAAATGGGTGATTTTACAAACAAGGCCAATCATCCATCTGGAAGAAAGACAAAGGCTGCCCCCTTTACGGGCACCTTAACACACGCATGGAGATGAGACCTTGAAGGCTTCCAGGCACCTGTGCACATGGCCATGCTCACTGTACATAAGTCAAAATATCTGCACATATAATATCGTGGCTGTCTGATGAAAAGCTCCCGTCTACAAAAATCCATTATTTCATGAACGTGAATAAATGCATCTTCTCAGAAAAAACCTTACAGAATAAACTTAAAACAACGTAACGAGAGCCTTAGCACTGCAAATAGGAACCTATCTTCGCACAGCAGTCGCTGAACAATTTCATGTTTTAAATGGACTTCTGTGGATTGATGTCAGTGTCAACGAGATCCAAACTAATTTTGCTTTATATTCACAATTAACAGTGATGATAGTTAGCTAGCTATCTAACTATCCACATTAAGTTGTTAAAATTAGCGATGTAAAGAAATCCATACAAATAACCATCGTGAATACAAATGTTAACTAGTATAAATATAAAAAACAGTTAAATGGATGACCTGATAATTGGTTTTGCTGATATAAAGCGCTATCTGTAGACAGAGGCGAATAGGCGTATTCCATGTATAGGAAAAAGTCATAATCATAGTGGACATGGTTTTCATCAGACAGCAATGACATCCTTCTCAGGCACACGCATAATATATGGTTGTATTCCACTGTACGACAATCAACACAATATCTGGCTAAAGTGATCTTATGCAACACATAATACAGGAGCCAGCCTTGTTTCTTTTATTTCTCATACATGCACATACCTTAGTTTAATGTCAAGTTTAAATTCAATACCAGGAGAGAAGGTTGAGAAATATCAAGATCAATATTTGTTAAATAAAAATGTGTGATTTGTTTAACCAAATCAGTTGAATACTACTATGTTTTTTTCTTTTTCTGAACCTGATTCTATGGCTGAATTATTTCACAAAACATCACTTAGAAGTTCCAATGCCTAAGTGCATTTATTCTTTTGTGGAATATGATGCAACTGGTCGAGTGCCTTTATACTGTCTGGATGGTGATGTGTTTGCTGGTCAGGTGATACCTGACAGGAATTTATGAAAGCTCCGAACAGACAATGCTATTAGCCAGTTAGCTAATATATACAATTATCAAATGAGCAAATATCAGAGCATTCATCTGAAAAAAAAAACGTACATAATGTTAAAATTGCTGATGAATCTATCCAGCGTGATATATTTATTACGCTTTACTTAGCATGACACTGGTATTTAAAGCACATCCCCAGAAATGTGTCTGTCAACAGTTTGACTGCTTAGAGCTGCAAATAGTCTATTTAAAATGCTTTTATCTTAACACGGGTCCCCTTGGCATGGGAATGGTCTCCTTCACAGAGTAATAGAGCTTGAAGACTCAGCCAACGGCAGGGAGGGAAACCATCGCGTCACCCATTACTGAGAGAGACAAAATGCAATTAAGGCTCTCACCAGGGATGGGGGGAACCAAACAAAGCTCAACAGGAAGACACAAAAGCCCCCCCTTTTACCTTCGCCGCACAACACAAGCGGACAAAACTGTGTCAATCACGATCCCTTTTCCACCTTCCTCCCTGGCTTTTTAGCAAAGTTGAGAGGTTTAATGCGTTTACACCAGCAGGTGACTGGCCTGTAATTGTGTTGGTGCCCCATTCGGATATTTGAGGCATGATGGGAAGATACTTATCCAAATTTACAGCCACAAAATCAAATCATGGATCACTGGACAAAATGAAGTAAAATGTTTGTACTAACACATGGGGTAAAATTTAAAATTTAATGGAAATGGTTGGCACAATATTGAACATTTAAAAGGAACACCACATGAAGAGTGTTCCTTAATAGTTTTATCTTATAATTTTTGATTTACACTTGGATACAGGTTAGGAAAAAATGGTACAGGAGAATGTGGTGATATAGCACACATGAAGATCAAACCCATCCTGGATAATGGGTGATCTAGGGACATAGCTTAACACATGGGAAACTTTGATAGTTTATAAGTCTAAAGATTCCTCTTAAAATAACATCCCATGCCTGCATAATTCCACTAGAGAAGGGGAGAAATGCGGGGAAAATGCATAATTTAGGACATTAAATAAAACAGAAGTGTCCTACAAAAAGCACATACCCCGAAGAAGCTGTTTACTTTCAAATTTACAAATTTAAGTTGTTTACCCCTGGGTTGTTATGGCTATTGTCTGTGAATGTGTATTTTTTCCGTTAAAAGGAAATGCTGTTTATCACATAAATTTAAATAAAAACTAACCGACTAAGTCATACTAGCTCTTCCGTTGACAAGTTAAACAGAAAACACTTTTTTGGTAAAAAAGTAACCGAATCGGCATATTAGTTAGCATATGTACGTGTTTTTAAGTCTTTGTTTTAATGCATTCAAAGTGCGCTGACTGTTTCCCCTCTTTGGGTTTTCATTTCCCGGCTCGTTTCATACATCTCTTTCCTCTCTTCTGTGAGGTTCTTCTGCAGATCTTACACTGCCTGCTAAGCAAGCTTGGGAAAAGTACATTTCCTCAAGGCACATCTCAAATTAAGACAACTGGGCAGACATAAACAAAGCAAGCAAATGCCTTTGGTTTCTGCTGGGACCCCCACATAGGAACACAGGAAAATACCACAGAACAGAATGAGAAAACAGCCTTGTGGCAAATGTGCCTTATTTTTGTCTACATTTGGGGGTGGGCGCTGTTCTAACCCTTACACACTCTTATTCCCTGAAGACACTAAAGTGAGTGTGTGTGCCCTTGCATGTGTGTCTGTCTGTCTGTCCATCTTGGCAGCTCTTTCCGAGGGATTCGTACTTAAGGGCAGCCCCACAACAGGGTTACCAAAGCCATCTGAAGGATAACGAATGACCTCATGGTGAAACAGCCGCTGAAATTCTTTCAGTATGTGGCCTTAAAAGCAACTGAACAAACAGAGATAAGAAGGTTAGTAGGATTTGAAATTATTATTTTTCTCTTCCTCCTCTATTCCCCTCTCTCTAAACAAAACAAATGGAGCTTATTACTGCAGATTACCTTACACTGGACAGACTCAGCATGTAGGGCCTATTGTAAACAATGCCCCTTATTCTGCGCGCAAAGTATGTGCCATTTATAACACTGAACAATCATATACACAGTGGGGGCAGACAATGGGAAAATATATTCTGGCTTCAGGTTGAAAAAATACAATCATCAAAAGGCTGTTACCATGTCCGTTACCATAGCAAACCCAGATAAATTAATTAAGAGTTGCCCTGCTGAATGCCTGGTCACGGAGTTATGTAAATACTTTCTGAACAGTTGTCCTGTTATTATGGCCAGGCCTTAGTAAGGGTGGGATTTTACTGTCTGAATCATCACTCATTTATTTTCCTGTTTTATTCTCTGCCTTCTGATCAAAGTTTCACTAAAGCCGAAAGAAATACACTTGTAACACACCAAGTATTCTTCTTAGCGGGATGCAGAACACAAATAAGAGCCCCACGTATATCTCATCATCATCATTAAAAATATGATACAGTTATTAGGCATGGGAGAAACGCTCACATGAATTAAGACTTGTATATATTAGTCTACTTGAAAATAATAATAATTTAATTTACTCCCATAATTAATTAAATTCTTACATTTTACTGTTACTATTTAATTTCTATGTTCAACACAGCAGCAGCTTAGAATATTATTCATGTGCTGTAGCAATCAATAGCAATCAACAAAAAAAAAACACAGGTGAAAACAATGGCAAACAAAAACTACAACAACACTAAAACAACTTTTATAACAATATTGCAAAATACATACTCTAGTGAGTGTATGATCTTGCTTGACATTATCATTTTTAGTTAGTCAGAAGTTCTTATTTATATCAAATTACTACATGCAGTAATTAAAATGCTTAAACTCAATAAACGATGGTTGGTGTACTTTGGATTATGAGACGGACTAAATGCATGAGCTCTATCCAAGCAGATATGCACTAACATTTAATACCGAGAACCACCGTTGCAAGATCAGAAGTATACACTATTAACTATGATTACAAATGCTTAGCAACATAACAAAAAAGATTTAGACTTCACCACATTTCTTTTTAATTACTCAATTAATTTAATCATAATGTCCTTAAATATTTAGTGCTTGGGTCTTGGGCTCAAAATATGAACCGAGTCGAATATTTATTCTTCTTGTTTGGCATTCTCTTTCCTATAAATGTACGACAAAGCTGTTACAAAGAATGGGTTTTATAATTTATAAATGGCATCACAATGCAACAGGCACTGACAGACCAGTAGCTCTGCACGCGGGCCAAGATTTATTATCAGACCAGACCATCCAACAATCAAGCGTTAAACAGAACAAAAACCCATTCCAAATAAATTCTCACTGTATTTGTGTGTTGATTTGATTTACTGGCCTGTGGGGAGGCACCATTTGGAAACACAGAAACAGCAGAGAGGAAGGTTGTGCCTTAGAGAAGGGAGGACTTATATGCCAGAAGTGTTTATTGTGTCAGGTTGATTTATTGAGTGGGCTTCATTTCACTGAATGTTCCCAGATATTTATTTCCCTAAAGGCCCTGCGAAGATATGAGCGCGCCTGGATCCGCAGATGTCATCATTGCCCATTTTACGGAGTCAGGAGATTTTTATTTTTTTTTTCCCCCCCCCCCCCCCCCCCCCCCCCCCCCAAAAATAACACAAACAAAACCCACCAACACCCCCCCCCCCCCCTCACCCTTCCTTTTTATTAATAAATCATA
>JAODKM010000001.1:41956447-41980423 GCA_026780845.1 Petrocephalus sullivani
TCCACACAACAAAGATTACGGGCCCCACAACCACCCCACTTCAGGGGGGGGGGGGGGGGGGGGGGGGGGGGGGGGAAGGTTTAATAGGGATACTTGGACAGCGGGGGAAACCTGTACTGCCCTGCTGAAGAGCACCAAAGACAAGTGGTAGCCTAAAAAACCAAGAGTTAGCATGCCGATTAAATACCCAGTGTCCAGGAAGTGATGATGTCACTGCTGTGCCCTTAAGTAAATCTCCTTAACCACCACCCCCACCAACTGCTCCAGGGACTGTCTGACTCTGCTTTCAAAAAAGTCTATCGCCTTGGATAAAAGCATGGGCCCCAAAAAAAAAAAACATAAGTGTAGCAGTATCCTACAGTAACAGTTCAAAAGCTTCTCAACGGAAAACATTTAGTGGTAGAGTGGTATCAGATTTGTACTGCCACTGTGTCACACAGATGGTGCTTACCAGCGCTCATTCCCCTACACTGACCACCCTGACACGATAGCTCAGAAATATTGTTTCTACATAACTTCTCACATATACATGATACCTCTGACCATGCTCATTCTGCAATCGAATATGTCATACGGTACAGTGACAGCATTATTTTCAATCTGTGCGTTTTTTTTCATTGTATTTTTTGCCACCCAGTAGAAAACAGCCCATTGCTTGCAGTCCATCACAAAAATAAGCCGTGTGTGCCACATGCTGTAGGAAAATGCTCATTGTTATGGACTGCCAGATGAAAATGAAGCAGAAATGAGGGAGGGGGAAGGTGGTCCACGGAATATGTAATGTGGCAATTCATTCTGCAGACAGGCAGGCCTGCCATCCTCCCCCAGCATCTTAGTTAATCCGCCCGTAAGTGTAAATCAATATTCTAATGATGCCGTTTTTACGTTTTTGCCTCCGTGCCCATTGTGCAAGAATAGCTGTGCTGTCAAAAATGGGAAAGTGTCAGGGCACATAGCGGAAAGGATACGTGTTACATATTTGATAAGAAAGAAGGGTGTACCTTCAGGCCTGTGGGGACTAGATAAGGGACACGTAACAGCACCGCGTTCCTGGAAGAAGGTGCGTTAACATTGATTTACAAGTGAAGAATCGCACAACAGAAACACAAAATTAAGAACTCCAATTTGCCTGAACAGGGTAAATATACAGTAGTGTGGAATCTGTAGCTAAACTTCAATTCTTTCCAAATTACAAAGGTTGTTTGTACATGAGCATAAACCTCATAACAGCACATAAGTATAAACGTTACTATAGGCAAAATGTTGCTAAAAAAAGTATGCAGACAGATATCACTGTGAGGAATTGGCATTATAGATAATCAGACCTAATTAGCTCAGGCCATCTTCCACAACCAACACTTCACCATGTGTGACCCTTAAAATCTTGAAACAAAATACTGATCAGCACTGTCATACATCAACGTGTTTGACTATTTTAGTTACAAATAGTTGACATCTTTGATCAGTGCTGTTGACACCACACGTGAAATCAGGCAAATTGTCCTTTTCATCAGTTTCCGACAGCGCGGCAGGGAACAGCAGAATCGTACGCCTGTAGTCTCATCGGGAGACACCAAGTACAAACATATTTCTAGCCACAACTGCAATGCAATAAACAGCATGATTTGTGTGTATGTGACTTTAAGACAGATTCATTAATAAACTCTGCAGATCCGCAAAGCCCCTCCACACATACCCCACACAGTCCAGTTAAATATACTATCACATGCTATATTGCTTTGTGGATAACTTTCACAATGCATATATTTCTGGTAACTATGTGTATCTACATTTAATGTTATTATCCTTCAAAGTGGATTTCTCGAGTAAAGTCTCTCAAAAAAGGCAGTCAGTGTTTAATTTGACAATAATGTGTATAAAAAGTATACAAGAAGAATGCTACCTCCATGAAGCATAACTTTTAAATATAAAATAAAACAGCTATTTAAATAAAAGAAAATCTGAATCTCAAGTCTGTGTGTGTATTTGTGTGTGTATGCCCTTTGATGGACTGGCATCCCTTCCAGGGTGTACCCCAGCTATGTGCCCTGTGCAGCCTATGATAGGCTCCAGGCCACAACCCCACACACACACACACACACACATTCCTATGAACCTGACGCAGATCAGCAGTTAAAAGGTGGGTAGATGGGTGGATGGATGGATGGGTGGATGGATGGATGGATGGGTGGATGGATGGGTGGGTGGATGGATGGATGGATGGATGGATGGATGAATGGATGGATGGATGGATGGATGGGTGGATGGATGGATGGATGCTTGTAAAAACAAACAACAAACAAACACACAGACTGCACATTTCCTCTTAGCTCACAAAGGGCGCTATGACTCCCATAATCCCACAGAATCACTGCTTGCCTGACATGGGAAGTAGAGAAAGAATATCACACACATCTCAGAATTCCATAAACCTGTAAACAAAACCTGTGAAGCAGACTAATTTTAACCAGCGCAAAGCAATTAAAGCAGAATTCAATTTGAACACACTGTCCATCTGTCAGAAGGAGACAAAAGCAGAGAAGTTCTATTATTGCCGAATCCCTGCTCCTGTTAATTTGCTTGCAGAGAGTTTCTAGGAACTGCACGAATTTAACTGCTACAGTGCTTAAGCAGAACCTAATCCACAGTAGCAAATAACAGATGGGGAAAATCAGCAGTAATCAAGACAGCCAATATATTGGAGTATGTTTAATGCATATGGGGAAAAGATAGCAGAGATGCAATTAAAAGAACACAAACTTTCTTATATATAAGTAGCATCATGGGCATTCCAGACATTTGCATTTGTTAAAAAAACAGTAATGCTTGTGGTTAGAAAAATAACATTTTGTGAGAATTTAAGGACAAAATTAATTCATTTTGCTTCTTTGAATGCTGCTGTTGTTTTAATGTTGCATTCTATTTTGCCGTAAAAAAATAGATTTCACATGCAAACATTCACTGATTGTGATAGATATGAGCATCTACTTGTCCTTATAACTTATAACTAGCCTTTTTACAATAACAGATGAAGGGATTTTGGAAATTCATCAAAAACTTCTTAAAGTTCAAAGACATACAAGGTTTGCAGTGGCAGGTCAATGTGCCAGGAGCAACTTGAGTATTTAATTACAAAAAGTAATGAAGGGTATGACATTATTCATGACCAATCTTATTACCATATACAAACCAGACACCCCTAGCTAGACATGTTCGGTTTTATAGTCTGCATTTAGGAGGGTCCCCCTTCTAAACAAAACCTACATACATCGGTTATTCAGTAGAGTGTGATGTAAAGACATTCATATCAAGAGACATGTGCTTTCCCTTATATAACCAGAATATGAAAACATAAAAACATCTTTTTATATATATATATATATAATGGTCCTTTGCCAACAAGCTAGAAGGTGTCTGTTAAAATTTAGAATTACCTCTGTTTTCCTTTGGTGATTTTAATTGTTTATTTCACATTTCATAAGCACAGGTCTAAATGAAATATGATAATATTTTAGACCTACTGAGCTTGAAATGTGCCATCTAAAAACCTATTTGTCCACTTCAGAGGCAGAGATAAAAATCTATATTATCTACGGGACTTCAAGGCACTGAACATCAATACTCTATGCCAGAAATACTATAATCTTCAAAGGTAGAAGAGTATGTCATTTCAAATCAGAAATGTATCTTGCATCTTTATGCCCCTTAAAATACAATGCATCTCAACTGATTAAAGTACATCAAAGCCTCGTCATTCATTCCTTAGAGCCATAAGGGTAGATTTTAATTGCAAAATGGAAAACCTCACAATTAAGGGCTTTGTGGTACTTTAAGCTAGTCTAAACAGTGATGTTGAGAGCTGCATACAAATGGGTTCGAATGCAAACAGAACACTTCTGTGGAAGCGATTGTTTCAAAAGCATACAACAGTCTAACGTCATTTACGTACGTCCATTAAGGCTAACAATAATATTAAACAGGGAATCAGCAAACACACAGTGCTTTCAAGGGTAACTCACAATGAGTCTTGTTTCAGACAAAATCATGAACGCCTCCTCCATCTTTTCCTAAACCAGTGCTCAATACATGACATCAGGATTTCTAACTTAATGGAATCCATTTGATTTGCTCTTTAAAAAAATATATCGTTTTATATCTATAACAACATTTAAGGGGGTCCGTGATAAATTTATATTGGATCAGTAAATGTGAGCTTTTGAGAAGGGCTTTTAAGTTACAGTATCTGACAAATTACGGCAACACAGGAAGAAGCCAGTTAGACAAAAATGTCTGTGTCTGCCACGATAAGAAGGAAACAATCACACTATGTAGCTAATAAATTCAAATTAACTTGGCAGAGCAAGCCAGGAAGTCTTTAGTGACAGTTCATATGTACAGGCCAAACCTTTTATGGGAAACATCGATACTTTTTTTTTTCTGATTCATTCTCGTCCCTCCCCCAGTTTTTCTCTAAATATTCCATCCCGATGCCTGATCCTAAATTCGATATAAATACACAGAGGTCCCATTAATTAAAAGCCTTGTCGGACAAGGCGGTCATCTCGCAGACATGTCAGGAATTAAATTTGGATCCGCTACCGAAAGAGCAATGCAGCTGTCCCCAAGGGGTTTAATGAAAAACACTTTCGTGTATAACTCATCAAAACGTGGGCCAGGGAGAATAGGCAGAAGAGAGGGAGAGCGGCAGGACGTCCAGGGAGGCAGTGGAATGTGTGACCTCTCATTTCATACTTTAATAAAATCTCACCCAGGTGTCCTTGATGCCTCCTAGTTGCCACGGGGTCGTAAAAAGCTGAACAGGAGCCTAATCAGAGCGACGAAGGCGCCTCCCATGCCGTCGACGCAGATTCCACACCGCGTCGTTTTCACCTTCGATATTTTGACTTTGCACGTGCGATCAGGAGGAAGATCTCTGCTTATCGCAATAAAAAAGCTAAACGGGGAAAAAAAAACACACAGGTCCAATGCCTGAGTCGTGCCGACAAGGATCTGTGTTGTCTAAAATCGTGTGTAATATCCAGCAAGGCTTTCATCACTCCAAAGCAAAGCGATGCAAGATTGTGGCGGTGATGTCAGATCAAAATGTGCGGTTAGCAGTTATCATATTAACTGATGGGGTTGCACTTTTACTGCTATTCCTGCCATTTAGACTGACTTCATCCATACCGAAGGTAAATACTGGAAATAAAACAAACATGATATTTTTCTCCTAAGGTATTAAACAGAAACTTTAGCTTGATTTATATCAACATGACAATGCGTAATGGCTCCAGGCAACGCTGTCTCCTTTTGAAGTGATAAATTATATCTGCAACTCTGGCTCCGGCTTTGGACTTACATATCATAAGATCATCTGAAAGCCATCACAAAATGTTCAACTGAGGGATAATTCATTTCTAATTCAATGTGCCATACAGCACAACATTTTGAACAACAGCGGAACATTTTTCTTGAATGAGAGAAGAGTTGGTGGTTAATTGTTTAATCCGGGAAACTGTCAGACATCACAATAAAGACAGCCGCAGGGGGAAAAAAAGGCATGAAATTATGTTGTGAAAATGTTATAGCTGTAAGGGTTTCATAATTTCCTGTAGCGAGTTTCTCTACAGTTGGCCTGGCATCCGGACCTAAGCAGGAATTAAGGTAAATGCCATTTTATTGTAAACTCTTGAGAGACATTTCATTAATTAGGTTTAAATCATTTCAGATTTCAATAACAGCAGCAAATTGACAGCTGGAAGAAGTGAGGTAAGCAAGGCCTGGGAGTCTGACAACAGGCTATCAGCTGTGCCACTCAGACACATGGTACAAATGCATTTAGCACCAGATAAACCAAGGATCTCCTTACTTATCCATTTCTTTCCTGATTAGGTTTTTGCATGACATCGTCACACTGTATCCACAGGAGAAACCATGTGACAGAATATTTAAATGATTTTGTTTAGTGTGGCTATTGCAACCTCACCGCATATTTTTATTTTTATTTGCAGCTGGTTTGGTGTAGCAGTTTCTCGTTTTGGTGCTTTTAAGTCAGAAATAAATAGCGGAAGTGATTTGTAGATCTTCTACGCGGGGGTTTCACAGGATCTTTTTGCAACAAAATAACGTTTTAGAGAGAGGCGGGTGCTTCGTAAAACTAACAATATTTCTGGACAACATAAGCAACTGTTGTTAGAAATTCTGGATCCCCTAAAAATAATAATATTTATGTAGCCAAAGCGCAGAATGGCATGTTTGGTTCCTAAACTCTATATGAGATAACACCAGAATGCATTTCATGAATATTTTAGGTTTAGGTTGACATTTTTTGGCATTTATTGCCAGCTTTTCCATTGAAAACATCTCATCTCATACTAAAAAGGCTTTATGTATCCCTATCTGGACACGCTGCGCTCTCGTCTCCCTCCCTACCTTGCTTAGACTTCTGAAACGTGCACCTATTCTCCCAGTGGGAAGCAGGTGGTGAGCGGAGATGTTTACGGAGAACCTTGTAACTGACAGCTGGCAGGATGAGGCTGAAGCAGCTGCAGCCCCGCACAAGTGGAGAAAAATGAGAAGGCAAACAGTGCCAGTGCCCTCCGGGCTGTCAACCACAATCCCGCAAACCTGCGGGGCTTTTAACCATGCAAACAGAGGGGAAACTGTTACAGTCTGAAGAAATTACAGCCTCCCATCAAATATCTTTGGGTGTTTTCCGGCACTGCGTATGAATGCTGTGTATAAGGCATAAAATATGGCATTTTTCACTGAAGGGAGCAATAGAGATCGCACAAGTCCTAGTACCTGTAGTAGGCCCAGAAGTTGCAATAACAGTATTAAAACATGATAGCATGATATTTAAGATAAACTGGACACATTTTATATGACGGAATTCATGTTATGCCTCGAATTTAAAGAGCTTGAAGCTATTTTCCTGGGAATCTGATGGAGTCAGACATTCATGTGGCATGTTCCAAACTCCCTAAGATCCAGTGTCAGAAAATGATTACATGCAGATTAATCACCGGCACGGATCAAGGGAAATAATCTGTGGCCAATACAAAGGATGCTGACTTACGGAGAACAATGGGCGATGCGAGAAGGTTGGTGCCACAGAGAGACGTCCACCATGGTCCCGTTGACACGACACCAGCCTGGTGAGGTGCCAGTGTTGGCCAGGCGGGTGAGGTGGTGACCCAAAAAGGTTCCATGTCTACCACTTTCTCCTAGACAGGCCAAAGTGGCTCCTCGTGTTCCTTCTACAGCATATTACAACATGTACTTCGAAGTAGTGAGAAATAACCGTTTGAAATCCATAACATTATCTTTGAACTAAAGCCCTATATGGAAGTTAAAAAGCCCATTTCATTTTTAATGGTAGAGAAAAAGCACCCAACTGGCCATCCTTTGTGCACATTCACAAACCGGTTCGCAGGTAAACTCAGTGGCATGTTGCTTTCAGGACTTATTACTTGAATTTAAGCTCTAAAAATTCCTCCTTGAATAAATGTGCTAGTGTGACCCCGGGTTCAAAAAGATAATACTCAGCATGTTTAACTGTTCTCAAGATAGGGGGGCTGTTTTCAATGTTAATTATTTCTCTGTGAAGACAGCGATAACTTGACAGCTCTTTAATGCAGTGGATGTGGAAATCGGAGCAGAAGCTTTGAGACGAGGAAGTATCAGCCAATATGTTAATGAGAGACTCCAACAAAGTTCAGACATGTGGACAGAAAAGAAAATGATGTGAGTACAAGAAACAATTATTAAGTATAATCCTGCACTGCCTCTAAGACTGACACAAACACTGCCAGTTTCCTGTAAGGAATTAACTGCTCCCCCCAAATACATCAAAATGGCTCATAAGATATATGTCTCACACAAAGACATCACAAAACTCTTCATTTCAAACGGCGACCAACTGAGCCTACAAGAACGAGAAAAATTATTCCTACTAAAGAGTCGTCTGTGTGACCAGGGATCCAACAAAAAGTGACACAACCAATCAAAGCTCTGCATCACCAATTATTGAGTAGAATCTTGCTAACAGTTGTGGTTAGATCACGCTGTTCCCCAAATGGGTTTAGCTAGATGGGTAGCCATTTATGAGAATGCATCTATCTGCCGCATTAGATTTGCATAGAAATAAAGCCAGGCTTGTGAGTTGATTAAACAGCTTCGACTATCACCAATGTAAACAAAAAGAAACAGAATATGCATGCAACAGGAAGGGTGGGGATTACAAGCGTGAGGCTGGGATCAGGTGACTGCGGTGTTGGTAAACACAGCTAAGTTCCTTCTTTGGAGATACATGAAGGTCCAGCAGGAACGGGACATACATTAAAAAAAAGTCAGATGTGGTAGAAGAAAATGAATAAATTCATCTTAAGAGAAATTCTACCGAGAGAAACAAGGAAGAGGATAATCATTATGGGATATTTGGTAGCTAAGTCGGTCCGGGAAGCAGGGCGCAAAACTTAGGGATACGTACCAATTGTAGTGAGCAAATCTATAATGACAATTCCAGTCATCAGACTCGCAACCATTCGATGGTCAGTAGCCATGTGACCCCCCCCCAACAAAAAGAAGAATCATTCCTGCAGTGAAGCCTGGAAATACCACACAGATTCATATTTGTTTTATTATTTGTTGGTTTATTTAGACATTTCCTTTCATTAATTATAGGTGATGCCACGTACAGTCTGCGGCTAATAAACACCTGTAACACACCCTCCTTTTCCACCGCCCCCCCCCCCTCCAAAACCTCTACTTTAAAGTCCTTCACAGAACACAGAATTTAATAAATCACTGTGAAGTCTGACAGAGTTTATCTCAAGGGGTCGCTTTGACTCCAGAGAAACTTGCAGACAGACAAAGCGGGGACCCGATAAGATGTGAAATTAAATACAGTTCACAGTGTTAAACAAAGAAGTGAGTATGTCACATGGACCCTTTTACTCCAGAAAAAAAAAAACTCAACCACACTTTGCAGTGCAACAAAGATGGGTGACTCATTCATTTAGTCACACGTATTCTCATCTAAGTTACTATAAACACCCCCCTTCCATATTTAAAAGCTGCCTGTGACTTACACATGGAAAAAATCAATCCAATCACAAGCAGACATCTTCACCAACATTTTCCTGACATCTCTGCCAGTGCTCATCCCCTTAAATAAAGCTGAAGGTTCCATTTGCAGATTCCCATAAAAAGCCCTGCTGCAGTATCCAGGGTCACGTAGCCATTACTTCGTATCAGTTTTCATTTGACGTTAACATGCACCAGCGCTTCATACAAAAGCACACACACTGGCACAATAGAACCAAAAATAACATCTTTCTCGTTTGTTTCTCGTGCTGCCAGACGGACAGGTGACATTCTGAAGGTACACAGCAGTGTGGGACATGGCGTCTTTATTGTGTGCTAACAAATGAAGATTTTAAAGAAGTGTTGAATGTTTTTTTTTCTTTTAAATCACAATGACTCAGCCGTGGTCTGTGTTGATGGTGGGAACGTGGTGACCCGGGGTGATTTATAATCTTGTGAAGCCCAGTCCACACTGCGGACCAAACTTCCAGCATGCTCTTCTGTCCGTTTCCCCAACTGATGTCTTCCTGCTGTGACAACACTGCAGGATAGCTGTCAGCACATAAGCATCCCTCACTGCGGAATGGATATGCTGTGCCTTCATGAACCCCCGACATTCCGATTGGCTTGACCCTGACCTTTAATTATCAGCATCCAATCCAGGCTCGCCACAGACTAACTCTATATGTGCATGCGGGTTGCACTCGTGAACCCAAACATATAAGGACCTTTCCCAGAGCACAGTGTCACTTGAAGTAATATTAGATTATCCAACATGCATTAGCAAAAATAGCAGCCGATACAGCTTTCGTTATCACGTTCAGATTATATAAGGCGCTAATATAGGGCCCTGTTTCTACTGACAGAAATGCAGTCAAGTACTACTTGGACAATGCAACGATAAAGTTAGATATAAAACACGATGCTGAAATCTCGGTTTAGCGTCACCGTCCCCCTGTATCGGTCATGTCACCAAATTCCCGTCGGATTCATCTGCCTGTCGGTTTTCCTGACATTTTAAAATAGCACCCCGCTGATAAGACGTTAAAGAACAAAGTCTTATTGGCCATTTTAACATCAGTTCCTCTAAATGATATTTAAGAAAAAAATAAAACGGTAACAAAACGGTAAATTGTTGTTGAGAAGGGTCTGGTAAACGAATCAAGTAAATACATAAATCATGCTATCACTATAAAGTCATTTCCTCTGGACTGATGCAGTCTGATGGGTAGTTGATTAAAGCCGTTTAATCAAAAAACGTTAAACCTGAGACAGATTACAATAATGATTACAAACAGCAAGTCCATTTGTTTCTGACTTATTACTACTAGATATGCTATGACCTGGATACCTGAGAATCATCAGGGACTAATGACTGCATTGTTCTACAGCCTTAGTTTTATTTTAGCGAGATCTGTCTACTGCTGTAATATTGGCGTCTGATTGTTTTGCCGACTATTTTATGTTTGCATTATGCATACAAAAAAATAAAAGAAAGTGTGCATGGCACATTATTGCCGAACATTGCTGAAAGAACAGCAATGAAGCAATACTTCTGATCTAAAAGGATACCTATGAATGAGAACATTGATGCTTTGCATAGACTATATTGGTCAGGGCTTCAAATAGTCGACCCTAGTCTGGCAGTGAGACCCTTCAAATTGAACATAAGACACTGAAGGATATTCTGTTTACTCTATAACAAGAACTAAAATCGCTGTACTACAGACGACCTGTTATTGTTTCCAGTGTTGTCGAGGAGCCGATGGCATACCTTCTTGCCAGTTAGTGCCTACATGTTCAAAAGGGCTATTATTCTTCAATCAACAATGACACTTCTGCATGACTTAATAATGATTTGGAAGAGAGGAAGCGCTCCATCTTGGCATGGCGCACCACCCAAGGAAATGAGCCTTCAGCTTGTACACCATCTACAATTTCTGCTCCCTGTCCATCCATCTGGCACTTGTTTCACCTTGAATACTTATTCTTTTAAGCCAGACCCACAAGGAGTCTATTCTGCTGTACTCAACAGCTTTAACAAAAATGTTTTTGATATTGCCATGTCATTTAACCATCCCATTTTCTACCAAGCTGCACAGAACAATTTTGCAGGATATTAACTTCAAGTTAAACCTTGCTTGAATCGTTCAAGGTTTAGCTCAGCCTCAAGTCCCCTCGAGTCTGTGCGACTTCCTTTGAGCTGTAATGAGCTTCACAAAGCAGAATAAAAAGTTAATAACAAGGTAATATAAAAATGTTTGAATCATGACAACATCTGGCATACATTAAAAGTTTTTTAAGGACCACACTGACAGAGTGACTTTAAAAAATTCCATTCACTTGCAACCATCAAGGTTAGACAGAGCCATAATAATTATATGGATGCTGTCAGGAAACCACGCGTTGTTGTATCGAGATGTTCAGGGAAGGAATTTGCTGTGCCTGTTTTCATTTCTGTGTCTGTCATCATGTCTGTATCTGTCTTTTTATTCATGTCTGTTTTTGGCAGGCCAATAAAATTATTTGGAAATTTCCAACTGTCGATAAAAGTAGATAGCTGAACTGACCATTAAGACAAATGAAAACAAACTATACAAAGTGCATCCAAGCACGTATCCTCTAGCTAAAAATTCAACCTTAAACACTTCAATGTTACCAGGAATTAGCGAAAAATAAGACAAACCGTGTAACACACAGGAAGCTGTACGTGCAATCTTAGTTATTAGTAAATACAAAGATTTTGAAAAAAAACATAATTTTTTTGCGCTTCCCTAGCATTGTATTGTTTAATGAAGTATAAATTATAGTTTTGCAAGATGTTATCAAAAAAGAAAGGAGGTATTTTGTACATTGTAATGCTATGTAAAATAAATGTCATGTGTCAAGGCAATTTGGAATCTAATTTACAGAGGTATGCATTCTTGAAATCTCTATCTAGGGCAAGAATCTGTTATAATTCTTGGCAAGGGTTTACACAATGCAACGTAAGGTAATGTCATCTCATGAAAACCATTTCTGTTCTACTGCAAAGAACTAGGTCATCCTCTCATAATTGTCAATCATGCAATAAATCTCTGAGCCACAAATGAATTCTGCATCAGGAACAAAACAATACCTTATTGGCATTCCATGTCAGTTCAACTCGATTCATTCTGCTTTTCAAAAAAGCCGATTCAGACATGAAGTTTAAGGATGTATCACACAAATTAACTTCCAAATGAAAAATCAGAGCAGAACTCTGCATGTGGATTCTCCATTTTAAATAGGTGCTTTCCTAATTTTCACACAGAACGCCCTTTGAATTTATAAGCAATACCTGTTCCACTATATACTGAATGCCCACTGAGTTCCAGGCACAGAAAATGCCTCCTTTTGGCTAGCTTTTATGCGTGCTTTACTGCACAATATATGTTTCTTCACATTATGAATGAACATAATCAAGGCTTTTAACACTTATTCAATAAAACAAAAAGACTCAACTTGCAAAGAGACAGGGGATTTTAGCCATTTGCAAATTTCTAAAAGATGTCGGGGCGAGCAAATAATGCAAAGTGTGTTGGGAGTAAATAGCAAGCAGGTGTGGAAATGTTTTTTTAATCAAGCTAGCTAAAGGTTTACAAAGACCACATCAAAGACTTCAAAAGAGTCCGCTGACTATGATGCTGCATGATTTCAAGACCAGAACAAACATGGCGTGTTTTACAGGGGCCCATTCCTCCAGCAGCATTAGACTAAAGATCATTCTTTTAGCAGAGATACATGATTGAAAAACACATAAATGTTGGTACTTTCCATTAGATAATTATCTTCTTAGAGGAAATAATGATGTGTCTGTACTGAGATTTTAAGAGACGGAACTTAACAAGACCATAACATTTGACTCAGACAAATAAATGTTGAACTCTGCTTTGAATGGGTTTGAGCACAGCATCAAAAGAAACAGCACATATCAATAGTAACACGAAAGGTACAGGGATGAAAGGGATGTGTACAGTGAGCTCCGGGCGCCCTGCATGTGTATTGCAGCATTTGAAATGGATAAATAACAAAAGAGTAACAAGAAGAACAAAATGAACAGACGAACAAGACAAGAGAAGAGCAAAATAAATGCACTACATTTGCAGTCACTCTGACCAGCATGTAAATACTGCAAGAAACTGACGGACAAAGCATCTATACGGCTGATTTTGAATGGCACTTTGATTAAGGACTAGTTGGGCATGTGTCAGTACGCTTCATAAACAAAGTAAAAAGGCACAACCTTCTTACTTTCGAACAGATATGAAGTGGCGGTCTTTCCAAGTAGGAAAACCACCTGGGCCAGACCCAGCCCACTTGGCATCCTATTGACACAATACAGCGTAAAAATGACGGAAAATCTTTTTTGAAATCTTTTTTTAAATATATATTTTTGATATATTTACATAATATATGTAAGATATATGGTTGTTACAATTCAATTTACATATTGCAAATGACTCTCACTATTGTGTTACATACCTATTAAGCTAGCTGGAACCTGATAAGCTCACAAATTGGAATACGAACTATGCAAAATTTTTTGCAGGATTTACATAACAGTGTTAGAAGGATGAGTTAGAAATAGTTTTTACCTTTATAGTATCAAACACTAATTAATTAGTACTCACTAAAGTAAATACATTCCCAGCCCCCATTTCCAGCAATAACATGATCATATTATCATATTTATATAGCTCAGCTAATCTGGACTATCTATGCATCCATCTGTGTTTCTATCTATCTATGTATCTATGTATCTATCTATTTTCATGCCTACTTAGATGTGCTGCGAAATACATTTAATTACTAAAATCCGAGACTCTCCCAAAAGATTATTGTAAGTCTGTTCAGACGTATGTTTGCTGAAACCTAGCTTTACAAAACTCATCTCAGAAACAGGAGATCAGATATGAATAGTGACATCATTTTGGCTCGACACTCAGATGTCATTGGCCGTAGGGTACGGATCAAATAACCATAAGTACATTAACAAGTCTCCTGTATCATAGCCAGTTCTTGAAGTTCTTCTCTAAACAAAGGAAAAATTGTAGTGTCTGGCACTGATATATCTGTATTCTGTCAAAGCCACACACATTTAACTAACACATTTACATTGTGGTGTAGGTTTCATTTATACTGTAAGCATAAATGTTACAGCAAATGACTGAACTTTCCATGTCATTTCTCAGAATTTTCTGCATCGTGATTACATGTCCAGCTGCCCTTCGTTGAATGGCTAACAGTGGGAACGTGCACGTCCAACATTTGCAGTGACCCACTCGCCGTTGAAGAATTTGCTAGGAGGAAGGGCAAACGCAGTAGGTCACCCACCTCGATTCCTCTGTGCTCGCGGTCACCGTCTCCCCAAAACTGAGTAGCGAACACAGCTGCCGTCACTAAGTTTCTGAACGACACAACGAGAAGACACACTGAAGCTGCTCACACTTTGCTCTGAGAAAGACTGCAGTGTGTCAGGCCTCATCCCCCCACCCCCCCTCCACGTGGAAGGCATCCTCCGGGGCTCTTTGTTTTTTCTTTAATGAAATCATGTCCTTGTACCTCTTAAAAACCTGAGCCTGCCCTGACCTAAATGAAAGCAGCCTCCCGACTTAGACAGTCACCTGGTCTTAAAACAGACGTTTGCCAACTGGCTTGAAATTAAAGACTTACGTTTTTAATTTCTGGAGCTAAAGCTTTAAAAAGCTACCCAGTGTGGTATCTATAGATGTTTAATCCACTGTCTGGTTTTCAACATAAATCATATAATTCTGTTACATTATTATCTTGATAGTGGATATAATAACAGTGAAGCCATGTGGTTATATGTAAATACCAGTAAACCGATTGTTTATCCTATCAAGCAGGCTATTAAATTTTAACATTTCAGAGAATGTCGTTGTTTTCTTTCTTATTAGCTGAGTCATCACCCTCACAAAGATCTAAAATATTCCGTATGGGTAATAAAAAAATGCACCCAAAACAACTTAATAGATGCATATTAGTACGTGCAGAATAATGATCATCTGCTACCTCGCAGGAAAGACCAGCACATAATGATTAACTTACATGCTTTTTATTTTAATGACAGTACCAGTGGTATTGCAGCACAAAACACAGCTTCTATGAATTATGTATTTCAACAAATGTTAAGCTTTGGGGATAGCTTTGCAGTGTTTATGTTGTATGAGATTTTTTTATGATACCCATCGTGAAAATTAAGACAGAGAGGGGAAAAAAAAACAAGTGAAAGAAATTTCTGGAATCCCTTTGGAGCCTCCTTCCCTAATGTATTCTTTTTCCTGTCAGCTCTGACGAGAAATACAGCCACGGAAAATTAACTCCTGATACAGCAACGCTGAATTAGACAGTGAAAAAAAAGCACTTTTTAAGGATTCCAGCCTTGTCATTTTCAATTTTCTGCTCTTTGGACATGCTTGTAGTCAGATTCTCGAACATCTATACAGCATATCAATCCTAATTAGACAATCTGGGGCTGCAATGGATGGAGGCTGAATTATTTGCATAATTTAATCATAAATACTCAGTGATACATATTTCCAAATGCATTTGTACAATTATCTTTTCATCCTTGGGGCAAAAGCATTAATATGATTAGGCAATAATTCTTTAAAAAGAGAAAAAAGGAAAAGCCAGCAAGTGCACACTCTTTTTAAACTGCAGCTTTGGGCTATATGAAAAATTAATTAATTTCTGAGGAAAATCAATTTCTCTACGTGACCATATTAGACGGTGCCAAGCTACAGCCTGGAATCCTTCTTCAATCAGGAAATCTCATCTGCTCCTTCTAACTTCTGTCAGTAGCATTTAACGTCCTCGTACAAGCACCGGCGATTCCCACTATGGGCCCGAAATATGCTGTTATGCAGGGAGCTGGTACCTCGCGAAATGCCAAATCTGACAAAAGGCTCACTCCAAAGCGTAACGGCGCAAGTACACGGCCTTCACAGACAGTCCATCTCCCCATCACTGCCCCCATCTGCAGATATTTGCCTAACAAGTGAAACTAGCTTGTCGGAGGTGTAAGGTGCTAAAACAACGCTTTGATCAAGAATCTCGTCCTCTGAGTCTCAATTAGAGGGCAACACTGTGGAAGTGGAAGGTGAGCAAGTCATTCAGACAGGGTTCCATTAATTGTTTGAAATATTTCGTTTAATAATGACCTCATCGGGTGAGCGTGACTTAAAGAGACGGATTTGTTTATGTCTCTGTTTAACAGCAAAATACTTGCAAATAAAATACAACAGCATAGATACTATTCCATCAACCAATAACAGTATGCAAATAGGCTAAAAGCTTGAATGGTTTCTACAAACAGCAAGCATAATCAGAATGCAAGTATTCTCAGCGCTAACAAATATCTATACATCAAAAATCCAGTTTTTTGACTGTAGTATTATTAGAGCACTCTTTTACTGATTTCAATATTGCATATAAATATGCATATGAATATGCAATATTTGTTAAAAGTATTAATTTAAATCTGTGATATAGTAATGCCATGCCTTTGAATCCATTATTATTTTCAATTATCACATACATGTCCTCAAAAAATATTCACCAGCATATGTCAAATGCACCGGTGTCCTGGACGCAGGTGGTTATTGCCATTCCAAAGCAGAGCTCCTTTGGCTGTTAATTAGTGTAAAAATCACATTTATGGTTTTAAACGAATCCCCATTTGGACCAATAAATGGGAATACTACAGATCATGGGATTTAAGACTGGAGTGTTTGTTTAATTTGTGTGAAGGTGCTTGAATGGATTTCTTATTTTAACAAGCCTAATTTTTCATGCATTCTCCCTCTCTCTCTTTCATCCTAATCAGGCATCTGTCACTCTGTTTTTTGAAGTTATTATCACCCAGGCTCCCTCTTGGATGCGGTTGCTGGGTGACGAGTATCTTAGCACCCACTCTGACTGAAAAAGATTTGAATCCAATTGAGAGATTTCCCTTGAGTACCTGTAAACACATCCATCCCTTGTAGAAAACAAATACAGCATAACAACACAGCAAAGGGGAAAAAAAAGAAATAGGTCTATCTGACTCTTTTGATTTCCACAAACATTCAGCATGCTTACTAAAATATAACCATGCTGTTGTTTAAACATAAACCATTAAACATAAATTGACAATGTCCACATCACAGCTGTGTGCTATATGGTTACACCTAACCATAGTTTTAATAAAACCTATTAAAATGTTAATAAGAAAACGTACAACCAAGGTTTCTGGAAGCCCGACAATGTTACTTGCTGCCTGCAATCTGAGGTCTAAGGTTATGCCGCAGCACGGACTGAAAAACTGAACTCTAACCATATTTCTGCCCTGACCTGGAGCTTTAATGACCTTCCTTTAGAGTTTAAGTGCCACAAAGCAGTGAAAATGTCTCTGTCCCACAAGGAGAAAATGAAAAGGAAAACAAGGGCTGAGGGATGGTTTCTCATCGGGCAGTGCCATAACTCCCGCGGAAGGCAAACGATTACTGCTGTGGATCTGTTACTGCGCAGAAGGAGCACATTAATCTCATGTGAGTAGCCCCTGTACAGGACAAAACTGGGCTGAGCATCTCTGCCCACTGCCCAGCAAAGCCTTGGCCCAGGTGATAGAAAAATGCATTCAGCATACCATAGCATAATTAAATACACAGCTTTTTTTTATTATATCTCTTGGCGATATTATACTACTTCTGTATAGAAGAATTTCTTTATGGTAAACTTCAGGGTCAAAATAAAGTTTAAGATCTGAGAAAAATATTCTATAAGGCTTTTCTTCTGCTATCTCAAGTGATAAAATAACGATTTCTTATGCACTTTGCGCAAAGGTAGCTGTAAAGATGCAGCCAAAATGCACAGAAATGCTGAGGAAATCAGCAAATGTATATTCTAGACACACTAACAATTTAGTCATAATTATAAAACAATAAAAATAATTAAAGGGGAACTGGAAGCTGGTTTCGTTTACATTTAACATCTAGCGGCTGGACGCGCGACCCCGAACAGGACAAGCGGCTACAGAAAATAGATGGAAGGGTCTAGCGGCTGCACTTGCATTACGAATAACGTAATCTTCCACAGGCAAAGCAGCACTAACGAAAGTGATTGATTTCAGTATAGCATCGGCAGAACCAGGTGCTTTCCAGGACAATTACAGGCCTCCCTGTGCACCACTAATAGTGGAGCACTACACTGTCATTAAACCAATGTGAAGCGCTGCATTATCCTTTAACCCTTTCCACAGTCATCCGTACTTACTGCCCCCCCACGCTCCAGCCTCATAGTCCCTCACCTGGGATCCCTATGAAAAATGCTACAGAGAATGGCTCTCAGCGATCAGGCACTTCACAGGTTCCTTTGCCGCCTATTCGTTAGTGTCTTTTTATTAAGACGAACCGCAGTGGTGAAATCGCAGTGAAAGGCAATGCCATGAACTGGGAGCAGCTGCAGTGCACTTAAGCACACCTAATAATCTGCCTGCAATACTTTAATCAGAAGAATAAAGCATACATTTTAATGCATGTATTACATGTGCACTTGAAAGCATATGGAAGACCTAGTTATGCATTTCAAAAGACATACTTTAATGAGTATGTCATTCTCTTCTTGTTTTTATTGGTTGGAATACAAACTTAAAGCAAGCAATCTGTTAAAATATCATAGCATGACCAATATAACTATAGTATGTGTTATACTATCGTTATACATCATGTGTCTCAACTAGTCTGTTACCATGGAAATGCAATATTGCAGTGTAAAAAAATTATTTTTATTGATGTTTTAATATGTATTGCTTAACCTATCATAGTCGAGACAACAGCATAAATGATCCCATTATAAAAGTGCTGGTTGCTGGTTTCATAAAAGCCATTGGAAAAGATGTAATCAGAATGCAAAAGAGAAATATACTAAGCATTATAATACATCCCTACCTAAACATTATAAAATGCAGATTTATAACCATGCAAATGCACACAGCATAAATACAGACTAGGCTTCCACTTGCAAGATGCAGTTGTGTTGCACGTTACGTACAATCAGGCATCACTGAGTATCATTTGCTTCCAATAAATGATGTGATTTCACAAACATATGTTAATTTTTCCATCAACTCATCATTCAGTATACAAAATGCATACAGAACACCATAACTCAGGAAGAAGTATGTATTATATGCTCATGTGCTTAAATAATGATGATTACTAACAAAACCATAGAAAAACTAATGAAAAATTAAGTTTCCACATTTGCTTTATTAGGTTTCTATGATCTATGTAGAAGTAATTCAAGCTTTGCTACTGTTACTGTAATGGCTGACAAACTAAATTACTTCTGCACAAGCCTACACAGCAGTGTTGTACGACATAAATACTATCCAGTAGGCTCATTAAAGAAGCATTATCAGCAGTAAAAAGGGGGATAATTAATAAAGCCTACATGTTTAATTAATATTGCCTAAAACACAGTGAACTGTTTGTGTAAACATATCAACATGCACACAGAAAAACATGTAATGTAAACACCAGTTATTTTGAAAGAAACTTTTACTCTGTTAACTCGATAGTTGTCTCAGTTTACATTGTGATATCAAAAACCAGTCTATTAATGCGGTCAGGAATGTGAAAGTTGTCTTTGCTTGTGTTACAGAATTTCCATACACCCAAGTTAATTGTCCATTACCTGCACCAAATTAAAGTCTATTCTTTTAAAAAGATATAACGTCTTCAAGACCATGCGGGACATCAAATTTACAGATCTGAGAGCATGGTCATTTGTGGTTGAAAAGAGTGCACAGAGCGACATTAGTCTGAGGGGAAAGCGTACAGTAAAGTTGTATAAAGAAAGATGCAAAGTAAAGACTTGATGTAAAAATGACAGACATCAACAAACGTAAAAGGCATTTTGGGTGCACATATTTATGCCAAACATCCCTTAATGCAATAATACACTGACGATTTTTGAACACACAACAGAGCTGGGGAGTAATTATCCAATAATGAATGATCTGGTGAGTGTACATAATAACCAAACATCAAACGGAGGTGAAACAGGCCTGGAAGTCAGACTAGTGCAACTGTACACCTATACAGAGTAAAATCACGTGGTAAAAAGTTTATGACGTGCTTTCTAACATGCAGACACACACTTATACCGCTAATATTTAAACTATGAATATAGACATTTTATTCTTAGCCATTTTATCGCTCTTAGTCCACCTGCTACCCTAGATATAGACTTGAGCAAGAAAAAAAAACACCTAAAAATAACGTAAACATGGATATTCAATATAAAACCATTTAAGGGATAACCTTTGCTTATAATTAGTTGGCGTTTGTGGAAATAAAAGGAATGTATTAATGGACTGAAGGGTGTAGTTTGCGCTTTGTAGTTATCGTTTTATTTCTGGGAATATTGCCCGGGGAAGTTTTGCGGGGAGCGCAGGACCCGGCGGCGGCCGGACAGCCGTCCGCAGACGCGCTACTTCCCGCTAAACTTGCGGCTGCTTCGCGGACCGGTCGCCGGCGGGCTAGGGGAGGACCGGCCGCGCCTTAGGCGATCCGCAGTTTATAAGGGATGCTCCGTGCGACGGGGAGCAGAAGCGGCCGCCTTCGGCCACTCGGCGCCAACAACGTCGCCTTTGTACGCTCGGCGACGGGAACGGGCGCTTGATTTGTCCCTATCTCCTGAGCCGATTACCCTCCCATCCCCATGCCCCGCTCCCCAGCCAAGAAAGTGCCGTATTAAAATAATCGGCGTTAATATTCTAGCAGTAGTTCGCCCCAGGAGGAGACGCGAAGGCGCAATGAAACTTATTATTATTATTAGATCCCAGCCGCTGACTCGCAGTCAGCTGCAACATTGTATCGGAAGCTTCCTCCCGACTCCCACTACATCTCCGTTACATCTCCGTTAAACGCGGACGCGTGTTGTCGCTCACCTGGCGTTGGTGCAGTCGTTATAGAGAGTTTCGAAGTCCTTCCTGGAGATGAGTTTGCAGCGATTGACTCCCGGCTGGATGGCCCCGAGTCCCCGCAGGATGCGGACCTGCTCCACATTGCACACCACCGGCGTGATCTCCAGCCTCTTCAGCTTGGTGTACACCGTATGCAGCCCCCCGACCAAGTGCTTGAGAAAGAGGTCGAAAGCCTGGGGGAGGCATATCAGCTCGCAGCCGTCTACCGTGAACGAGGCGACCTTGGCTCCCCGCAGCTCGACCATTTTGCACTCGTTGTTCTGCGGGGTGTTCTCCACCGGAGACGGAGTCGAGTAGACGGGCTTGCTGGGCAAGGCGCCGGGTGGGATGCCCGGACTGCCGGTGGCGATCAGCTCCGATCGGAATAGGTTCGGTCCGGAGGGGACTAGCGACGGAGACGGGGTGGAGGTTGCCGAGGGCGAGGTGCTCGTAGCCGACGAAGTTGATATCGGAGGTGGATGGACCAGAGGGGTCGGAGGAATCAAAGAAGCCGGTACGGCCATGGTCACCTATGAGAATAAGTTCGAAGTATAAAACCCCCGTGTATCAAAAGTGTCCCGGAGTAGAAATCCCGCAGAAGCAGAACTTTTGTGAGCTTTAGTTTAACAGTCGGAAGAAATTGCGCAAAGGCTGGGATGTCTGGGATTTGCGCTCTCTGTGGCCGCACATTGATCAAAGATTGCGAGGGAGTGACAGGAAGAAATCGAGCCGAAAAGTGCGCCTCGCTCGCCCGGCGAGTTGTTGTTGTCACAAGGTACGGAGAAGGAGGAGCCACAGGACGGCGCCTGCGACGGTGACTGCGCGCCGCTTCCCGCAAATGCCCAAGTTCAAAGCAAACCAGGCTAAACAAAGAGGAAAGGTGGCCGTGGATAAATATGAGCCGCCCCGAAGGGTCCCGATTCTCCGAGAGAACGCTGCGCCAGGGGGGCAAGGGCGCGCGCCCGAGCGGGGGCTCCTGTGTCAGGGAGGGCAAAAAAGTTTCTGTGATCTTTATGAAAACTAATATTATGACACACAGCTACACTAAAAACACGTGCTGTATAATACTAAAAAATGTATGCATGTGTGTTTATATATCATTTCTTTAATCGTGATATTATTTTTAAACCGATTTATTATTTGTATGGCGGGCTGCGTTACACGGTGCCTTTATTCGCATGTGGCTTGATTGGAAAGTCCATAGGAACTGCTCATTCTCGCTTCTCCCAAGGTTGCAGAGGACACGGCTTTAAAGAGTTAACATAAACATATCCTAATCTCCCAAACTAAACAAAAAAACCCACCTAGAGACATTCCCGTCAAAGCATAGTAAATGCACCGACATGGAGATTATTTGCAGATGTTTGGAGAGCACAAGATGATGAACACACAAAGCTGAGTTGTCAGTTAATCGTTATCTACAAACATTTTATGCAGCGGTCTGCCGCGAAGTGATATAAACCAGGTCAAAGTGTTCGGAATTAAAGGTGAGAATAATTAGGGTAGCACTAATGTTTGCTGTTTTATCGTCTCCGCAAACATAAATAACACCTTGAAATGTGGAGTTCGTGGGCGTCTAGGCAACGTCAGTCAAATTAATTCATAGAACGGATATTAAAAATACTGGTTGGGGTTAAACGACGGTAAGTGGTGTATGTTATAAAATGTTATAGGTCTATATGACCTAAAATACATGAAAGTTAAGATTTCAAAGTTTTCGTAATATATGTGTTTCTAAGGTAGACGCACTGAGGGTATAGTCCACGTTCTTTGTTAGTTTTGCCAGGAATTCCTCAAAATTACCCTTCAGAGAATGCTGTAGTGTAAAAAAAGAAAAATCAATCTCTGCTTAAAATTCATGACAATGCAATCCACTTGTCTTGTATGTTGCTAACCTTTAATTACATATTCACCGCATTAAAATCCCATTATTTTTGAGTTACAATTGAGTTAACCTGCTATCTCTGAAGTTTGCATACTATCTTAATAAATTGTGCAGTGGTAGATTTAGTCTTTAAAACAGGTGCCTAAGATTATATATATATATATATATATATATATAAAACACACTATATTATACTATATATATTACTATATTATTACATCTATATACACACTCCATCAGATCCTGTACTTACTCACTTGTATATCATGTGTGAATGACAAGCCCTCTAGTTATAGAATAGCCTCCATAAATATATCTACAGTATAGAAAACCATATTCCACTTGTACAAATATTTAGTCAAGCAATTTTCTAAAACATAACAAGGAAAAAATGTACACAATGGATGGCATCTAGTGAAAGTTATATATTATTGTTAATATTACATTACATGTATTGCAGTAGGTGTTTAAAACAGGGCTTGCAGAGCATTTGGGGGGGGGCTGTTTCGAGGGGCCTGCAGCAGAACCTGATGCTGACCTCACTCTACTAAACCCCAGATTCAAACCAGTGACTTTTTAATCACAGAAACAGTGGCGAAACCCACTGAACCACACATCACCATCAATGACTGAGCTAAGATTAAGATACTTCTATGTACTGCATTTCAGATGCATGCTTACAATTCCTACTTATGTGAGTGTGCTGCTGTATTCTCTTTCTCAGTTTCCCTGATTATGAAGATCATATGGATACCTGAATAATGTGACCACTTTTCTGTCTAAATTATTCTGTAAATCTATATATACAGTGGTATTATTAGAACACCTGACATATCTGAAAATGTTGACTTTTTTCCCTCCAAAACATGGTTTAATTTCATAATGTTCATGAAATATGCAGCTGGTTGTGCACAACAAGTATCAGATGAAGTGAAACCTACTGTTTTTATCCACTTTTAACTTTAATATTTGGCATGTCCACCTTTTGCAGCAATTACAGCAGCACATCTCT
>JAODKM010000001.1:41980523-42010109 GCA_026780845.1 Petrocephalus sullivani
AACTCGTCACAAATGTGCTTGATGGGGTTGAGGTCCGGACTTAGCACAGTGATTCTCCTTATGAAGGCTCTATTCTACCGTTTATAGAGCAGAATGATCACCTTGTAGATATTTCATTTGTTTTCTGGGTATTTTAATGGCCAATTCAACAAAAACAACTGAAACCTTTTAAATATGCCAAGTGTTCTAGTAATTTTGCCCACCACTGTACATACAACTTTACTAGAATATTACGACATTTTGTTGTTACTGTAATATGTGTTACTGTAATGTGTGCTTATCAACTTTGGACCATACAAGGTAAGGAATCCCATAGGATTTCTCCCTCGAAATGAACGTACCTCACAATAATGTGAATGAATTTACTCCTATATACTGAGTCTTCTGTGTTCATTTCAGTTTTATTTTTTAAACCTAAAATTTTATATCACTATTACAACCTAAAACCTTACTGCTTCTTAACAGGTAACAACTCAGTTGGGACATGAAAACTGCAACTCTATAGGATGTTGGAAAACCGAATGTTGAATCTATGAGTAAAGATTTCTTTAATATTTTAATTGTTTGGTCCCCAAATACCTTAGTTTACAATCTGAACTATTTCTCTTGAATGACTGATATCACATATTTAATTACTTTTGTTATGGTATTTTTCCAAAAGCAAAAATACTATGTCAAAAATGTCCTTATTTTACTGTGATAATATCCTACCGGTTGCTCCAGAAGGTCACATCGCTTAATTGGAGAGAGGTCTCTTTTTACAAACCAGCTGGTGCAAAATTAAAAATTAATAGTTATTTTATTCTTTAATAAAAAGTGAGTACAAACGTAATTAAAACTTTGGCGAAAGCAGACAGTGTCAGAAAGATAACAAACACTGCTTTAATAATGATTTGAATCCTACTGTCAGATGTCAAAATTTACAGTTGAGAACCATTCTGAGTATCATTCCAACTTAAGTCCTCTCTGAGTAAAACCCTCTCAAACACCATCTGCTCCCAATCCAGGGATAACAGATAGCAGGATCCCTATTCTCTAATAAATTCACCTCCAGTGTATCTTGTTACCTAACTAATAATGGACTTGTTGGTCAGGTTTCCAACATGTGTTTTGTCCTTCTGAGAGGCTTTTGTTAGTTGTATCTTTGTTACGTGAACAGCCGTATCAGCCCAATCCTACAGGCTCTCTTTATGTTAGTATGCTACCATATTAATACATAGCTAGGTCTCCATTTCCAGGCATGCCATACCTAGAAATAATTAATTCCTCTAACCACACAGGAACAATTTTCAAGCCTTTACCTTTTCAGAAAACAGCGACGGATCCCTGCTTTTGTGTCCTTACTGCTGTTCCTGTTATGATCTTCCTAATTTATAACTAGGCGAGGTTAAAACCTGTTTAAACAAGATTTACGCTACGTCAGATCCTGTGTCATTAGCAAAGTACTGCATGTAGTAATTGCCCATGGCTTAATGTACAGCAGATAAATAGTGGGGCAGTTTTCTGATGATGTCTGCATTAGTAAGCTATAAAGATCAAATGTAGAGGTTCAGAAAATCACTTGCTTTGAGGCCATATCGTTAGCTCTTAGTATCTCTCTCCTACATTGTTTTTTTATTTACCCTGACCAATTCAACATTCCAAAATTCCAAAAATGCATAGATGCTATGCCATGTTTTGTCCTGTTTTTTTTTTTTAAACCTTTCTTAATTGCACACTCACTGAACCACCATTCAGTCCCAAGTTTATAACCTGTGTATCCGTACGAGGTATTACTGCATCTTCAATGAGACATACAGGCATCATTTGCATCCCGTGTGCATCCCTTTAGTTCACCTTGCAGGTATAATTAGAGTACAGCAGGACAGCTCGATCATGCCAAAATTGTATGCTTGTTAGGAATCAGACATAGCAGTTACATGCAGCTACTTTTTAAATGTTAGCCGGTACTACACGCAAATGCTTTGCAATACTTTGCATCGTCTTTCCCCTCAAGAGGGAATCAGAAGTATTAGAATCTGCATAAGACTCTGGCCTCTGGATCTGACATATCTGGGTTGAAATGTCATATATATTATATAATAGCACAACTGTAATAAACAATCAATTGAACAATGTAGGAAAAATGTCACTTCACAGAAAAAAAAGATCTGAAAATGTTTTATCAAAAGTTTTGAAGCATAACTTGCTTGTATCACTGATAGCTTGAATCCCTTGTGGCTCAGAGGTTTAGGCCTGGGTGCCTGTGTCCAGATGGTTGCTGGCTGAAGTCCCATACTCTGCCAAGTAACCACATCTCTGTCGGACCCTGAAGCAAAGTCCTTAATTGAAAGTTCCAGGGGTTGTGATGAGACAACTGGTCCTTTTATGTGTATGGGATGGGGGGGGGGGCACATTACAGTGTTCATGTACAAATGGTGAGTAAAGTTGCATTTCACAATAGACATTTCGAGTAAAGCCTTGCAATGTTATGAGGGTATTTACTATACTATGCTATACTACAAGTATGCCTGTTACTTGTTGTTTTTAGTTTACACAGGGGGCTTCTCTATGCATTCCCATCTCCTTTCACAATTAAAGAGCATGCTATTTATGTGAACTGCTGACTCTCATTGGCGACTGTCATTAGTGAGTACACTAATGAACTTGTATAATCAGTTGCTCTTACTTCATAACTTTGAACTTTCCTGTTAACTAGATCTGCATGAATTGCATCACCTTAGAATACATTCAAATTGTGATACACACGCTTAGGATATTCTTCAAAAAGCATCAAAGTGAATGCTAATACTGACAGATTTAATTAATACTGTTACCTGAACTTCTGCCAAAAGTTTTTGACTTTTAATATAGTTGTGTTGCGTAATATTCCCAGTCAGCACTCTGAACAGTAAAGTGTTTGTTGTACAGAAAATGATTGTGAAAACTGACAACATAAGCAGAAATTAACCTAATTAGTATAGTATGACTTTAAACTGAGTAATTTATGTTGACTTCCTCATAGTTCTTAGTTGGATGGTACGAACAGTAATTTTCTTTCATTATTCCGATTTATTTTGACAGAAAGCATTCATTTTAAATAAATACTTATCTAAAGGTTAAAAAAACTTTAGTTAAACAATATAAAACTATTTTGTCAAACACTGAAACGAAGAACAAAGCTTTAGCTCTTAATGAGAGAATTAGGCCCATATATATTAAAGATATTTTGCTTGCTTTCTGCATACTTAAACAATGAAATAATTAACTTCAGCTGCTGATGGATGTTACGACTTCTTAAAATATGTACAAACTGGGGATAGCAAATCTAAAGGAGCAATGGCACTGTATATTTTTGATGTGATAATTTATTCGTCCTTTAAGCCTTTGATAAAACAATGTTGAAAAGCAATTTAAATGAAATTCATTTAAATGTCAATTCTCATGGTTGGATTTTTTTATAATTGGCTATTTAATTAAAATAATTTTCATACTCATTAATACAGCCTGCAACTTGTAGTGCACTGACATGTTTTAATTACATGGTATTAACAAAATTGATATGCTTTAGAAAGCATGGTGAAATTTGAATAAGAAATAATTAGGCCAATCATATATCATCCTCTTATGGACATTAAGTGTATCACAATATAATTGATGAACTTTTAAAAAGGCAAGATAAATAACTTTTATTGTACCAAGTTGGCATGTACTCTACTTTTAAATAAGAGTTTGGCCAGTAAGCATTGTATTTAATTTTCCTATTTAAATCAATATAGAACTTCCCTTACAGTATCTGCTTACGCTTTCCGCAACCCAACAGATTGAGGGTATTGCATTGGACTGAATGCACTGAGACCTCATCTACTTTACAGAATTTTTGTTGATGTTGTTGTTACTGTTGAAAGTGTCTTTTTGTAAATTGTTTATGACGGATTTTTACTTGCTGGCATTGCAAGTAAATTGATATTGTCATAATTCTCAGTGGGTAGAATCCAGTATTGCAGAAGAAAATTAGCTGAAATCAATTGGCTGTAGAACATAAAATTATAGCTGTCATCAGGATATATTTTAGTGACATTCTGAAACACATTTCACGCATGCCAATACTGTAACATTCTGGTTATTAAAGCACGACCATAGCACAAGAGAAAAAACATTACATTTCAAAATTCAAAACATACTACTCTAAGAATTCTAATATATGTGCATGTGTTTTATGCAAGTGACAACAAGGAGCATGTTGAAAGCAGATTTATGCATGCTGTACTGTAACAATTTTAACTGCTACAGGAAATACAAAATAATATATAGAGAGGTCTATGCCAAAGCCATGCATTTTGGTAGCATGTAGCTTAAAGCACTGACCACTAACCTAACACATTGCAAGGAAAGCACGGTGGCTCACGGGGAAGGTCTACACCAGCAGGGTTTGGGCTTTGAATCTTACCTCTGCTCCTTGTGAGCAGAAGTTGTGTGATCACACTGTGTTTGGGGTTCCCCGAAATGGTCTGCAGTATGTGTCCTGTCATGTGTTGAAATCCCAGCCATGATGTACCCCTGCCCTGCACCCTATGCTACCAGGGACAAGCCCAAAGCCCTGACCAGTATACTGTAGGTGCTGGGAAGGTAGAGGGAGGGATAATACTCTTTATCAATCTAACTCTCAGTATAATAATCTCAGACACTGAATTGGAGACTTAAGTTACTTCCAGCAGAGAGCAAAAAACATCCAAACTAAATGGTCTGACCATCTTATCTCATGTGTAATAGAGATATTATAGTACCTATCTTATGTTTTTGAAAGACCAAAAGACACCCTAATCTCCTAAAACCGTGCATGAACCCTGTAGAAAAGACTTTAGCGTAGCTTTGTCACACTACTTGCCTCAAAATCTCTGACTGGGCCAAAACATACCATACCATAACTAGCATCAAAACATAACAATGCAAGGTCCAAATATATTTTAATGTAATGTATAATGTGCAGATTTTAATTCAAGCAATGTACAATACGGGGAACAACATTTGAATTAGTCTGGACAGACTGCAAATGCCTGTTAGACAGAAACACACTGTTATGCTCACCTTGCTTCTAGAACACGGTGAAATCCATTTTCCAGCATGCCAGTTTCATTCTGAGGCAGTGTGTAAAAAGAAATCCTTCTGTTAGTTTTAATTGCCCTATGTCTTCATAAATAATGCATGATATATCATAAAACGCCGTGACAATAATACCATACTGAACATTACCTAGGATCAGTCCACTTATTTATAATTGATTACATCCTTACTCTTAAATATGAGCTGCTATTGACTTAAAAGAAAAAAAAAGAATATGTGTATATATATATATATATATGTACAAACGGTAATTACAATACTTGCACCTTGCATTGCAATAAACTTTTCTTTTCTAGCACACAAAAATACCACAACAATATGATTTTCACTTATAAACATTGTAAGCATCATCTTTATATTGCACGGAAGGTGTATTAAAAGAATCTTCCATACATGATGTTTAATTACAATGTTGTACTTTTACTCGTTCGGCATTCAGTGGATCATGTAGCAGCGAGCAGGGGTGCAATAGGGCCATGGATGCCCTGGCAGATTCAGAGGGCCCAGAACTTTACAGTGGTCCTAAAATCCATAAAACTATATGTAAAATTGGGTGGGGCTAAGGCATTCTAGCTATGCCCCCGGCAGTGAGACATAAACATAATGGAATATGTTTCCATATGATTATAAGTCCTATCAAAGTTATGAAATGTTATGTCCTTTCCTAGATTGCTTATGTTCATTAAATGTGTTTTGGTTTAATGCATTTATTGCAGTGGAACTCATTAAATGAGAATCTGCTACAATGGTGTTGTAACACTCAGGAGTCAAACTCTATCATTCAGATTGGAGATCTGTACTTGAAAACCCTGGCTGCACCAGATGCCTGGGTTGTTAAAAACTAGCCATTTTCACCGACAGGCCATGCTGTTTTTAAAACAACTTTCGTATTATTACTGAATATTGTACCTCTGTGATCCATGATCAGCAATACATTACAAAAGAAATGCAAAAAAACTTGAATGACTTCTTTCGCTGTGATTAAAATCACATTTGTAATGTGACTTAAAGGTATTCCATAGGATAGGGGATTTTACTGATTTATGTATATGAGTAAATGCTATATTATCCCTGATTACAACAAATGTGGTGTTTTGTGTGTTGCCCTTATAATACTTGTCCTCAAAAACATGTTAAAAATTATCATGAAGATATACAATGAAGATATACAAAATGATTATCCAGCCAAGCAGAAAGAACTGCTTTCATTACCTGAGAACACGGAATATTACTGGATGACATAACATAGGCTTGAGTATTACATACGCAACTCCCGATGAGACTATCATTAGGTATTTTACAACAGCATATAAATACCAGGAAATATAAATGTTGACTAATCCTCTAAAGCATATCAGTGTTGCAAAGGCATAAAGTTGTTCCCTGTAAGACATGCATAACCGATATATCAGTCGCCCCAGTAATATTTGGAAACTTTCAATATGGTGCTTTGTGCATGTAGTTATGGATGCATGAACACTGGTTTGATTGTTTTGCTAGCTTACAATATAAAATCTGGCATCACGAATGTTACTATTAGTGTATGAGTGTTTTACCTTTACATGGTGTTTCATCAGGGGGCAGTGGTGGCCTAATGATGAGGGAAGTGTCCTTGTGATCGGAAGGTTGCTGGATTGATTCCCCAAGCAATGAGGCACCCTGAGCAAAGTCCTGGGTTCTTATGGGTAAAACACAGAGGACACATTTCATTGTTGTGCTGTGATATGGGAACAATGACAATTAACCACTTCACTAATTACGTTGCAGTGTTGTTATTAGTTATATATTTGTTTGATGTCCTTTAAACCGTTTTTTTAAATTCCCATAACTCTGAACAGAATAATCGGTTAGGTGGTTGTATCATCTTACAACAGTGCAAACTGAACAAAACAAAATAAAAAACCAATTCCACAGCACCTACATGCACTAAAAGCACCATAAACACTGTAATGATTGCACCATGCCCTACGATTCAAGATTAAATAGCCCTCGACACATAAAAATATCTCTAGATATCGAAATTGCAAGACAGACTTATAGAAATATTAGTAATTATGGCAGTCTTGACGGACGCAGTCGTGCTTATTCTGAAACAATCACGGTGATTAAAATGAATCTCCATCGACTTCTCCATTAAATCTCCGGCAGAAGTGCTCTTTTGACCTTTCTCATTGATTGAACATAACAATCACAATTCCATTCTAATGCAAAGAGAACATTTGTTGTAATGTACATGAGATGCACGAGCATTTCCTCTGTGCTCTGGCTAATCAATGAGGTGACTTGTAGACGCACAGGGAGGACACAGGCCTTACTTGGCCTAATTAACAGAGCTATAGCACACATCTAATCAAGCTACTTACACTATATTGCCAGAAGTATTGGGACACCCCTCCAAATCATAGAATTCAGGTGTTCCAACGACTTCCATGGCCACAGGTGTATAAAATCAAGCACCAAGTGTGGGAACAACAGCAACTCAGCCACAAAGTAGCAGGCCACATACTGTAAAATCACAGAGTGGGGACAACACATGCTGGGCCGCACAGTGTGCAGAAGTCGCCAACTTTCTGCAGGGTCAATAGCTACAGACCTCCAAACTTCATGTGGCCTTCAGATTAGCTCAATAACAGTACATCGAGAGCTTCATTGAATGGGTTTCCATGGCCAAGCAGCTGCATCCAAGCCTTATATCACCAAGTGCAATGCAAAGCGTTGGGTGCAGTGGTGTAAAGCACACCGCCACTGGACTCCAGATCAGTGGAGATGTGTCCTCTGGAGTGACAAGTGACGCTTCTCTGTCAGGCAATCTGAAGGACGAGTTTGGGTTTGGCAGTCGCCAGGAGAACGGTACTTGGCTGACTGCATTATGGCAAGTGTAACGTTTGGTGGAGGGGGAATTATGGTGTGGGGCTGTTTTTCAGGGGTTGAGCTTGGCCTCTTAGTTCCAGTGAAAGGAGCTCTTAATGCTTCAGCATATGAAACCATTTTGGACAATTTCATGCTTCCAACTTTGTGGGAACAGTGTGGAGATGGCCCCATCCTGTTCCAACATGATTGTGCACCAGTGCACAAAGCAAGGTCTATAAAGACATGGATGAGAGAGTTTTGTGTGGAGGAACTTGACTGGCCGGCACAGAGCCCTGACCTCAACCCAACAGAATACCTTTGTGCTGAATTAGAGTTGAGACTATGAGCCAGGCCACCTGACCTCACAAATGCTCTCCTGGAAGAATGGTCAAAAAATCCCATAAACACACTCCTAAACCTTGTGGAAAGCCTTCCCAGAAGAAGAGTTGAAGCTGCTATAGCTGCAATGGGTGGGCTAACTCCATATTAAAGCCTATGTATTAAGAATGGGATGTCATTAAATAATGTGTGTGTAAAGGCAGGTATCCCAAGGCTCTGCCTCCCCTGCCTCCTCTGACCACACATCCCTGCTCTGCATAATGCTTCCATATCCAACAGGCACATTCATACATGCACAGTGCTCACATAACAACCAGCATAAGTCAGAGAGAAGAAATTACAGTGACAACATAATTTCCGCAATTAGGCCACTTCTGGACATTTTCACATTTCCACACAATAGCTGCAACCTCTAAATTTGCAAAGCTGTGAGAACAACAAAAAGCAAAAAATACAAAAAATAAAAAATAAAAATGTACAAAAAAAAACAAAATTGTGGTGCATCATGAGAGTGCAGGCGTTCTTGAATTCGAAGATCTTCACCAGATTGTGTCACAGTGCTAAGCTAGGTTGATGCCTACTGCAGACTGTATCAATGGAAGGGATTTAATTGAGACTTGTAGGAGGACAGCATACATCTTGGAAGATATATCTGGTATTTTTCTCCAGTCAAACAAGAAAGCCTGGCCAGCAGTAAGCCCCAGGAGGGCTTAGGCTCACATGGCCTTAGCACAGTGCTAAAGGCAAAGCAGATACTTGGGTTAGCGTTTTACCTTTCTATGCACATTTGGAGATCGTTGACTGTGTCTTGTTCCAGCAAACTGCAGAAAGAAGATTATTAATTTTAATTAATGAACTACATACCTCTAATGGGAAAACATTGAACCATTCGACATTTTAACTAGCCATGTTTTTCATACCCAAGCAAGTGATCTAAAGTTATATATTTATTGCTGTTGAGAAGGCTCTATTGTTTTGTGAACACAATTTATATTCAGTTACATCTAATAAAGCTATTTATTAGTAAATCAACCTATTATATAGCAATATATTGGTAAAATAATGTATAAATTGCTATATAGATAATATACATCAATAGCTATTGGATGACATATAATATTTACCTTTCTCATGTGGAAGACTTTATTTTTCAGTTTAGAAATTACTGACCCCAATCAAGGATTTTATCAGCATAAATTACATATTTCCTGTACAGGGTTAACAGCTGAAAGACGGATGAATAGATGGATGCATGGAACAGAAGAGAGGGGAAGAGGGATGACAGATGCAATTTCATAAGTTTCTCTTTCTATAAACATTTTGTGAGTGTGGTGGACTTCCTCAAAACAAAGGCAAGCTTCAATTGCTTTAATCATCCAGGCTTTCAGATTGTTGTCTTTCCTTACAAGCAGTTAACAGCAACTGTCTCATAAAGGAAATTTAAACATTTACAGAAGGATCCCCAATTAAGATATGGGCATCTGAAATAAGAAAAGTGAAGTAATGTTGTGTCTATATAAAATAGATAACAGCTCGAAAAGATATCTAATTAGCGAGGAACACATACAGAACCCCCTTTTTTTAAAAAAAAACAATGCACAACTTAGCAAAGATGTAGATGCGCCTTCCAATATTAAGTGATTATACAGTCACTTAGAGATCTATTCTTCTGCACATGTATGCATATATATATTATCTTGAACACTGAATCTCCTGACATTGCTCTACCACTTAAGAGTGCACTCATGCTGTCAGCATTTCAATTTCAGACCTTGGTAATAAGTTTTGGCATGACACAGAAGAATTGTACCTTTAATCTGTTCTAATAGGAAATCATACGCTTCCTGGCTTATTTACGGTGCTTGTTTGGTAAGTGTTCCTGCACAATTACAATTGTTAGTAAGACTGGGAAACAAAAGAACTTTGAAGGTGGGAAAACGCTGACATATTTCAGCTGGAAAAAACACACCAGTGAAAAAACATTTGCAATAAATGTAGTTTCTTGAAAGGTTTCATCCAAGAAACACCCCCCAAAAAAATTACTACAAAAGAGGCATAAATTAGGCACGCTAAATATCCCCCACCATGGCATCATATTACAGTTAGTGTGTTGCTATGATTGTGTTTAAACATTGTAATTTCACTTTACGCCCATTAAATGTATGCACAGTCTTACAATCCATAAACAGATCCCGAATAAAAGTTAATAAATGTCAAAATTTGCATTTGAAAAAACATCTCGCTGCATTTTAGCAAAGATCAATCTATGAACCTTTCAACATTTTGTCAAACAAAATGCTAATTGTACCTTGAGGAATTTAGGAGACAGTGACAAGAAATGAGATGCCCTGTCCTTTAGAATCAAAAAATCAGCTTGGGTAGCATACATAAATCTCGCTATCAGCAGATCAAACACACACACAGGGAGACAGGTGCCATCGGGAATTTTCAATAATATAAAATAAATAAATAAATGTTACCATGGCGTACTATCTTCCCTCCCTGTGTTAATTGTTTTACCTCTCAAATAACGTGCATTGCATACATAACATTGGCACACACCTCCTCACAGCCTTGTGACTTAATTATGTATATTCCGGCAGTGTGAAGGAGACATTAAAGCTAAATCATTCTCTGCTCATGCTGTAAGATTCATTTAAAACTGTTGGCTGTTCTTTAAGCTGTGCGTTGAAATTTGGACATACTTCTTAAAATTCATAAAAAAAAAATGACTAATACCAGTTTTGTTGCAACAGCTAAATAAATTTCCTCTTTGACACGTGTAGAGTTGAGACACAGTAAATCCTGAAGACGTCACAAGAACAACGCAACACTGTGGCCATTTAATATGAGATATTACATTTGTTGAAAATAATAAAACGCTTGGTAGTAAATCTATAATAATTAACACCGCATCTATCTCTCCATCCATCTTGCATAACCACTTTTCCAGTACAGGCCTTCAGTGAGTCAGGAACCAATCCCAGGAAGCAAAGGGCAGGAACAAGACAAGGAACACCCTGCATAAGATGGTAATCTATCACAAGGCACATAATACAGACTACTTAGGGACACCAGCTCTCTAAAGATATCGTTATGACTGCTTGAGAGAACATTTTGATGATCAAAATCTCTACATTCACTTGTCACCCATGTTGTCTAGAGGAGTCCTACCGAAAATCCCTTCCTGGTTGGCAAATAAATCTGTTTCGTTCCACAAAATAACACTGTGGGCTTCTGTTTTTCTTTATTGACTTTCGCCCATATTACTACCGTATTACCACAGAATAGACTACCAAAATAATGTGACACTGCCTGTGTAATATTTTGCATGATAAAGAAGGACTGCTTATTATATGGTTGGCAATTATGAATTTGCAAATGACGAAGATTATGACCTGAATTTTTTGTGCCTTAATCTTGGGCCACATAAAGTTTGTTCTGAAAAAGTAACTACCCATCCATCCATCTTCTAAAAGATGTTCTGTTCAGGGTCCAGAGCCTATGGGCACAAGGCTGGGAACAACCCAGGATGGGGCACCAACCCATTACAAGGCACAAGTGATAGAGATAGCTATGGTAACTTCAAGTAGCCTCAGTTTCTGGACTGAGGGGGGAAACCAGAGTGCCTGAGGAAACCCGACAACAATGCAGGGAGATCATGCCATGCTAGAGACTTGAACTCTGGCCCTAGACACCACTCCATAAAGTGACTCGTCAGAAGTTCAGGCTGTCTCTTCAAGTGCAAGCTGTCAATGATATTGTTGATTCTCACGCTGACGATGGAACCCTCAAATGGTAGCATTATGTTAGCATGAAAGATAACACGTTTATGAGTTTATGAGCTTTTAGTGAGCCTCACGTGCACCTGATATTAGCTTAAGTGCGCACTAAGCAAATGTTTCTTTGGGCATGGACTTCATAATTGTAACCTTTACAATGCATGAGAAAATTAAATTAAGATCTAACAATGACTTGAATTGAGTCGTCCACAGATTTTGAAATCTGCACCATAGGGTGCTAAGCAAAAATAGGAAGATGTAAGATCACGGTATCCCGTTACAGCTGTGGGTTGCATACGAGGGTCAAGTACCAAGTATACTCAGATAAAGATTCCAGATTCTTTCGGACAATTCCAAAGCTGTCATGGGTATTTATCCCTCATATAAGTCTGCAAGCGGAGTTTAAATAAAGACACAGACGATACTAGATCATTAACCACGTGGTTACAATAGTATAGGGGTTTAATGAATGAAATCAGGTATCTGAAAAATGTACTTAAGTACAGTAGCGAAGTATTTGTACTTCATTACTTTCCACCACTGGACAAAAGACAGTCCAATAAAGGAAGTGAAACAAGAAATTCCAATAAAGAGGCATGTTTTGGGTAAGGAAGGTTTTCTGTACTACGCATCATTTTTTGGTGTGGTTTGGGACTCTATTTGTTAAGGTCAGGGTACCCTACACATTGATGATTTTTTTTTCTTGCCAGATGCTGATTAGCGTGCAGACCAAATATGCAGCCTATATAAGCCTAAATGTATAAGTGCCGAAGGGTATATCTGCATGTAGACCTTGCTAAAGAATGGAGCTGAAATGAGGGATTTGAGGCGAGCTCTGCAATATGAATAAAACGGCCTTAATTTAAGACAAACCACATGCGTTTGCAAAAGTTGTAAAGGTTATTTAAAAGGTGTGGGGGTTAAAAGGTATTAACACCAGCAAAAGTTATATTCGCCAAGCTTCAAAGTTCAAGAATCATATCTCTCGGCTACCCTCCCCATAATGTTAACCCCCACCCGCCCCCAACGTCTGGTACATGCTTTTCCGAAATCCTGATGTGGCAGAATTTCTGCCCTCATTCAAGGTCTTCATGACAGATTGTCCATCATGCTCATAACAATGAGGAAGAAAGGAAGATAATGTGACCGCGGTGAAAATAATGGTGGTTATAATGCATGATTATAGCAGCAATCCAGCAAACTCAGCCTCAGGTTCTGTTGCAGGTTACTGTACCTTACTAAATGTTTGCAGTTCTGAGATTTCCGAGTGTTCTGACTGACACACGGACGTATGGCACGACCTGGTTCTCGATGTCTGAACTCAAATACACTGACAGTTAAGCGGAGGCATAAACAAAGGAAAAAAGAAAAACGAAAAACCAACCCCAGGAAAATGTATGTAGAACACAGAGTACTCAAGCACAGAGTACTCAAGCACAGAATACTCAAGCACAGAGTCCTCAAGCACGGAGTCCTCAAGCACAGAGTACTCAAGCACAGAATACTCAAGCACAGAATACTCAAGCACAGAGTACTCAAGAGCATCTCCTGAAAGAAAATCAATGTTACCTTGTGTTAGTGCTCCTTGAGACATATTAAGACAAATTTCAGCAGGTGAACCAAATATGTCACAAATATGCTTTAAGTTCTTTCAATGTCGCTGTTATTACTCAAACCCTAAATTGCATTTTGACCTTGTGTAGCCCTATATATTTGTCAATAAATGTTACTTGTGCCAACAAAATATGTGTCTGATTACTGTAATAAATTAGGCACTACTAATTAAAACAAACTCAAGCCACTGACATTTATGGTTTCCACTTAAATGCTCAATTATTAAGGATTATATATTAATATTAATGTTTAATATATTAATTAAAGCCATATTTAAAAGGAACACCAAATGCCAGTCATATTCATACCCTCCTCGCCAGAACTGCATACAGCAACAATACAGATTAAAAGAGGTGTGTTTTAGAGATATGAAAGTTAATGCTAATAGCTGAAACCTGGAATTCCACATATAGTACTATTCATTATCTTGTCTTGTACTGTCCTACATCTCACGGGTTGGTTGTTACCAGCTATTTTTGTTACAATATGCCTATAAGCTACAGGCTACTTGTGAAACTAGTTTTAGTACAAATGAAAGTGGTATAAGCGTGTTCATGAATCAAACACACTGTACATCTATCACAGTAAGCTTAAGATTCTACAAAAGTTTTTCACAGCATGAAACCATCCTTTAAAGTGTATTTTTTGATAATTAATCATGTCGAGTTTAAGAGGTACTTCAAAAAAAAACTGAGTTTGATGTGAACTTGACACTCATATTAATTCAAGCTTAGTTATAATTGTGTCATCTGGTTTCTTGTTCTTCATGATAAATGTTATTTATGATTTATCCAGAAATGTACTTGCATTTTAATACATGGATTTGATAGTTAAACAGCTTGCAGAAACACAGTAGATAAAATATACTAGGATTTTTAATTGGTATACTTTGTAATAAAGTCCACTTATAACTGCTAACTGCAATCATTCTCAGAAACACAAATATAAGAATTTAGTGATTAACGTAATGAATTTCTTACATAGACAAATTGATCTTATAAACATTAGATGTCTCTGGACATATGTTAATGAGATTCATTATTTACTTTTAATTTATTCTGTAATAACTGAACAAGCTTAATACGTGTCTGGATTGTTTCTCGTTACATTCGGATTAAACAATGAGGAAATGTTTTCTATTGAAAAAGACTACCATGTTATTAGTGGTCGAGGAAAGTGGTTTCCTGAAAAAAAGTTTTTTTTCTAAGTGAGTGCACCATATCAGTAATTATTTAGGAAGATCTGAATAAAGTTTCCAGGCATGCTTGTATGTCAGTTTCCTGATGTCAAGATGGCAAGAACAAACTTACATTTTACATGTCAGAAAACGTTTCAAGAAAAACAAATCACCCTTGGTGAATTAAGTCTAGCAACGTGTAAAGGATTAATCATTTACAGTGAAGTGCAGGTATTATCTGCATTGCTTGTCTTTGAACTGTGGGAGGAACCCAGAGTACCTGGAGGAAACACGGGGAGAAGATCTTCACAAACAAACATTGCTGGCGGAAATTTGAAGCCCCCCCACCACAGACATGTGAGGAAACAGTAATGTCTGCCTACCTCCCTACCTACTTACCAAGCCTCATGTAATAACAACAACGATGAGGTCTGCACAGTGCTTAGCACTGTTGCCTCACACAACTCTGGGACTTCAAGTCTTCTAGGTTCAAGTCTCCGTCATGGTTCCATGTGTGTGGAGTTTGCATGTTCTCCCCATGTCATTGCGGGATTTCCTCCAGGTACTCCAGCCCCCCCCCCCCCCGGAGGAAATCAAAAACATCCTAAGGTGAATTGCACTTGGCCAATTATGTGTATGAATGGTATATGTGAGTGTGCCCTGTGATGGGTTGTGGGCCTGTCCTGGGTTATTCCCTGCCTGGCACCCATAGCTTCAGGGATAGGCTCTCGACCCCCATGACCTTGCATAGATCAAGCTGAGTATAGACGATGATACAGTACCACTCTCCTGTGATTGTTCTGAAATAAGCTTAATTCCTCTGTCTCCATCTGTACAGTGGCTTATAATTCACATATACTATCTATATTGAAAAACTGGTTGAAACATGTGTTTGTAGTCATATAACCAGTAATCTGTACGCTAATTGTGAACTTGCACACACGGCTTAAAGTTTGCAACAATACTGATGACTGATAAACTGTGGTGCTGCACATCAGTGCAGATCTTCAGCAGGAACCTAAACAATGCCAAGCAACAGTGTCCTCTACAGGATGTCAGTAAAACATCACACGCTCTCTGAGAAATCTTTTCCGAAAAAAGGTAGTCATCAGGGCTCATTTTATCTGGTACAGAGGAGCAGAGATATTTTATGCTAGCTTGCTAGTGAAAGAAGATCGTAAAATTGTTCTCAGTATTTTAAATGAAGGGATGCGCTATTTTGAAGGCAAAACAATTACTCTTGAAACAACAAGCTCACGCATCCAGATGTCTCATCACGATGCTAGTGAACAAAATTGTAGCAGTGGTGTTTTTTACACCGTCCCTAAGGATGCCGCATCCTAGCTGCATGGTTTTATGGCCCATCAGTGCTAATGGCCTTGCCGACTGGCATTTGCTGTTTTTTTTTTTTTACACCATTTTCCAGGCATCTCAAAAAGACGGTTCCACCTTCCACAGCCCTTGGCGAGTGCAGTTCACGGCTATGTGCACTGGATGGTACAAGAGTTAAGTGGAAACGCATGTTAGGTGTGGCAGTCAGAGCTGCTGAAATCCTGTCTAGAATATATGAGGCTCTTTGTTTTCCTTTGGAAGAAGCACATTCCTTCTCTTTCTAATCTCAGAGACTGATACACCAGAGAGGAAGGGAGTATTGATTTTCCAGCCTCTGATAGTAGTGAGGTGAGAATGGAAAGAAAACACACACACACACACACACAATGCTTAAAGGTTCTCTAAAGAAAGCAAACATTTTTTTTTTCCATGGATTATGTTTTGTTTTTTTGTAAAAGAAGAGTCCTTCTTCATATTAATGTAGCTAAAAGGATGGTTTTTGACACATTTGTTAGTCTGGATATGTTCTCTACACCAACCAATGTGCGACAACACAAACTATGTTTTTGATGATCACTGTAAGATTCATAAGTCTGGTTAAATGTGAGTATTTTTAAAGCAAATCTATTTATGTTGAATTGCTAAAAGTGGCCCTATTATCCAGAATGAAACAACCTAGCCCACAAATGCACTGAAAATCCCGTAACATGGGACACTATAGATATATATATATATATAGGTGCATGTGATATGGGACCTTTTTCTTCAAGTAATCAATATGAGTCACATGGAGACAAAGTTGGAAAGGCTTGTGGCAAAGAGGTACACGAGGGAAGGCAAGGCCTTGGTCAAAAACGAGGCATTAACGAAGCGTCAAATGAAAAGCAAAGACCGACCGGGAAAAACTGCCGTGCGCGTGACGTGAACAGGGCGCCATAGACATACTAGGCAAATATTCATGTAAGCATTTAAATCTGCTAACATTACTGCTTCAAGTATTTATTTATTCATTCTTTTTTGTCTATCTGAGATTCTTACCTGAGGAACCGCTTAATATGTTTGGCACCAACCTTGAGTGGAAAAACCCTAGAAAAAAAAAGTTGTCTTAAGTTTTCAGTTGCAAGTTCAATATTAAGAAACTTCTACAGAGCTATGAACAGTCCTAGATTTCCCCCATTTGTGGAAAGGACACAGTTTGTGCGGTGTCCCTCCCCTGATCGCCCCGTAATGTATTCAGATTTGGTGCCACAGCTAAAATGCTCCCAAGGGACATTATTGTTCCGCCATCTCTCCCTTGGGTGCAGAACAGCACCGCCGCGCCTCCCCATTCACACGCTGCCGTGGCCGGGCGACAGCGAGAAGCCGAGCCCGCTTTCTAAATCAGAGACTATCTGAGGAAGATTAATTAAAGTGTTTCTAAAGCCACTGCTGATAGCATGGAATTTCAAAATCTTTCCAAATTATTCCGTTTTTTTCCCTACAGCTTAAAACTGAAGTTAACAGACGTTCAGTCACTGTGCCCTTGGAACGTCGCACATGTGCTGTGTCGTTATGCGGGGCTATAAAAGTCAGCGCACGAGGGTTATACTCTGTTTACACTTTGCGGAAAAAAGGCACAAACAAATGTTTGGCCGGCGGATGGATGACGGTTACACTGTGCGGGATGTAGGCAAAGTAACTTAAACGACATTGTGGTAATAATTTGCTAAAAGACATTAGGTCTGGTGCAGTGGCATTTGCGGAATATCGCCGAACGAAAAAAGAATGACGTACACACATCTATATATATATATCTATATACGCTTGTGGCTGTTGAGATTATATATATGGAATAAAAGAGTGGACCAGGAGCAAATTACAACTCAGGTGCTTTTTGTTGGACGGACTAAAATTAAGTTTCCTGTTTCAGCAGCTTCCTGATCTTCTCTTTGACGAAATTCAACATAGCAGCTGTTGTATGAAATATCTGGTGCAGAGTATTCCCTGTGCTGCTAGAATAGATAATGGTTTGCCCTCGCACACACTTTATTCTTTCAACTAACTACATCAGAGAGCTAGTATTAAATTCGTCCCCTTACACAGTAAATCAAGAAGTATAGGATACTTAGATGTTTTGTTTTTTATTTTTTTTAAATTGTTAGGAATGAATGAAGGGTTTTCATTTGTGCTTTGTACTTTTTGCGAAGGACTCTGAACATATTTGATTTATTCCCTTAAATGCCAGAGCCTGATCTTTAAAGACAGCATAAATGAAACACATAACAGGTAAAGACATTGGGATTAGTGTACTCTAAACACCAAGTATATCTCCTTTTAGACTGGCAGGTGTGGGACTGTTTGTGTCCAATTTCATTCAAGTGCACATCATGAATCTTCTTTAAAGAAATGCCAATAGATTTGATTGCCAAATGCTTAGTTCTAGCCCCCATAAAGATGCATTTGTGAAGAATTGCATCAAGGCATGACTTTGACAGAAGAACTGCTGACTCGCATCACTATTTGTCTTTTGATGTGAGAGATCAAATCGATGTTCAGGCTTTCACAGGACGATGTCGGGAGAGATTAGTATGCAGGAGCGTCCTTTGGTGAAGGTGCTTTCTAGCTCGAAATCATTAAGGTTTATGCTTTGTTTACTAGAATATAACAAAATAAATCATAATTCACACACTTATATTGATAAAAACAGGGAAAAATGTATGCTAAATAACATGGACAAACACAAGCTGCCTAATTAATAACTTAATACAAACATCTTCGACATCATTAGTATGCCAATACTGTGAAATATGCTTAAGACACCAATAAAATAAGGTCAACAAAGTTGTTGCTGTATCAGCTAAGTAAAGTTGATAAACAGTGTAAACACCTCACACGCTATCAATAAAGGGTTAGATGAAAGTCACAGATGAGCAGACAATGATTGCAATTTTATGGCAAGTTACTTTAACATCAATCTCTCTCTGTCTTTTGTCTACTGAGAAGGCACACCTCTATTTACGGCTGTCATCTTAGCAGCACATTAGGGGTCAGATACTACAGCGATAGTATTATTAAACCAAATAACCCACATTCTTAAATGCCATTTATTTGTTTGTTTGTTTGTTTGTTTGTTTGTTGGTTTCCCCTATCACGCACAAAATCGCTGTTGTCATCAAGGCAAAAATGACAGGTATGGCTTCAATATTTCTCCATACTTCGTTTCAGACATTGATCTGGTGGTCTAAAATAGCAATAAACAAGGCTAATTTAAGCTAACACAACTAGTATTTTCAGTGATTTTTTTAATGGCTTACAATCCAGTGCTTAGCTTACAGAGTTCTATGTGAATACACTGTGCAAGGTCCATCCATCCATTTTCCATACTGGCTTGTCCTATGCAGGGTGTTGGTGTCTGGAGCCTATCCCAGAAGATACAGGCACAAGCCAGGGAATAACCCAGGATGGGGCGCCAACCAATCACAGAGCACACACACTATACACACTCCCATTCACACCAAAGGATAATGTAGTGACTGCAACTAAGTCACTGCTGGGGGAAACCAGAGATACATGTAAAAGGTTTCAGTACAAAATACTGAACCACCCCTGAAGATGCTGTGAACTGGCATGTTTGTCTTTCAAATTGTAAATATATCTAGATCCCCCCCGTGATTCTGATTGCAATCTCCATCCCTCCATCCAACCCACATCCACCCAATGTGCCATCCACCCTGGTCATAATCATCGGAGGCTGTAGCGGATTCTACACAGCAGAGGGCACAAGGCTGGGGAACGCCCTGCTAGGATGTCTGCTCAAATAGCTGAAAAAAGCATTTATTTTTAATTTCTTTGAAACGAGATACAAAAAATATTTTCAGTCCAAATGGTACTTTATTCAGAGCACTGACTTAAAGGTTACGTATACTCCTCACTGACTGCATACAGTTAGTGTTTACTTTCTTCGGTACAGTACGGCTAACTAATACCAGAGGTGGGAGCCGGAGTTATTGACTCGCTGCTTGACTCGGACTCAAGTCACAAATTTGATGACTTATGACTTGACTTGGCAAAAAGATTGAAAGACTTGAACTTGACTCGGACTTCAGGACACATGACTTGAGACTTGACTCAGACTTGCAAAGTTGTGACTCAAGACTTCAGTTGGACTGGCCAAGGACTGACTTGTTCTCATTCCTGGCTAATACTGGGTAGGACCCACTTAGCCTCCAAAATGCTTCTTGGGTCCTGCACACCACCATTGTACTGAGCTGTTATTTTTGCACTAGTGTGCTTCCTGTTAGCTTTAACGTGTCTGGCCATTCTCCCCCAACCTGTCTCCTTAACATGGTGCTAAGTTCCTTTAGAAATGTTGTTGACTGGATGTATTTTGTTCATCATACCATTATCAGTATACTTTTTAACATTGTAATGCATGAAAATCCCAGAATTTCCAAGATGCAAAGGGCATATACGCTACACCATGTTAACACCATGTTCTGAAACACACATTTATTATCTGTTCTAATGCTTAGTCCAATAGTAAGTGAATCTGTGTGTATTCAGTTGCAGCTAAATGATTTGCTGTTTAGAGAAGGAGGCTGCTTGCATTAGCAAGCAGGTGTATCTAATAACCTGACCACTCTGCGTTGGCTAATGATTTTGCCTTTTTCAGAACACAAGGGCAAGATTTTTTACGACTTATAACTGCGATTTTGAATATCCTTTAAGAATCATAATGTATTGTATTATGCTTTGGCACAAAAGTTTACAATTCATCCGGCAATGGTAATTTTCCAGTAGATTTGAATTCATAGAGCCGGCTTCAGTTTCCATACTAATGATCAAAGTTGAGGAGAAAAAAATCTCCTGAGTGCCTGTTATGAAGATGAGATTGGGAGGGGGAAAAACCTTCCTTCGCTACTTTGAACACTTTTACACTTTCCAATAAGCTTTGTTTTTTAATTGGCTGAAATTAATCTTAGGGATGTAGATGCCTGATTTGCATTAATTAAAGCTCAACCAAAGAAGTCATGCTTAATTCCAATCAAATTTGCTTAATTATGCATGGTAAGAGATTCCCAAAAGAGCAGAGGATTTTTGTTAGCTTTTTTGTTTCCTATAGCAAATAAAATGTAATGGAGCTTTTTGTGTTTTACTGAATGTTGAAAGGGGGAAAAAAAAAAACAAAAAAAGAGAGCACCTTGAGCTGTTGTTGAGAAACAATGTTATTGCTAAAGTAATTATGGGAATCTGCATTTTTCATTGTTAATTGTGGATGTCAGCATCATTAATTTTAATTTTCAGCAGGCAATAAAATTAAGAATGCTTTGTGCTGATGTTTTAAATCATTCCTGTGAAGGATATGCATGGTGCAACTGAAATTTTACAAAGATATTGATTGGAGCAGATAGATCCTTCTGTGAATTTTAAGCAGGTTCTTACTATGACGCTGCTTGAAACCGTGACTTTTTCGGACAACTATTGAACTTCTCTAACAAGAACGGAATGTTAATGCACAACTAATAAGGTTTATACGAATATATAAATACAATGATTGAAGAGCAGACTAATTTGATAGTTTCAATATAATTAGAAACTAGTGGAATAAAAACAAATTATAAATCACAAGATGGACATTGTCATCATGTTGTCTTGAAAGTAGGGTTTGCAGAATGAATGACAATAACTACACAGTTTCCAGCAGTTTAAATATATTATTGTGACTCCAACTGATATCTTTGATCATCAATTATTAAGATTTTTTTAAACATTAAGGTAAATGTGCCAAATGTACTTTTTAAACAATGCTGGGGATGTCTCCATTACACATGTCTGCTCCTATGCAGACTGAATTAAAGCACTTTTTGTCTATTTGGATACATCCTGCTTCTGGCAGAATAAGGTGCATTGTAGTCCGACAAATGAAAGGCAACATTGATCTACTGCAGGAAGACGGGGGGGGGGGGGGGAAATCAATGAATAGTCATTTCCTGTTTCATGCATGTTAAATCAACTACCTGGTGCAGCACTCAAACTTCTACCATCTATTTTTTCCCCCGAAACAATTAAAAGCTTTTTACTCTACTACTAACTCAGCTCACTGCAAAGTTTTTGCCGAGCAAATATTGATAGACAGACAAATATACTCATAAAAGTATAGTGAGATAGGACTACACTGAGAGAACCTGAGAATGATACATGCATTGCATTTCTTTTCACTAAATGTGTGAACTCTGCACAAGTAAAAGAGTGACGGGTATTAAAAGCTAGAAATTAACAATGGGCATGAGTGGTGCGTAGATTGCCATCTGGATTCGGGATTTAGTTAAGCAATGAAGTGTGTGATGAGATGTGTCGTTTCCTTAATTTCACAGGTACATATTGTTCTTTGAAATAACTCAATGGTTAGACGTACCACAAACATACTCACATCCCCATGCTGTTTTACTGATAAGTCCGCAAAAAGCATACTTCCTGGGCTAGATCTGCAGTCATGACAAATGTTGACAAGGTCTAGTTGAAATAAATGTTAATTGATTATAGTATTAACCACAGTGCACCGCAAAGTCATTTAGAGAACACATGTAATGCTTCTAAGCTGGATGGTGAAAGTCACTGCATTAAGAAATGTGTAACTATGAAAGTATGAAAATGCCGTCCTTGATGTAATAAAATTGAATTTCACAGGCATTAGAAAATTGCACTTAGTTTTTCTATTCACATAGCTTACACCAGAAATAAAAACATGAACTTAATGAGGTTGGTGTACTCTCACAGCGTATTCATCTCCTTATATATTATTATTAATCTTTTATTTAAGGCGTTACTGCCCATTCTGATAAACAAACAAATAAACATAAATAAATAAATAAATAGAAACAAACTGAAATACAGTTATTTGGTTTTGTTGCTTTTAGAATGCAACAATACTTGAAACAGAAAACAGTGATATTATTAAACCTGACTGATGTCTAAACTATTGTTAAACTTACATACCCATAGACCAAGAAACAAAGTTTTTTTTTTGTTAAATGCATAGTAGATTACCTTCTTATTCTTAAAAGCTCCGGGTACGTATATTACATTCCCTTATATACTAACTTAAATTAAAATTATGGCATCTGTGTCATTTATATCGAATATAAACCCTATTAAAATTAAGCCTTGACAGTTTTTTTAAATTAATCTATTAATCATCATTTACCTGCATAATGGCCAAAGTACTGAGCAGTAATGTGTAGTTATCTCTAACTTAAAAATTAATGTACTTGACATCTAATCACAGCCAAGAATCTGACTATTAAAGCTGACATGTGTTTTATTTTTAAGAGGGATCCGTAGTACCTGTGGTCCTGCAGGGCAGTTTTTTACCGGATGATTTTGTTACCATGACAATAGCTTTTCTATTCAATTGTTATTGTATGAGTTGGATGGGAGCCCCAAGGTTTGTCATTATACATACCGTACTATCAACTGCACTTTATCCTCTTCCTGCGTTTTTCCTGTCTGAGAGAAGGAGTGATTTAATTTGGCTTATCTGAGAGTGTAGCCTGAGCACTTTAACAGCTGTTCTGGCTCTCTTCCCATTAATATCCTGAAAATGTACTTCCTAATTCTCAGTAAACAGGTTTAAGTATGCAGTCATTAGTTAAGACAAGAACTCATACTTTCCCCATCAATACTGTGCATAGTAGCTGTCTGCTTATATCTCGTTTCCATTGTTTTATTACGTTGAATTATTTAATTCAAACTAAAAGTGGTTGGATTTATTTAACCATAGGAATTGTGTGGATTTGCAAAGTGCATATTACTAATACATTTTTATTTGACCTGGATGGCTCCAGTTGCTTCAAAATGACTTAATGATAACTTGGATTCTCTTTCTATTCTGTTTAAATTCTCCTCACCAAATTCATAGCATTTTATCTGGGCGGCATGTTCAAATTCTTTGATTTTTCTTGATTCAGTGGAACCAGCAGTGACTGCTTCAGAAACTCTTGCTTACACTTTGTTACATCAGCAACCTACTTCAATCAGAACTACCCATATACGGCTTAATCTTAACCATGGCATATCTTAAGTGGTACGTATTTTGCGCTGTAAAATACTTTCATATTGAGATATTTAAATACAAGATATTACAGTGAGTCACAATAGATAATGATATGGCCAAAACATATCACTAGAGGCCACGGGGGCAAAAAATTTTTTAAAATAAGCCAATAAATGAACTGAGGACTGATGAGCTGCAATTTATATTATATTATATTATATTATATTATATTGTATTATATTTGAATTTATCAGTAGCTATTTTTTAAGTTTTTAACATACATAATAATTTTAGCTTTCCTGAATGAATGTACACTAAATGGACAAAAGTATTGGGTGTATAAAATCTTGCACCTAGCCACAAGAACATTACCTGCCTGAATGCATTGTGTCAGCTGTAAAGTTTGGTGGAGTAGGGATAATGCTATGGGTTTGTTTGTTAGGGGGTTGGGCAAGCCCACTTATTTCCAGTGAAGGGATGCTTCAGCATACAAGACATTTTGGACAATTCTATACTTCCAACTTTGTTGGAATAGTTTGGGGACTGTGCCCCGGTGCACAAAGCAAGGTCCATAAAGACATAGCTGGGTGAGTTTGGTGTGGAAGAACTTGACTGGCACACACAGAGTCCTGATGTCAACCCCATCCAACACCTTTGGGATGAGCTAGAATGGAGGTTATGAGCTAGGCCTTCACGTCCAACATCAGTGACTGGCCTCACAAATGCTCTACTGGATGGATGGGCAAAAAAATCCCACAGACACACCGCAAAACCTTGTGGAAAGCCTTCCCAGAAGAGTGGCAGCTGCTTTACTTGCAAAGGGGGGACCAACTCTATATTGATGCCTATGGATTTAGAATGGGATACAATAAATGTTCCTGTAAGTGTAAAGGCCAGGTGTCCCAATACTTTTGTCCATATGGTGTATTATTTTTTATGTACTTAAATGTTTTAAATTATATTAAGTGTTTTTCATTCTGAGTAAAAGTTGCAGTAGTAGGGTGATCTGTTACTCACTGTTGATAAATCTGATGAGAAATATAGATTAATTTTTAGGGTAGGCATCTTTTATTTTATAAAGAAAAAACATGATTTTTGCTGTTTATAGACACTGATTTTTGCACAAGGCAAAAACATATAGTTAAAGAATAAAGAAGCAAAAACATATAGATAAAGAATATACTTTGAATACATGTTTGTAAATTGGGGCCCAAGATCCTACCGGAGTTCCAATCCAATGCCCCACTTTCAAGGAAATTAACTAAATTTACTCAGAAAGTACAAAATATTGGTTATTAAAGCTACATTGATTGGGCAATAAATTCTACTTTTGGGACTGTTTTATTTATCTTTATGCTGTTTTGTGCTTACTATGAAATAATATTAACACAAAAAAATACACTAACTGTTTTTCCTTCATTTCGAAGAACCAATGTATCTTTTTCCCTGGGGTTCTTTTATCTTTTCATGTATTCAATTACGCTTGTTTGCATACTAATAACCTATGATTGGCTTGGACCTCAAAAGGGAAAGGAACTTAAATGAGTTTTAGCTACGAGCAGAGAACTATTTTACAGTTTCAGAGCAGGGCCTTCTATGGGTACCTTTTCTCTGGTTAAAAATCTGAGATGATTCATTTGGGCAAATGTGGGCGTTGAATTTGATGGATCATTCCTGAAAGCCCTGTGCTAATCTCCATGTCTTCTTCCTCAGGTTATTCATAGATCAGTGAGTTTTCCAGTCTGTCCTAGTCCTGATGCTCTTCTGTCTATATATATGGTATTCATCATTTCCTGACAAGAAAAGTCCTTCAGTCGACATTTAACCTTCACCGAAGGAAGGGAAGCACTGAGTTTGTAGTTATTTTGGACAGATTTCACGGTGGAATGAGAAAACAGCCAAAGATGTATGGCGTCCTTGTTGAGTAAGGGATTGGACCCTCTTTTCTGTCTCTCAGCATAATCACTCTGAACACCGGCCATGCCTTAAACAACTCAATCAGCCTGTTCTCTGCCTGTAAAGTGGTTGGGTTGATTTAATTGCCATTTTTATTGGATCACAGTCATATAAATCAAACCAATGGGGATGGGTTTACAGATGTGACCACTCATCATGGGCTGGTAGCCTTGGAAACATTGTTGCAGAAGCTTTGCGACTGTCAGAGGAGGCAAATCAGAGTATTGAATTTTTTTTCTCCTTTACCAGAGGGGCACGTAGTTAAATCATCCAGAAAATTGATGTTACTAAACCTTGCATATCCCACCTATTTCTTGATACTGTCCTGTCATCTTACGCCAAAGTCAGCACTTCTGATCCTATTTAAAAAATAAAGGAAGTGTGAGGATCTCACTACAAAAGATATATGTAGCACTGACTTCCTTTTAAAATGTTAGGTTTATCTTGCGATATGTCTTATCTGAAATTAATGAATTAAAACACTAGCAATCTTTATATATGATAGATGCTAGTTTAATTAGAAGTCGAGATAATTTCTGCTGTACTTGATTCTTTTTTTTAGCTACTTAACAGGAGGAGTAAGAAGGAAATACATTAACCTACAGTAATACTGCTTAAAATATATACCTGTGTGTTTGTGCAGAGTGGGCGGGTGTGGCATATTCAACATCCAAAGTAGATATAATTTTCATTTGCAGACTTTTGCGTTAAAAGAATTCTGCGTCGTTTGGAGATTATGTAAAGCCCAGGGCCTTTAGAGAGCCTCACTCAGTCAGATTACTTTTCAATAGTGCTACAGTCCTACAGCATGGGTGGTATCTGGTTAGTGCCATTCACCACTTATGAACTGGAGCCCCTAGTGGTTGAATAAATTAGCATTATTATGCCCAGAGAGAGGAGGGAACAGGCCACGATCTACTCATTGAAGCCTGTCAGCTGCTTACTGGTGGCCAGTAAGTGATTGCTGCCTCCTAATGGCACTGTACCAGTTGAATGCCAGTGTAAATAACACTGCAGCCAGAAACGGCAGGAATCATGGAATTATAAGACAAAAGTACGCCGCTGTGTTAAGGTAAAGACTACATAGAAAATGATCTAAAACGGTGTTGGTAAAAATAATAATAAAACAGCATTCCCATAAAATCATAAACCCAATTTATGGTTACAATTTATGGTGTGTGTTTTCCAACCAACTAATTTGGTGTGCCCCAGTAATGCACATAGTGTGCATTATTTATTATATTAAAATGGTTATTCTGTCTAACTTAATTGCCAATTTAGAAATTGTACTAGGAAAATCTATTCTCAATTTATTCCCTATCTGCTGAAACTAATGTCATTTCACTTGTCACACACCTGTACAAAAAAAAATGACAACAAAGAAATCTTGAATCTAAAACTGAACTAATATGAAGTATAGTAGGAATATACTAGCTTTGGATTATGGTGTGAGACTAAAATTCATTAAGATTCCAATTTCATTAAAAGCTACCTAATTACATCACAAGTAAACAAATGATACTGACCTTGCATGCAAAACTCTGAATATTTTTGCATCTCTTCTAAGTTGTTCAGATTACAATTGAATTTACTTGTGAACAAATAAATTGCTGCATCGGGACTCTTCCTGCATTGTGCGATTTTTTGCAGCATTTAACCGAGCTGCACATACAGACACTCACACGTACTGTATGTGATGTTAATCTGCTGAACTACACATTGTGGCTGTGTTCCTTTCTGCTGCATAAGCTGATCACGCTGCCATTTGCATTAGGGCTGCGCTTGATGGAGGTAAGAGCTGACAGAATCAATATGTGTAAGTGCCGCTGGTATGAATTTGCATGCTGATTTTGTACGTTAGCTACATATACACACCGCTGCAATTTTTCATTGATTTATTCTAAATCACAGGTGTTACACCATGCATTTCATCCCCTTTACATTATTATCTTCTACTTTAGACGTCATGGTATAAAGTACACAAGTGTAATGTGTACAAATTGATATACTGCAATATTTATATTGCAATATATCATGGTTTCTCTGTTAATTTTTTATGCTCTGAGGGCAATGGCCATTGTCCTTCTTCTTTTTATTATTATTATTATTATTATTCGTTAGCTTTCTGTTGTACTTGTTAAATGGATAGTGTTACTCCCGGAGTTATCAATGCCAAGAACACTTCTCAGATGCATATAATAGAGGCTGAGGTCAGTGAGACATCCTTTATAAATACACTCATCCTGTAACACACAAAAAGTCTGCAAGATCAAAACTGCAACAAAAAAAGAAATAAATAACCTGGATACACGGGGCATCTGCAAATGTTTCATACGATTTGTAAAAAGACTTCATAATAATGAACTATAGGTAAATATCCTTTTCATACTTTTGAAAGATGACATCGTTGTGATAATGTTATAACTACATTGTTTTACAGTACAACCACTGCCCTTTAGAGTCATGTCACATAACTTCTGATGATTTAAATACAAAAACAATAAGGTAGTGCATTTTATTATTGTAATTATTATGATACAGATGTACAGTTATAGCATATGATCACTACAACAGGGCACTATAACATTTAGATTCTGGTACATTATTTATTATATTGAAATGTCTAATTTAATGGAGATAAGCCTGACAGACAAAGATTTTTTTGTCTTTTCTGTGATTATGGATCCCACTGACACATTGTTGAAGAACCACCTTATATCAGGAATCATCTACCAGTGTAGGCATGTCTAAATGATTTATGACTGTAAGCATTGTCATTAATGTCATTAGAAGCTTATGTTTTGTGTTTAATTCTTTGGTTTGTTTCATAAAAAAAGAAATATCTAAATAATTTAAAAAAAGTTATGATAACAAGTAACCATGATTAGGTCCAATACGCATAATATAGCGCAGGTTTGACCCGCCCTATAGAACGGGAAATGCCTGTGGTTACATTCCCTGATATTACACTTATTTAAACTAGTTTTAATATTTCACCTTTCTTGTGAAACTGATGCTAGTTAGCTAATTAGCAACCAGATACCCTGTGGTACTGAAATGTTTTAAATATAAATTAATCGACAAAATTTCTTTCTTGCTGCTCAGGGGTGGGGGGGGGGGTGCTCAGCAGAATCTTGCCCAGGGCACTGGGACACCCAGGCCCAGCCCTGACATAACATGACATAACGCTGGACACAAATACACATAACCATAATGTCCAGCTGTCCTTTGCTGAGGACATGATGGCGCTTTCCTCTCCTTGCAGGCTTGCCCTGTCCAACATCTGGAAGATCTGACCATTGCTCAGCTTCTGCTCCAGGCTCTCTCTCTAATGACTGGTCTGCCAGCTTGTACTACCAGACCATTGCATACGATTCAGAAGGTGGCAGCATGTCTGATAT